>CM077160.1:128101468-128159117 GCA_039583875.1 Platanthera guangdongensis
CCGCATGGCATCAATTTCTCTTGGTTTTTCGAGGATGTCCTCAAATCGAGACTCAAAGTAAACATGCTGCATCTTGAGGTAGGCCTTTATATAATCGACATTCTCGGTCGCTAAGCCACGTTTCCCACATCAACTGAGATCTTCCATTACCAATTTCAACTTAGATCTCTTCTCTTCTCCGTTTCAGCGCCACCTTAATATTAACCTCCACCCGTCTCAGTGATGTGGTGGCCCACTTGCGTAACAAGATCACCCATCTCACTACCAACTCCCGCCAAGCGGCATAATTCTGTAATAAGCGTTGGAAACCAAAGCGGGCGAGCCTATCCTCCATCACTCGGAGAGCCAATTGCTCAGCAATGAGTCTGCCCATGTTAATCCGCTTGCCCATCAAAATGCTGTAGATAATGTTAGGCGGTCTAGAGAGATGTTGTTCAGGTGGCGAGTGGGTAGAATGCTAGCATTGATGAAGAGGAGCCACACTTTTTCTTCCCGCGATAGGCTAGTTGACTTAATTGCTTTAAAAGAACGGCGTGCCACTCGGGTTGAGTACGCAGCACACAGTAGTTGCAATCTCAGACGGTGGCACTGTTGCTTGGAGCGTCATTAAGCTTCCTTCAGTATCGTCATCCAACTCGAAGAAATTTTGATGTTAGTTGCAGAAAAATCACCTGCTTGCCTCTAACAGAAACAGTGGTTCCTTCCCGGAATCTAGCATTGGCGTAGAACTCGTACACCCACGGAAGCACGGCCTCGGTTCTAGGATGGCAGAATATCTCCCATGACAGGGCTTTGATGTGTCCGACATATGCCCGGCTCCATTCCCTAATCTCCATTTTAAATCCCCTTTCATAGATGAGAGGGGCGGACTTAAGAGCCTCAAACGATGCCACGCTTCTTCAGATAAACTTATTTTTGCTATGTGACACATCCTTCCCTTTCCCTTGTCCCTTCCCTTTGTCTTCGGTGCCATCTTCAGCTAATTAAAATTAATCTAACGAGGTGAATGATTCAAGCAGGGAATGGAAACCAAAATCGTCACACATACACGTTCTAAAGATGGAGGAGGGGGTAGCTGTAGTTACCTTACCAGGTCAAGGAAAGGGGCGCGAGTCTGCGCTGAAGCTTCCACGCCGGCAACGATGGCAGCGAGGCTCCGAAACCCTTCTGGAATGTCGCTTGCCCACCGGAATCCGTCTCCGCCAACGCCGCTCGCCTGAGCTCCGTGCCCTAGGTCGCGATAGAAATGGGAAGGCGAAAAGGTTATGCAAGCCGCGGGTTTAAAAAAAGAGTAATAATACGGGAGATTATGTTAGGGGGCGGGGTTAATTTGGGTAGGATCTTATTAGGAATACTTTAAACATTTGACTGATTGCCGGCGGGTTAATTTTAGGATTAATTTAAATAGTCTGGCTAATTCAATTTAAAGTGAATCGGCGTGCCGGTTCAGTCGAACCGGTGGAGTTGAACAGGCGCGGCGGTTCAGCAGCGCCATGCTGAAGACGGAGGCAGAAAATAAGAGTTGCAACCTCAAATTTTGGGTTGCAACTCTCCAAACGGCTCAGAACAGCGCCGGTTCAGCTGAACCGGGTCCAGAAATTATTAAGCAGTCTTGTGCATACGCCGGGCAGAAAAAAAAGGTTGCAACCTTTATTTCTGGTTTGCAACAACTTAATTTCTTCCCAATGGAAAATACCGGTTCAACTGAACCGGTCCAGCTTAATATTCTTCCTATCCAAACAGAAAAAAAGGGTTGCAACCTGATTTTTATGGGTTGCAACATTCGAATTATGCTCAAAACTTAAATTCAGCCAAGGATCCTCGTCAGTTTCGATTACCAAACCATAGTAGACATGTTTCATGATTTAAAATTTATCATTATTATTATTATGACTAATACGAAAATATAAATAAATATAAATAAAAAGGATGGGTTGCCTCCCACCAAGCGCCTAATTTACCGTCCCGCAGGACGGTACAAAACTAGTGGAGCGTCACGCACGACACCGCTCGGTCGTCGTCCTCCCTAAGATATAATTTCAGTCTTTCGCCGTTCACTTTAAACTCCGTTCTATCATTTTCATTTAGGATAGTCACCGCGCCCATAGGATGCACCTCCTTGACCAGAAAAGGGCCTGACCAACGTGATTTAAGTTTTCCGGGAAAATTCGTAAACGAGAATTGAATAACAAACTAATTGTCCCGGCTCGAAATGTTTTTCCTTCAACCGTCGGTCGTGCCACTTTTTGGTACGCTCTTTATAAATTCTTGCATTCTCGTAAGCATTCATTCGTATTTCTTCCAATTCGTTGAGTTGCAAAAATCTTTTCTTACCGGCGTCTTGAAAGTCATAATTTATTTTTTTTATAGCCCAATAGGCTCGATGCTCTAATTCAAAGGTAAATGACATGTTTTCCCGTAGACTAGTCTATACGGTGTGAGACCAAGGGGCGTTTTGTAAGCAGTTCGATATGCCCATAATGCATCATTGAGCTTCTGCGACCAATCCTTACGATTTGTGCTAACCGTCTTTTCGAGAATTCTTTTGATTTCCCGATTGGACACCTCGGCTAGCCCTTTGTTTGGGGATGGTAAGCCAATGCAACTTTATGCGTGATCCCATATTTTCGTAGCAAGGTTGTGAAGTGGGCATTACAAAAGTGGCTCCCCCATCACTGATGATAGCTCGCGGCGTTCCAAATCGATTAAAAATGTAGTTTTTCATGAAATGCAAGACGACCTTAGCATCATTTTTAGTTGTGGCTATCGCTTCCACCCACTTAGACACATAGTCTACGGCCAATAATATATATAAATTTCCTTTTGAGTTAATGAATGGCCCATGAAATCTATGCCCCATACGTCAAATAATTCAACCTCAAGCATTGTATTCATGGGCATTGAGTCATTTTTTTGTATATTTCCAGTTCTTTGGCATCTATCACACTCTTTAACAAAAGAATTTGAGTCCCTGAATAAGTTAGGCCAATAGAATCCAGCCTCTAACACCTTCATGGCCGTCCTAGTACCCATGAAGTGTCCTCCATATGGTGAATTATGACATTTTTCTAAAATAGTTCTCATTTCACTCTCGGAATACAACGTCTCAATACTCCATCGACTCCCATCTTAAACAGATAAGGGTCGTCCCATAAATATGTCCGCACCTGGTGTAGGAATCTTTTTCTTTGGTGATATGTAAGCTCAGAAGGCATAATGTTGCTCACTAAGTAATTTACAAAGTCAGCGTACCAAGGTGCTACACTATTAGAGATCGCTAATAGACACTCGTCGGGGACCTCTCATCAACCTCAGAACATAACGACGGATGGTAAACTCAATCCTAGATAAATGGTCTGCTACGGGGTTCTCTGATCCTTTCCTATCCTTTATCTCGACATCGAACTCTTGCAAAAGGAGTACCCAACGGATCAACCGTGGTTTTGCATCTCGTTTTACCATCAGATAGCGAATTGCAGCATGGTCGGTATACACTATTACCTTTGTGCATAAGAGATAAGATCTAAATTTCTCGAATGCAAAAACGACTGCTAATAGTTCCTTCTCGGTGGTAGTGTAGTTGACTTGGGCGTCAACGAGGGTTTTACTTGCGTAAGCTATCGTGTGGAATATCTTTCCCCTCACTTGCCCTAAGACAACTCCCACTGCATAATCACTAGCATCGCACATCAGAGTAAAAGGCTCTTCCCAATCAGGCGTCACTACGACGGGTGCCGTGGTTAAACGCTTTTTAAGTTCCTCAAAAGCTGTTATACATTCATCACTAAACTGAAAGCTCACGTCTTTTTCCAACAAACTACTCAACGGTTTTGCTATTTTCGCAAAGTCCTTGATAACCTACGGTAGAAACCTGCGTGTCCTAGGAAACTTCGTAGCATCTTAACATTCTTGGTGGTGGTAATTGTTCGATCACATCTAACTTTGCCTTGTCCACCCTTAGTCCCTCTCTAGAAACATGGTGACCAAGCACAATTCCCTCACGCACCATGAAGTGACATTTCTCCCAGTTTAGAACAAGGTTTGTCTCCACACAACGGGTAAGTACCTTCTCTAAACACTCTAAGCAATCATCAAACGATTTCCAAAAATGGAGAAATCATCCATGAATATCTCAATACCCTGGTCCATGATATCAGAGAAAATGGCAATCATGCAACGCTGGATGTGGCAGGTGCATTGCATAGACCAAAGGGCATTCTCCTAAATGCGAAGGTTCCGTAAGGACATGTGAATGTGGTCTTTTCTTGATCTACGGGGTCTACGGTAATTTGGTTGTAGCCTGAGTACCCATCAAGAAACAGAAAAAGTCATTCCCTGCCAACCTATCTAAAACTTGGTCAAGGAAAGGCAAGGGGTAATGATCCTTCCTGGTGGCTTTATTCAACTTCCTATAGTCAATGCATATTCGCCACCCCGTGACCGTTCTAGTGGAAACTGACTCACCTTTCTCATTTCTTACAACCGTCATTCCTCCTTTCTTGGGTACACATTGCACAGGTGAAACCCATGGACTATCCGAGATGGGGTATATGATCCCCGCGTCTAGCCATTTAATAATTTTCCTTTTTTACCACCTCTTTCATAGGTGGACTTAGACGACGTTGATGCTCGATCGACCCCGAAAATGATTCTTCCAAAAGAATCTTGTGCATACATAGTGAGGGACTTATTCCTCGGATATCGTTTATGGTCCACCCTATGGCCCTTTTAAATTTCTTGAGTAAGTCTACTAACTTTTGACGATGATCAGATGATAAATGTGAGTTGATGATGACCGGCAAGGTGTCATTATCGCCTAAGTACGCGTAAGTGAGATAGTCCGGAAGAGGTTTCAAAGTCAATGATGGCGGGTCGAAGATAGACGGTTTTACTGACAAAGATCTTTCGGGCATCTCTAATGGTTCCGGCTTACGGAACCAAACCGTCTGCTTCTCAAATGCTTGCAAGCACTCTTGAATGTTTCTTCTTCCTCAGAAAACTCACCCTCAGTCAAAACACGAGTCAATAGGGAATCCTGTTCATCCAGCGATACATTAGGCTTATAGTCTCCTATAGATACATAGTTGACCACCTCCATATTGTCTTCCTCTCGATGGGGAAATTTTAATGCCTTAAGTACATTAAAGGTGACTTGCTCGTCATTCACTCTCATAGTCAATTCTCCTCTTTGAACATCTATAAGTGTCCTACCCGTGGCTAGGAACGGTCTCCCTACAATGATGGGGACTTCCTTGTCCTCCTCCATATCTAAAACCACAAAGTCAGCCGAAAAATGAATTTATCTACCTTCACCAACACATCCTCAACTATCCCTTTTGGGAATGCCAGGGTCCTATCGGCCAACTGCAAGGTTATGGAAGTCTTTGTTATTTCTCCCAAACCTAGCTTTCTATAAATAGAGAACGGCATTAGGTTTATACTCGCTCCTAAGTCACATAGCGCTTTACCCTCAAATTTATATCCTATAGAGCACGGAATAGTAAAGCTTCCCGGATCTTTCAACTTAGGTGGGAGTCTTTTTTGAAGAATGCTACACTCTTGAGTGAGTGCTACCGTCTCATTTGTTCCAAATTTTCTCTTTTTGGACAGGATATCTTTCATGAATTTAACATAACTCGGCATTTGTTCTAAAGCTTCAGCGAAAGGGATGTTAATTTGTAATTTCTTAAATATCTCGACGAATTTTTGGAATTGTTGGTCGAGCTTACTCTTCTTCAACCGTTGAGGAAACGGTGGCGGTGGGTAGACTTTCACATTATCTTTCTTCTTAATGTAATCAGTGATCGGTTCTCTCTTTCTTTCTCCTAGAACTTCCACTTCCTTCTCAGAAAAGTTATCTAGTCTCACTTCTTCCTCGGGAATACAAGGGTTCCCTCCACCAACTCTTTTTCTTCATCACTCTTTCTACCAGTTCATGTGTAGGTGCACTCACTAATTGCTTACCACTTCGTAACTCGACTGCTTTACAATGTTGGTTATCTCCCTTTGGATTTGGAGTGGTATCCGTTGGAAGTGTGCCCGGTGGCCTAAGACTTAAGGCATTGGCAATTTGACCTAACTGGGATTCTATCATGCGTAGTGACCCTTCTAATTTGAAATGCGTACATCTCTCTTTTGCATCGACTCCATAATCATCTCATCCGTCAGTTTCCTAGAAATACTAGGTTGATTAAAAGCATTATTATGTTGTGGATGTGAGTTATTCAGATTAAATCCGGGTGGATGGGTCGCTCCCGCATTATTCTTCCAAGAGAAATTTGGATGATTTCTCCACTCTGGATGGTAGTGATTTGCAAAACCCGGTGGTACTTGCCTTGGTTGGCCTCCGACATAGTTTACCTCCTCCGTCATTTGATTTAGTTGTTCAACCGTTAAGGGTGCATTAGGTGTAGAGGTAGATAACAAATCTAACCTTTTATTAATTAGGTTAAACTGGGATGACATTTGTGCAGCTAATGATGTAATCTGGTCCACTTGATGGACTCCAGCCGGTTGAGTATTACCTTGTCTCTCATAAGCCTGATAATTATTAGAAGTAAGATCTTCTAATATTGCGTAGGCGTCTTCGGGGTATTTCTTCATTAAGGAACCGCCCGCGGCTCCATCCACTAAAATCATGGGTTGCCGTTTGCAACCATTGTAGAATGTAGAGACTTGTTGGGTGTTGGGCTAATCGTGGTGGGGACATTTTCGCAATAATTCTTTAAAACGCTCCCACGCCTCATAAAGAGTCTCCCCATGATTTTGCATGAAAGTCGTTATGTCTCTAATGAGCTTAGCAGTCTTCGAGGGTGGGAAATACTTATTTAAAAATTTTTCAACTAAGTGATCCCATGTGGTAATAGAGTCATTGGGTAATGAGTCTAACCAGTCCTTCGCTCGTCCTTCTAATGAAAATGGAAATAGCCTCAACAAAATTGCATCTTCAGATGCTCCATTGAATTTGAACATATCACAGATCGCTAAGAAGGTACGTAAGTGAGAGTTCGCATCTTCATGACTAAGACCCCCAAACTTGTTATATTGCACTTGTTGCATAACTAGAGGGTCCATTTTAAAGTTGTTTGCCGCAATTGCGGGTCGCGCGATACTAAAGTGTAAACCTCCTCTCAAGGTGTATTATAATCGCGACACGTCATTCGTGGCACAGCGTCTTGACCATTATGGTCCACTTGTCCTTCATGATTATTCATATTCTCGTGATCGTGATTATCCATCTCTTGATGAATAATATTCAGCGTTCTACAAATTTTTCTGTTTTGCCTACACGTACGCTCTATTTCTGATTGAAAGGCAAAAGTTCAGAAGTTCGATGTCTGGACATGCACAAACAGAATTATTGATAGCAGTAACAACACAAACAATACAAGATAAAACAATAAAACAGAACTTGAGCTCTAAATACTCGGTTTAACTAATATTGCAAGAGATAAAACACTAAATACGTCGCACCTCCCCGGCAACGGCGCCAAAAACTTGATACGCCCAAACGGGTATACGTAACTAACCGCAAGTGTACGTGCCGTGTCAAGTAATAAATAGTAAGTAAAGATCGTTCCCACGAGGAGATGGTGAATTCAGTGCTTGCAATTACTAGTTGCGCCTTTTCTTTAAATTCAAGGAGAATAAAATAGTGATTTGTTAATTACTATGATTATGAAAGACAACACTACGAATTAAAATAGACTACGATTTGCTAAAGGAAAGTACTTGATTATCGGAGAAGTAATCTTGTATGTTTTATGATTTCCTAAGTCTTGTGTGACGAATCTTGTGAAGATGACTTTGTGATAGTGAGTGGTGACACGTCTTGCAACGATTTTTAAATTAGAAAATCCGTACCTCTCGATATCGAAGATCCCTAGCCTCTATTTCCCCCTCGGAGAGACAAGTACCGCATAAAGTTTGAAAACCAAAGTTGCTAATATCAAGAGGAAATCTCTTTCTCCCTTCAAATACTATACCGGATCTATAACACACTTACGCAACTCCTCTCTCGAATTATGAAGCGTAGTAAATGGCGAAACCTTGGCCAAAAGTTTCAAAGTAAAGATTATAGATTCGGTAAAGACATACACCAAACATTCACAAAGAAAGCTTTAAGTTTTCATCAACACAAAGACCAAGTACTTTCACAATACAAGATTAGAAATATTTAGTCATGGCGGCGGAGAAATCAAGCATAATAGTTGGAGAAATCTTACAAAACATGTTGAAATTACAGAATAAAACGTCGTAGGAATCCTTCGCCGGAGTTGCTCCCTCGCTCAGCCCGGAAAATCCCACTCTATTTCTCTAGCCGCCCCCTTGAGAATGAGGAAGAAGAAGACTTCCTCCACTAGTAAGAATGTTAATTTCAGCACCCTTTTGAAAACCTAAATATCCCTCCTTAAATCCGAAAATTTTCTCTCTCCTCTCTCCTCTTTAACTCCAGAATATTTCCCCTCCAAAAACGTGCATCTCTTGCTCAAAAGGTGCCTCCTTCCAGATTTGAAAATGGTGCCAAATTTGAATTTGAAAATCTGAATTTCGTCCAGAAAAGGTTGCAACCTGTTTCAGGATTCTGTAACTTTTTCACCACAACAGCATATTTGGCCAAATTCTTCTTCCAAGCCGTTCTCTTTCGCTTTTCTTGCACCAACACCTAGGAAAAAGACCACTTTAGACATAAATAAAATAAATGTGAATTTACTTGCATTTAAACTTCAACTAAATGATTTTTCTCCCGGTTCGACGAGCAAAAGGTCCGAAACTTAGGCTAAATAACTTCATTTTGGGAAGTTATCAGGCATAATTGGATCACTATTGTATCTAACTGCCGTTAGACCAGATATAATATATGCCACTTGCATCTGTGTCAGGTATCATGCATGCCCTAAAGAATCTCATTATAAAGCAGTCAAAAGGATATTGAGATATCTAAAGGGCACACCTAATCTTAGCCATTGGTATCCAAGGAATAGTGATTTTGAACTGATTGGCTTTTCAGACGCAGATTATACAGGATGCAAAGAAGACAGGAAAAGCACATCAGGGTCATGTAAATTTCTTGGAATGAGGCTGGTTTCATAGAGTAGCAAAAAGCAGACAACTGTGGCAATATCTATAGCTGAATCTGAATACATTTCAGCTGGAAGTTGTTGTGCTCAACTGCTTTGGATTAAGCATCAGCTACAAGACTATAAGATACAGCTAAGTGAAACTCCCTTATTTTGTGATTTTATAAGTGTTATTTCTATTGTAAACAACCTTATATCTAACAGTAGAATAAAGCATATAGAAATTAGATACCACTTCATTAGGGAGCCATGTAGAAAATAAAGATATTTGCATAGAATTTGTTCCTACAACTAACCAAATTGCTGACATCTTTACCAAACCACTAGAAGAAGAGAAATTTAATTTTTTTAAAATTTGAACTTGGGATGTTAAATCTTGAGTAGCTAAAATAAGAATAATTAAAAATTAATTAATTAAAAGTCGACCATACAGCTTAGTCGATTAGATATATATGTTGAAACCGAAAACTCGGTCTCTTATGGAGTTCACCCTCGGGGGAAGGGGTGATCGCACACCTACTTCTCTCCTGCAAGCCAGTTGACAAAAGAAATCGGAACTGACCCAAGGGCTCGGCATGAAGGTCCCACCACACACCCGAAAGATCTTAGAATGCTTCCCCTCCTTAGCCAAAAGGCCAAGCTAAGGCTATCTCAGAAAGCGCTAGAAGATCCGAATGCTGATAAGCGTGCCTTTTGAGGTGCCACTTGGGTCTTATTTATTGTTTTCTAAAGACGGCCTGCAAATAACCAACCTTCACTATTCTGAACGACTTTGTGCATTCCAGGTTGGCCTGCCAACATCATAACTCCACTGTTCTAAAAGGTCATGTGCAGGCCAGCGAGGGCAAATGGTAAAAAGTACCTCATAGGAGACTAGGCGAGTAAGGTGTTGAGAGTATCGAGTGGAGCAACATCACTCAATGCCAAAGCCAGGAGGGCGCCGAGAGCATCGAGTGGAGCAACATCACTCAACGCCAAAGCTAGGAGGGCGCTGAGAGCGTCGAGTGGAGCAACCTCACTCAACGCCAAAGCCAGGAGGGCACCGAGTGAAAGTGCAGGTTAGATCTGATATACTCAAAGGGGGGTGAATAGAGTATGGTGCTTGCTAAAAACTTTTTACAACTCTTGTTGTATTCCTAAGTGAACAGGGAAGCAAATGAAATACAGCAAACACAGCAACTATCTAATTTCAAAGCAATCACAGAACAATCACAAACCACAGCCAGAAAACAAAAGAAAATAAGCAACCAGATGACACAAGGAGCTATAGTGGTTCCCCAATCAATCTAGGTACATCCACTCTTCTACCACCCTAGGTAGGAATCCACTGTAGGATGAGTTGATCAGGTGTCCTGGGAACCAATGAGCTTTTGATAAGGTACTCAAAAACCAAACCAGATTTTTTGATCAGGTGTCTTACCACTACAGAGTTTTGACAAGGTCTCAGAAACCAACACAAACTTTTGAAGGGAGTTTGATAAACCCTTTACAGCAGAGAGAGAGAGAGAGAGAGATGATCTTCTCTGTCAACAATCAGAGAGAAGATAGTGGATGTTGTCAAAGCTTCCCCTGAGTTCTTGAGTTGTTCAGGAAGTGAAGCTTTGCAATAGGGTGATAGGCCTTCAGAAGATTTGATCTCTAGCAAAAGATGATTCCAGCAGCAGCTGAAATATGTGTTGTCTAGAGTCTTAAATGATAATGGCCTTTGAACACTGGAATCAAAATAGATCTGGAAATTTTAGTATGTTGATCTCCTTCTATGATGTGTGTTCCTGTAAGAATTCTAAGACTGTGAATATTTGTAACTCTCTCTCTTTTTTTGTTGTTGTGTGTTGTACACAGCAGAATGAAAAATTGAATCAACTTTTATTCCCTTTGATCTGAATAGAGTAATTCTCTGCCCAAGATAGCCGTTAGCCTGTCATAAATGACTTCCTTAACTGCATTTTGTCTTCTGGAGAAAAGTCCAATAAAACATTCCTTTAAAATCTCCTTGAAACTTGCTCCAGATTAATTGAAACGGCTATAGGATCCTTGAAATAAATGCTGGGAATAATTCCATAACTGTCTGAATTTGAATCTTGAAAAATGTCGATCTCTTCAGAAAAACGTCGACCTGAGCTCCACTATCGTCGAACTGAGCTCAGCGACTGGACTTAGACTGAAACAGAAATCATCGATCTGAGCTCAACTATCGTCGAACTGAGCTCAGAGATAGAGAAACAAAATGGAGACAGGAGCGTCGATCTGAGATCGAAGATCGTTGAATGGAGTTTGACGATTCGTCGAAGTGAGCTCAGAGATCGTCGAATGGAGTTCGACGATTCGTCGTCCTGAGCTCGACGAAATGACTTAGTCTCCTGAACTGAAATATCTGGTCTTGAGGGTCTTGAGAGCAGCTTTCAAACCTAAATACTAACCCTTAGACTCAGTTCTAATTGACCTTTAGATCTATACAAGGAGGTCAAAACAAATTTCCTAAAGGACATAGTGATCCTTGCCCAATTCAATAATAGGGTGTTCCAACAATCTCCCCCTATTTGGGTTAGGATTACTATTTACAGACATTGGAAAAGTAAAAACATACAAAGCAGAAATATAACAAACAAAACATTACAGAAACACAGACATTATCACAGATAGTTCAGAAAACAAAATTTACTGTCATCTTACAGAATCATTCCTTTTCCTTGCTCTTTATGAGAACTATTTCTCTGTTAGGATTAAGAGCTTCTTTCTTGGATCTTCTGTCATCAGCTGCACCTAGAGAAGTTTGATGTTTTGGCCTGGGGACTACAGCTTCTGGGTGCAGCTTCATATAACTTTTTGAATCAAATAATTTGCTGGAAGAGTATCTCTCAAGTTCTTTCTTTCTCTGATCTGATAGAGTAGTGAATCCAGATGTATCTTTTCCTTATTCTCTAGCCTTCTTGATTTGGTCTAATGCAGCCAACTCTTTCATTCTGGCTATCCAGGAATTAGGATTATTCTCTAGATCTTCAAATGGAACAGGAGGTTCATATCTGTTTGAAGAATTATCAGGAGGAGCTCTGGAAGAGATTATATCTTTTAGCTTATAAGGGAAAGGGCCAGAAGTAGAATCTGCAGGGCCTTGTCCTTCCCTTTGATAAGGATGTTGCCTGGAATATCCTTTAGAATACACTTTGAGTTCTCTTTTATTTCCTTTGTACTGTCCTCTTCTGGACTGGTAACCTCTGGACTGATTTCCTCTATACTGGGATATTCCTTGAGGTTGATATGAACTTTGGCTTCTAGCAGTAGATTGGAAGGCAGAACTTCCACCTGCACCTGCATCAGGTGAAGGAGGAGGAGGAGGATTGAAATGGGATGATCCTTTGTCATACTTTCTTTTCTTCTTCATGGCTTTCAGTTGATTCCTGGAGTACTGCATCCATGTTTCTGTAATAGGGCAATCATGCAATATATAATATGGAATATCATTTGTATCTTTCACTTTCTCTGGGGGAACTCTCTTCATGGCCTTGCTTCTAGCTTTCCTTTTCCTTGCAATTGTTGCAGAGGAATCATCAGAGTCAGTTCTAAACTGATCACTGTCTGAGCTTTGAGGATTATCATACACTGCATCAATCCTTTTGAGATATTCTTTATGTTGTTGAGACTGAGCAGAAGAGATAGCAGAAATAGCAACAACAGCAGCAGGAATTGGAGTAGAAGCAGCACTGGCAAAAGAAACTGTAACAGCAGGTTCAGATACAACAATTTCAGAAACAGTAGGCTCAGACACAGCAGGCTCAAAAAAAATTTCCTCTGTCATATGCATATCTTCAGAAACTAAAATAGCAGTAACAGAACTGGCTGAAACATCAACAGCAGCAGTAGGAGCAACAGAAACAGAAGGAGCATTGTCAATAGTATTGAAAGAATTGACATAAAAACTTATTAAGCTGGGGTCACAGCTGGAAATAGGCACAATGGCCTTAGCAAGATCTTCAGAATGCTGGTCTGGAAGGAGGTCTGGAAGGCAGCTGAAGTATACAGAATCAAATATTGATAACAGTGACATGAGGTCCACTATAATGACTGCAACTGGAGCTAGGTCTGAAGTTACTGCAGCAGGCAATCTCTCAGCTTCATGAGGCATCTCCCCCTGCCTAGATTCAGTGAAAACTGGATCAAGGCACCCAGAAGAAGGGATTGCCTGAGGAGGAAGAAAAGAGGATAGCCTGGCAGACAGCTCCTGAACTATTTTTAGAAGTGGAGCCAAAGAGGTCTCCAGTAGTAGTGATAGCCTTGGAGCTATTAGCTCATATAGCCTGTCTACAATAGTTGGAATGTCTACTTGCTCAAGAGGGACTTGAGTAGAGGTATGGATGGAAGTTGAAGCAGTAGGAGATGTTATTGGAGAACCTGTGGATGGTGGAAGTGATGGTTGAGATATTGGAATTATGGAGATGGAAGATAGTGGAATGGAAATGGATGGTGTAAATGATGGTTGAGCAATTATGTCCTGAAGGAGTTGTTGATAAGAAGTGGATGAAGATGGTGGCTCAGAGGGGATGAAGGAGAATCATCTATATAGGAATCATTTAGAAGAGTGAAAGATGGAATATGAGATGATGAGTCAATGTCCATGTGTGGGTAATGATGTATTGGATGGAAGATTTCTTCAGTTAATGGTGGAGTTGGAGAAGGGATTGAAGTTTTTAGATGGGATGGAAATGGGGGATGAAATTGTGATGGTGGATGTGATTGGTGTTGATGAAGCAATAGGTGGAGAAGGAGGAGATGAAGAGGCAGGCAAGTCTTCTGCAGGGCTGAAGTAGACCTTGTGCCTGAAGAAGAGATTGCAGAGGGTCTGCTGGGCTTTACAATCTGCCTGTCCCATTTCCCAAACAGGGCACACGTAAGCCTCTTGGAGGCATTGATGTGTATCCCACTGGAAACAAGCAGGTCATGGCATCTGTTATGAAGAAACAGCCCTAAAATTCTCCCAAAATTAACAAATTTCTTGTTAATTTTCTTCTTGATTAAATCAAAAAACACTTCTCCCCAGTTCAGCTGTTTCTTGTCCACCAGGGCACCCATCAAACAGAGCTGATACCTAGATATGGTATCATGAGCTGAGTGTTTTGCCAACAACACTTTCCTAACTACATCAGCAAGAAATCTGTACTCAACAGACAGATTCTTCTTAAGCAGTTTACTAGGGTTAGCTTCTGAATGTCCCATCCTTTCAAGCATAAGGGAAAAATCTTCTCCAGAAAGCTCAACAGAATCTTCTCTAGAATTCAATTAAAAAACCTTTGTCAAAGCAGCAGGTGTTAGAGATACCTGAGTTCCTGAGATGGTTCCAACCACTGTGTTCTGATCCAGATTGTGGGCAGTATACACCCATTCCTTTATCTCATCTGCAGCCAATTTGATCCTTGTAGTCATTATGGTAACTAACTGTCGGTCCTTGAAAAGTTCCAGAATGTCCTTGAAGATTTGATCACTGTTATTGAAGGAATCCATGTCTATATCAAAGCCAGCATCAAATTTCATTGTTGTCAAGATTACGACAGAAACTGCCATTGATTCCTGCAAATATGAACAAACAAAGGACCAAGTGTAGAAGAGTTTGGAGGGAAAGAGAAATTTTGCAGAGAGTATGAAAGCGCAAAGGCAGAACGACGTCCGAAAAATGAGTTTTATATTAGGGTTCGACGCAGAAAAGGAAAGATCGTTGAACTCTGTTCGACGATCTGGGCTTCTAAAGGAAACTGAAAGGTCATCAATATCGTCGATCTCCGTTCGACGATATTGGAGAGCATCGAGCTCCGTTCGACGATCGCTGACCTGAAGAATATAGTTTAGTACTATCTGAGAAGCGCTGAACTCTGGTCGACGATTTCTGAAATCGTCGATCTCCGTTCGACGATCGTGGGTAAAATCGTCAGGCGCAGTTCAGAGACCAGAAACACTCTATACACTAGTAAAATCAAAATGTTTGCCTAGTCTTGGTCATTTTTAGATTTTTAAAATCTTGGATCTTATTTTAAACTTCCTCCATCTAACATTCCTAACTGATTCAGGAAGAATGTGTGTTTCTTTTCATCCAAGGGTTTGGTGAAAATATCTCCCCTTTGCAAATCAGTTGGGATATATTGAAGTTCAATTTTATTTTTCTCAACATTATCCCTTAAAAAGTGATGCCTAATTTCTATATATTTTGTCCTACTATGGAGGACTGGATTTTGTGCTATGGAAATAGCACTAGTATTATCACAAAATATTTTTGACTTCTCTAAGTTGTAGCCATAGTCTAGGAGTTGATTTTGAATCCACAAGATTTGTGAACAAAAACTACCTGCATCCATATATTCAGCTTCAGTAGTTGAAGTTGACACAGATGTTTGTTTCTTGCAAAACCAGGAGACAAGTCTGTCACCAAGAAACTGACAAGTTCCACTGGTGATTTTCCTATCTATTCTGCATCCAACATAATCAGCATCTAAAAATCCAGTTAAGTCAAATGCTGAATCTTTTGGATACCAGAGACCTAGATTTGGACAACTTTTTACATACATAAGAATCCTTTTTACTAAGGTTAGGTGTGACTCTCTAGGGCTCACTTTGAATCTAGCACATATGCATGTAGCAAACATTATGTCAGGTCTACTAGCTGTAAGGTACAGTAAAGAGCCAATCATTGCTCTATATGTTATCTGATCAACAAGTTTCCCATGTTCATCAGCATCTAATACAGCATTAGTAGGCATAGCTGTTTTCATACATGATGCTTCAGACATACCAAATTTCTTAACCAATTCTTTTGCATACTTGGTTTGAGAAATAAATATGCCTTCAGCATGTTGTTTGATTTGCAATCCTAGAAAGAAGGATAGCTCAATCATGCTACTCATTTCAAATTTAAAATACTTTAGGTTGGAAAACCTTCTGCGCAAATTTGAATCAGTAGAACCAAATATAATATCATCTACATAGATTTGTACTAGTAGGGTATGGGACTTATGGGTTCTAATAAAAAGAGTTTGGTCTACTCTACCCCTTATAAAATCATTTTTCAGAAGAAAGCATGCTAGGGTCTCATACCATGCTCTAGGAGCTTGCTTTAGACCATATAATGCTTTGTGCAATTTGAAAACATAATCAGGATGAGTTGAAGAGATAAATCCTGGGGGTTGTCTGACATAGACTTCTTCTTTGATATCTCCATTGAGAAAAGCACTATTTAGATCCATCTGGTATACTTTGAATCCTTTGTGTGCTGCATATGCTAAGAAGATTCTTATGGCCTCTAACCTTGCAACTGGTGCAAAGGTCTGGTCATAATCTATCCCTTCTTCTTGAGAGTACCCTTGAGCAACTAGCCTTGTCTTGTTCCTTACAATGACTCCTTGATCATCCAATTTATTTCTGAACACCCACTTTGTTCCAACAATGAAGTGATCCTTTGGCCTTGGTACTAGTTCTCAAACTTTGTTCCTTTCAAATTGATGCAACTCCTCTGGCATTGCAATGATCCAGTGTGGATCTTGCTCTGCATATTGAATGGATTGAGGTTCAATTTGAGAAAGAAAGCAAGTGTGCATCAGGTTTTGGTTGACCTGATTTTTGGTTTGCACACCAGCGGAGATGTCTCCAATCACTTGGGAGATTGGATGGTCTCTTGATGTTACTAAATCAACAGGGGGTGTTGATTGTTCACCAACCTGTGTTGTTGTTTCCTCTTGTGGTACAACAACTGGCTCTTCAAGAAGATTCTCTTCAAGATGTTGAATGTCTTATTCATCTTCACTGCTTTCATCTTTTTGAATAATTTGTAACCTGTCCAAGTCTTCAGTAAGAGAGTGTACCTGCAAAGGTTCTATGGTAGAAGTATTCTTCTCCATGAAAGACATGTTAGATTCTTCAAAAGATATATGAACAGATTCTTCAATTTTGAGAGTAGATTTATTATATACCCTATAAGCTTTACTGATCATGGAGTATCCCAGAAACACTCCTTCATCAGCTTTAGCTTGAAATTTTGCTATGTATCTCTTGTCATTATTGTGAATGTAACAAATATAACCAAAGATTTTGAAGTAATCTACTTTAGGTTTCTTCCCTTTGAGTAATTCATAGGGAGTCTTGCCCTTCAGCTTATGTATCAAACTTCTATTCAACACATAGTTGGAGGTGTTCACTGCCTTTGCCCAAAAGGATAGAGGAAGGTGAGCATCTGACAACAATGTAGTAGCAGATTCAATAAGGGTTCTATTTTTTCTTTCAGCTACCCCATTTTGTTGAGGAGTTCTAGGAGCTGAGAAAGTGTGTCTGATCCCTTCACTCTGACAGAACTCTTGCATAAGAAGAGAATCAAACTATGTCCAATGATCACTTCTGATCAGGGCAATGTGAGTATTGAACTCACTCTGTATGCATTTGAGAAACTTTGACAAACACTTAAAGTTATCAGACTTCTTCCTCAGAAAGAACACCCATGTGAATCTAGAGAAGTCATCTACAACTACTAAAGTATAAGATTTCCCTCCTAAGCTTTGTACTGTAATGGGTCCAAAGAGATCCATGTGTAACAGATACAAAATCCTAGGTGAATCACTCTTATTAAGTGACTTGAAGCTATTTTTGGTTTGTTTGCCTAATTGACAAGCCCTACAAAGTCCTTCCTTCTTGTAGGGGCCAGAAGGTAGTCCTTTAACAAGGTTGTCCATGGATAACCTAGCAATGGTTCTAAGGTTTATATGCCCTAGTCTCTTATGCCATAATTCATTAGGTCTACAAATAGAATTGAACAAACATATATCTACCTTGGTTGAAAGAAAATCTACAAGATAGATGTTACCTTTCCTTTTACCTGTCAACACAGTGGTGTTGTCCTCTGATTTGATCTTGCATGAGGATTTGTTGAAGGTCACTTGATAGCCTTCATCACATAGTTGACTGATATTGATCAAGTTGTGCTTCAGTCCTTCCACATAGGCTACTTTCTTGAATGTGACTGTGCCAATCTGGACTGCACCATATCCTTTTGTTAGTCCAAAGTTTGAATCACCAAATATTACTTTGGGTCCAAGCTTGGCTTTAAAGTATGTGAAATTGTCCTTGTTTCCTTTCATGTACTTTGAGCACCCACTATCCAGATACCATTGCTGGTTTGATGTTGGATAGGTCTTCACCTGCACATAAAACAATTTATTTGTTTTTGACCCAGTTTACCTTGGGCCTTGGTTGATAACCTTTAAATTCAGAAATAAAAAACATCTCGGGTTGACTCTTATAGCCTTCAGGATGATATCTCCTAGGAGGTATTATCCATTCAGTATAAGGGTTAAACCATTGAGATGTAGAACCTCTAGGATTGAACTTTGATTTGCCTTTGAAAAAGTTTTCAAAACTCTGAGCTCTGTTCGACGATCTCTGAGCTGAGTTCGATGATCTTGGGTCAGATCGTCGAGCTCCGTTCAAAGATCGACTATGCCAGAGTTCAGGGTTCAGAGATCGTTGACCTGAGTTCGACGATTTAGCCTGAGATCGTTGAGCTCCATTCGGCGATCGTCGAGCTCCGTTCGACATTTTCTGTTGAACTTTTGTTTTCTTAGGCAAATCATAATTTTTCCAAGCCACCTCTACAACTCCCTTACCTTTATCAGAGATAAATTTGAATGGGGTTGTTAATACTATAGGTTGGCTAGATGAGGCACCGAAGCCCAGTGTACTATTGAATCTTGAGTTCACTGTGCTTGTGATGTCCATTAGCTTGATACTTCTCCCATTGAGGGACTCTTCAAACTTTTTGGCCTCTGATAGCTCACCTTTCAGTGAGGCTATCTGCTCCCTACAACATTCCAACTCCTCAGAGAGTTTGAGGTTTTCTGATTTTAAAGTATTGTGTTCAGATAGCTGATTTCTGAGAGAAATGATTTCCTTCTCAGATTTTAATAAATCTAGACACAGTGTTTTAAACTGACACTTGAAATCC
This sequence comes from Platanthera guangdongensis, assembly GCA_039583875.1. Classification (NCBI taxonomy): domain Eukaryota; kingdom Viridiplantae; phylum Streptophyta; class Magnoliopsida; order Asparagales; family Orchidaceae; genus Platanthera; species Platanthera guangdongensis. The sequence goes on from CM077160.1 coordinate 128,120,519, forward strand.
TCAGAATTAAAATCAAAAGAATTTATTACCTGGTCCTCTTCAGATTGAGTCTCTGATTCTGACTCTGACTCTTTTGTATCAGAATTTTGTTGTGAGGCATTGATAGCCATCATACAGAATTCTTTTTCATCAGCATCATATTCATCATCACTAGAGCTGTATGAAGCTTCAGATTCTTCTTCTGTCTCACTCCAAGTTTCAGCAACAAACCCCTTGCTTGTATTTTTGTTCTTGCTGGAGGAGGGTTTGTCATTGCTATTCTTCTTGAAGTCCTTTTCTTTTCTCCTTTCTCTCCTGTCCTTCTTGTCTTTCGTCTGATTTTCTGGACAGTCGGGCACAATGTGGCCTGGTTTCCTGCATCCAAAATAAATAATCTCTTTGTTATTTATTTGTCATACCTTGGCTTGTCATGCCCCTGTATGATCTTTTCCTGAAATCCTTCCTGGCCATTTGTAAAACCTTTTGGCCAGTAGGCTTAGCAACTCTTCATTGCATGTGACCTTGTCTTCAAGCTGATCTTCAATGGCTTTGAAAGCTATTGATTTTTCTTTTCTTGTAGCTGGTGAGGCAGCCTTCTACTCTTCTTCTCTATTCTTGATGAGCAGCTCATAAGACTTGAGCTTACCCAAGAGAACTTCAGTTGTGTTCTCATTTAGACTTTTGGCATCCTTGATTGGCCAGATCCTTGAGTCTCAAGTGCTTGGGAAGCACATTAGGATTTTATCATTGAGCTCAGTCAATGAGATCTCTTTGTCCAATGTTTTCAGCTCATTGACTATGAGACTGAGTCTATTATACATGTCTACTACTGACTCAGCTTCTCCTTTCTTGAAGTTCTCATATTGGGTTATGAGATGAGATCTTCTATCTTTTCTCTCATCAACAGATCCTGAGACTATCTCAGATAACTTATCCCAGACGTCCTTTGCTGAGTTGTAGTCAGCTACTTTTTGGAATATCTCATTAAACATAGTCTGGGCTAAAATATTCATTGCCTTAGCATCTGCCACTTTCCATTTCTTGATTTTTGCATCTGTTCCTGAAGGAGGTGGAACAACACTTGTACTTGTATTTTCTGGAGGTCTTGGACACAATGTCAAAACAGAATTGAAAATATCTTCATCAATAGAGTTCATGTACAATCTAATCCTTGCCTTCCAAAGTGCAAACTTAGATAGATTGCACACTGCAGGTCTGGTGCTAGCATAATCTTTGTTTTGGGTCATGTTCTGTGAAGAAATAAATCTAGTAACAAACTTAAAACAAGCAGATCTAACTAGAGGGATCTTTGGGTTCAGGTGTTAGCCTGTGCAACCACCAAGGTGTGGTATTTTAACCAACCTAGATCTGATACCAATTGAAAGTGCAGGTTAGATCTGATATACTCTAGAGGGGGGGGTGAATAGAGTATGGTGCTTGCTAAAAACTTTTTACAACTCTTGTTGTATTCCTAAGTGAACGGGGAAGCAAATGAAATACAGCAAACACAGCAACTATCTAATTTCAAAGCAATCACAGAAGAATCACAAACCACAGCCAGAAAACAAAAGAAAATAAGCAACCAGATGACACAAGGAGCTATAGTGATTCCCCAATCAATCTGGGTACATCCACTCTTCTACCACCCTAGGTAGGAATCCACTGCAGGATGAGTTGATCAGGTGTCCTGGGCACCAATGAGCTTTTGATAAGGTACTCAAAAAACAAACTAGATTTTTTGATCAGGTGTCTTGCCACCACTGAGTTTTGACAAGGTCTTAGAAACCAACACAAACTTTTGAAGAGAGTTTGATAAACCCTTTACAGTAGAGAGAGAGAGAGATGATGTTCTCTGTCAACAATCAGAGAGAAGATAGTGGATGTTGTCAAAGCTCCCCCTGAGTTCTTGAGTTGTTCAGGAAGTGAAGCTTTGCAATAGGGTGATAGGCCTTCACAGGATTTGATCTCCAGCAAAAGATGATTCCAGCAGCAGCTGAAATGTGTGTTGTCTGGAGTCTTGAATGATAATGGCCTTTGAACACTGGAATCAAAAGTGATCTGGAAATTTCAGTATGTTGATCTCCTTCTGTGATGTGTGTTCCTGTAAGAATTCTAAGACTATGAATATCTGCAACTCTCTTTTTTTTTGTTGTTGTGTGTTGTTCACAGCAGAATGAAAAATTGAATCAACTTTTATTCCCTTTGATCTGAATAGAGTAATTCTCTGCCCAAGATAGCCGTTAGCCTGTCATAAATGACTTCCTTAACTGCATTTTGTCTTCTAGAGGAAAGTCCAATAAAACATTCCTTTAAAATCTCCTTGAAACTTGCTCCAGATTAATTGAAACGACTAAAGGATCCTTGGAATAAATGCTGGGAATAATTCCATAACTGTCTGAATTTGAATCTTGAAAAACGTCGATCTCTTCAAAAAATGTCGACCTGAGCTCCACTATCGTCGAACTGAGCTCAGCGACTGGACTTAGACTGAAACAAAAATCGTCAATCTGAGCTTAACTATCATCGAACTGAGCTCAGAGATAGAGAAACAAACTGGAGACAGGAGCGTCGATCTGAGCTTAAAGATCGTCGAATGGAGTTCGACGATTCGTCGAAGTGAGCTCAGAGATCGTCGAATGGAGTTCGACGATTCGTCGTCCTGAGCTCGACGAAATGACTTAGTCTCCTGAACTGAAATATCTGGTCTTGAGGGTCTTGAGAGCAGCTTTCAAACCTAAATACTAACCCTTAGACTCAGTTCTAATTGACCTTTAGATCTATATAAGCAGGTCAAAACAAATTTCCTAAAGGACATAGTGATCCTTGCCCAAATCAGTAATAGGGTGTTCCAACACTGAGAGTGTCGGTGGAGCAACATCACTCAACGCCAAGGCCAGGAGTGCACCGAGAGCGTCGAGTGGAGAAACATCACTCAACGCCAAAGCCAGGAGGGCATTGAGTGTGTCGAGTGGAGCAACATCACTCAACGCCAAATCCAGGAGGGCGCCGAGAGCGTCGAGTGGAGCAACATCACTCAATGCCAAAGCTAGGAGGACGCCGAGAGCATCGAGTGGAGCAACATCACTCAACGCCAAGGCCAGGAGGGCACCGAGAGCGTCAAGTGGATCAACATCACTCAATGCCAAGGCCAGGAGGGCGCCGAGAGCGTCGAGTGGAGCAACATCACTCAACGCCAATGCTAGGAGGGAACTGAGAACGTCGAGCGAGCAACATCACTCAACGCAAAATCTTGGAGGGCGCCAGCGGGGGTAAAATCTAAATGATGCCTCATAAAATGGTTTGGCGAGTGGCATGCTGATACCTTCGTTCACTCAGGGCGTTGAGTGCTCGATGGAGCTGGCACTCACCGCTTCTGCCCGGCCCCCGGGCTAGTGCGGGTCTGGCCTTGGGGAGGTACTATTTCCACAGAATGGATTCCAAGGATATGGATGTCAGCTCGATACTGCTCTCTACCCCCATGGGGCGGGTGCGACTTGGCTCTCGCAGCTCTTCTTCTCTCCTTGGGCGGGCACGAGCCAGGTCCTTGCGGCCCGCCGGTGCTCGTTCTAGAGCGGTGCTGGATGCGGGTTTACTATAGGAGAGAGGGCTGGCCGATCTGAGACTATCGCTACGGAAGCTCCAGAAGGGCTCGCTGATCTGGGCCCGACGAGTTCAACCTAGGATGTTAGTTCGAAGTATACCGAGCTCTGCTCGACTATCGCCGAGCTTCGACCTCTGCTCGACAAATGCCGAGCTAAAGCCTCTGCTCGACGAATGTCGAGCTCAAACCTCTGCTTAACGAATGCCGAGCTCCGTGCTCTGTTCGACGAAATCAAGGCGAGAGCGGGATGGATGGGCCAGCTTGCGCAGCTCGCCCACCTGGCTTTGGCGAGAGCGAGCTGGCAACTCTGAGTTCGCCCGCATGCTGTTCTGGTGCGGGCAAGGTGCCTTGGTCCGCTCGCCTGGCCTGGCGGACCCACTCGGCAAACACAGGGTTGTACAATAGACATCTCAAATATTAGGAAGTAATAGTTATGAAAACAGTATTTTAACTAAGTAAAAAATTTGTGTCGAGACATATTTTATGTATATCGACACTATATATAGTCTTGTGTCGAGACTCAGAAGAGGGTGTCGACACACATGTCATTGTGTCGACTCATATCGACTCATCTTGACAATTGACAATTCTCTTGTGTCGACTCTAGGTATTTTTCCAAAATTTAGAATAAGCCTATATGCAGCGCACCCTTTCGCCTTCTAGGAAGATTTGCCTATACAAAGAAAATTGAGTGTAGGAGTCGACTACAACTTCTTGATCTCTTGCTAAGTGTCGAGACCTCGTATTCCCCTTTGTCAACATCCATCACTCCTTCCATTCGACGAAATCAAGAACGCCGGCAACAATGGCTCCAAATAAGGATGAGAACATCAATGAAGGATACGAACTTGTGCGAAATGGATTTGCCTCTGCAGAAGAAGAAATTAGGAACGTCATTATCCTAATCCAAGAAGCGGGCCTTGAGTATATATTGTCAGAGCCTACAAGCATCTGGAAATGGGAGGTACTGGAATTCTTCACCAATACAACATTAGATACCAGTTCAACAAAAATTAAATCCACTGTGAATAGGGCGAAAGTTAAAATCACAAGAAAAAGACTGGCTAAGGTATTTCCTATACCTCGAATTAATCAAGAGGATGCAGTAGATTCAACCAAAATTGCTGAAGGACTACTATGGTGTGGATTGGATTCCGTCAAAAAGATGGTAAGTTCTATGAATCGGAAGGGTATAAATACCCAAGATAAATTTCTGTCAGAGAATGTTGGAAAGGTGCTGCTGTGCAAGACAGGCGCACATGATAGAATTTCAGCTCACATGTTTGAGCTAATGACTAGAATAATCTTCCAACTTAAGACAGACTGGAGTAGTTTAGTGTTTGATAAGATTTTTGAGAGTATCAAGAAGCCCAACATGGGTAGGATACTAAGTTTGTATTTACTCAAAGTCATTCCTACAGACATAAATCAAAAATTGGGCACAAAAATAAATCATATGAGAAAAATGGACATGAGGATTTTGTCTAGATGGGATAGAGTTCTATCCAGAGAGTCTTCTATAATTGAAAAGAAGAAAGAGAAGAAGAAAAAGGAACTTGTGATGAAAGACGTCTCCTCCAGTAACTCTGAAAGTCCAGGAAGTTCCAATTCTGATAAAAGTGATGCTCCAGATACAAACATCCCTCCAAGAATCTCGCTTGAAACAAGGCATCAGGTGCAGTGGGAGATTATACCCACAGTAGACCAAGTTGTGAAGACAAACATGGGTGAACCTACTATCTTAGACAGTGAAACTGTCCATGAAATTGTAAATGATATTCTCCATCATCTGAATACAGATGTTATAAAAGATGTGAATGAGGAATAAGAAGAGTATATGCCTGACGTTGAGGCAATAGTCTCTAAGGAGACTGTGGAAGAAGCCACAGTGGAAGTAGAAACTAACATCCAGGTGGAGATACCTGCTCCCTTTGGAGATCATGTTCCTGTTGTTGAAAATCAACAACATGTGATTACCTTAGAAGATCAAAATCTTGATCAAAATGATGCAAGAGTTGAGGGGGAGCTAGTAGCCAAGTCCCCTAGGTCTGGAAGTCCAAAACAGCAACAATCTGTTGCCATTGTCAGTCCTTCAGAATCGGATGAGGAAGCAGAATCTCAGCTACAACAAAGAAAGATAATTGAATTAAAGAAGAGAAGTCAGAGCTATAAAAAGGCAATACAGCCAACCAAACCATCTCCTTCTCCTGCTATGGATTTCAGTTCTCTCTAAGTTCAGCTACAAATCATGTTAGATAAACACAGGACAGATCTTGAAATATGTTGATGAAAGTAAAAAAGGACTTACAGTTACAGCTGGCCCAAGACATAAAATCCATAAGATTTGAAGTGAATTTATTGAAACAAGACATGACAAACTTCTTTGACAAAGTTGCACATGTTGTAGTCTACCTTGCAAAGCAGCAAGAAGTGTCAAAGAAGACTTTAGAAGAAAGTGCAATACAACAAGGTTTTGTTCTGGAAAATCAGCAGAGATTGAATGATAATATCATACAAATGCATGAAATATCACTGGAAAAGCTTACTGAACAAACACAGGCTTTGGAAGAAAAGATTACCACTACATCAGCAGCTACTGAAGCCAACCTCTCAGTTGAATTAGCTTCTCTAAATACATCCAGAAAGGAGTTAGGAAAAGGTATCACTGATCTGATTAAGAAATTTAAAACTCATTACACCACTGGAATTCATCATGTAGTAGATCTTGTCCGATTTTAGAAGGATGATTTAAAAGATCACATCGATAGAGAAGTCATAAAGGGGGAGAGTGTTATGGTAAAAGCCAACTCTAATCATGCTAAGTGGACTTCCAAGAGTATCTGAGCTACTCTTGGCTACCCCCCACTATGTGATGATGATCAGGCAAATGAGTCTGGCTGCCAACCAGCTCAGTTGGAAGGAATCATCCACTTGTAGAACAGATAATATATTCTCCACCACACTTTGAGGATATTCAAGGTGCAGTTCAGACCATGTATAGTACTCCACCTAATGCTCAAAATGTTGTTTGTGAAGAGGTGGAGATGACTGATGCTGCCCTGCTGAAGGAAAAAGAAGTCCAAATGTCTAAGAAAAGATTTAGAGAGCGGGCAGAGGCTAGGGCTGATTTTGAGCAGTGGAGTCCAACCTCTAAAAGTATTATACTCATTTCTTGGCAAGCAGTTAATGCTAATAGACATGACAGGGGTAAGTGGTACACTGAGCAGGAATGAAATAAGCATCTTAAGCAACAAGATGGTATCTATAAGTTCAGAAAAGATGCGAAGAATGGGGTGATTCCAGCTACTGTTGTTGAACCAAACAAATATTTCCCCAAGTCCTACCATTACTTTGAAAGACAAAGACTCAAGACTGAACAGCTCACCAAGATTAAGGACAAAAAAGGCAAGAAGGTAGCTGATGACAGTATGCCAGAAGTTAAGGCCAAAATTCATTCAGGCAAAGGCATTGTCATTAAGAAGTCGGATCAATCATAGATTATATTGTATTGTCTAGGAATTATGTAATTCTGTTATAACTTGGTGTAATCCTTGGACTGTTAAATTTTGATAACTTTTGAAACTATTCATTAGCATTCTATTTTTGTTGTCTTAATATAATCTGTTGTCATGCTAAATCTTTTACATCATATTTCGGTATTGTGGTATATATCATTGAATTGGGGTTATGACTTCTCCAAATAGGGGGAGATTGTTGGGTACATTGGGAATTATGTACCTGATTTGGAGAAGTCCCTTGTCAACTCAATGATATACACTATATTGTATTTGATGCATATTAAGTTTGCATGTGCAGGACTTAAACTGAAGAAATTAACCTAAGCACAAATGTGTCGACACAGTTCAAATGTGTGGACACCTCTGCAGAAGCTGTGTCGAGACAAGTCAGTTGTCTCGACACCTTGAAGACTAAGTCAGCATACTTGACAAATTAAAGAGGAAAATTATTTTGAGTAAAATTATATCGATATAAACCAACTGTCTCGACACAATTCATGCTAAGTTTAGTTGTCAACACAGCAGACAGATTGTGTCGAGACAAACTCACTGTCTCAACACAATGCAAAATCAGGAGATGTCAACACAACAGACAGATTGTGTCGAGACAAACTCAATGTCTCGACACAAGGTAGAATCAGTAGATGTCAACACAGCAGACAGATTGTGTCGAGGCAAACTCACTGTATCGACACAAGGCAGAATCAGGAGACGTAGGCATAGTAGACAGAGTGTGTCAATACAATCTAACTATCTCGACACAAGGCAGTATTAAGAGATGTCGACACTGAAAATGGGTAGATTGAGACAAGTCAATTATCTCGACACTTTCAGCTTCTGATGAAAATTATTCCTAGTTAGAATGTGTTGAGACATCAGGAACATCTCGACGCTTATGTTTCAGAATATGCTGAGTCGACACCAAACAAGTCAAGACATGTCAGAACTGTCAAGTCAGTTGCGGTAAACTCATACTTCAACAGAAATAGGTCAAGGAAGGTTTTGATGTATGTTGTTGACGCCATCAAACAGAATCCAGCCATCTACAAAGTCTATAAATAGGCAGTGCTGCCTTCACAAAAGGGGTACATATACAAGAGAGTAAAATAATAAAGAAGAGCCGACAGATCAAATCAAGCAATCAGAATTTCTCGTTCTAATTTCTTCCAAGTCCTAATCAGGCGACGTATTCGAGAAAGAAGAAGAAGGCGAAGGTCTTCAAGAAGATCATCAGATACCTTTTACATGGTTGATCTGAAGATCTAGTTGTATCTGATCAATAATATCTCCAAGGTATTCACGCCGATCAACATCAAGAAGATTGCTGGTTTAGAGAAGAAACTTTTCAGTCTATAGATCTATCAAGAAGAAATCCAATTGCAACTGATTTGAAGAATCTGTGTGAACAGATATATCAGATTACAGGTTTTTTGTTTTCTGAAGTTGATTTTATCCCTTTATATTGTAAGAACACCGAGAGATTTGAGTGGGTAAGAGAATCTTTTCTCTGAGATTTTAAGCCTAGATTATAAAGGCTGAGGTAGGGTTTCGAGGGACCTGAGGTAGGTGGTTTGGGTAAATCACTGAGTTGTAGGCCTATTCTATAAAGGCTGAGGTGGGGTTCTTGAAAGGGCCTGAGGTAAGAGATTGAGGGAATCTCTGAGGTAGGACCTGTTGGTCTGAGTGTAAGTTTCTTGACAGAAACTGAGCCTATAGGATCTTTGGATCTGAGTTGAGGAGGAGCTATAACCTTATCTAGCACATTGATAGTGAGGAAGAAAGGGGAAAGTGGATGTACCCTAGATAGGGGAACCACTATAAATTCTGTGTGTGTTGTGAATTGTTCTTTACTTGTGTTGTGTATGTTATAATCTGTGATTGTATTATTCCTATTTAATAAGGGACAAGGAATTGCAAAGGAATTCTTAAAGGTCACCTATTCACCCCACCCCCCCCCCCCCCCCCCCGTAGGGGACTATCTACCCATAGGCTTAACTTTCACTCCTTTGTCTGGAGGAACTATCAGGAACAGGCTGAGAAGCTAACATCCCAGACTCAAGGGAGGGCCAACCTCACCAAGTGCCCCATCGCATAAAGGCATCTCAGTTATACCCATGGCAGGATAACTTGCCAGGGAAGAGGCAAGAGTAAGCTCAAGGGATGAGGTTAACCTAGAGTGCGTCCTATAGGACCCTCAGAGGGATTTTCCCCCGCGCTCACACACCGAAATTCGAGGCCAAGTGGCCTAGCCAGAGGCAATATCCAAGATTGGATCGGGACACATGCCTTCGACTCGTTCCTCCTAAACTAGCCAGTACAGATGATAGGATGATGCCTAGGGATATAAGCGCCCTCGTAAGACCGAGCCTCTGCATTGATGGCCGAGATTAGCTCCCCCCTTGCATGTCGGTCTAGCTGCCCCCGATTGCATCTCTCCTCTGACTTGAAGATTTATTAGGAACAGGTCTTGACGCCAACCTCTCATTTCGATAGAAAGAGATTCATGTCATTTAAAATTCAGCTTTATTCGCAAAGCATCGGTACAACTAATCTCTTTGTCGCTCCTCAAGAAGCAGGATAAACTACCTTAACAACCGTAAAAGTCTCTGAGTCGTGGGGTTATCATAAGTCTGAGTCCTTGCACTGGCTCCTCTCTTGCATACTGGCCATCAACCCCCTCGGGTGAAGAAGGTTCCTCATTGGAGTGATGTCGTAGTCCGTGATTTTTGTACGGTCTTTTCCCATGTAGACGAACTACTAGCCACCCAAGTTGACTACTTCCCACCAACAGTCAAGCTTGGCTCCTGCTGGGTGTCAACTACTTCCCCTGACCAGTTGAGCTTAGCTCCTATTGGGTGTCGACTACTTCCCACCAACAGTCGAGCTTGACTCCTGCTGAGTGTCGACTACTTTCCACCACCAATTGAGCTTGGCTCCTGCTGAGTGTCGACTACTTCCCACCAACAGTCGAGCTTGGCTCCTGCTGGGTGTCAACTACTTCCCACCAACAGTTGAGCTTAGCTCCTGCTGGGTGTCGACTACTTCACACCAATAGTTGAGCTTGGCTCCTGCTGGGTATCGACTGCTTCCCACCACCAGTCGAGCTTGGCTCATACTGGGTGTCGACTACTTCCCACCAACAGTTGAGTTCGGCTCCTGCTGAGTGTCGGCTACGATCTCTGACTCAATCGAGCTAAGCTCATGCGAGATAGGTGAATATGCAGGTACGATTATGTAACATCTCGACTTTTATTGGGCCAACAAAGCCCTAGTGGGCCCAATAAAAGTGGCTCGAACCCTACCCATGACTTGGTGGGAGATAACCCTAGGCTTGAAATAGAGCTAGAGAACTCCGAATTGAGTTCTGTCAGTTCTTGTGACCTCGTATAGTCGATACGAGTGCATCGGAACTCGTTCAGTTGGACCCCAAGATCATATAGTAGATGTGACCATTCCTTGTAAAATGCAACAAGTGCAGGATTTTGTATATCAAGCTAGAGAACTCCGAATTGAGTTCTGTTGATTCCTGTGACCTCATATAACCTAGACGGGTGCATCTGAACCCGTCGCGTCACAATCCGAGATCTAACGACATATTTAGACACTTTAACCGTTTTAGCGCGCTGCGAAGCGAAAATTTTGGACATTCGCCAAACAAACTCTGATTCAACCCCAATCAGTGGCGTTGGACTCGTGTGATCAATACGAAGTCAACGGAAGTCGTCCCAGACAATTTCGACGACAATTAGTCAACTCGTGGTCAAATGAAGCATAGTCATGCACCGAAAAGAGTGCGAACACCAATTGTGACAAGACACCCGAACTTTGACCCGACCCCGATGACTTGGACCCACTTTGACTTTGACCAGCAAGGGGGGGACCCACCCTAGGGTTGACTTAGTCAAACCCCCTAAAACCCCACTTTTTGGAATTCTTTCCAAATGGGGGGCCCACACCCTCTTCATGACCACTTAGGGTCTTGCCCCTCACCCATTTTGGGCCCTCCCCCAACCAGCAAACAGCCCACTACAAGTGGAGGCCCACCACTACCTCTCCTCTCCTCCCTTTCTCCTTCTCTTATCAAAAAAATCCCAAGCCCATAAGGGCTTAGCTTTTTCCCCATATGGGGGAAATGTTGGGGCCTCCAGCTGTCCTTGGACAGCTGGAGGGTGGGGATTAATCCCTCCCTAAGGAGGGATTAATCCCACATTGGCTGGGGGAGGAGAGCCCCTCCTCCCCAAGCCTATAAAAGACCCCCCCCCTCCTCCTATTCTCCCCCCAAGCCCTCTGAGCGCCTTCCCCACTCCTGCCCCCCCCCCAGTCGGAGACCAGGTGGCTGGAAAAGGCAAGCCTAGGCCCCTCCCCCTCCACCACTGCCACCTTTGTCATGGCCGACCAGGTCGGCCCCTCCTTAGCCCACCAAACTCAGGTGGAGACTTTCTCCCTCCCCCTTCCCTAACCTGGACTCCATGCATGCGCCTCCCGGCAGCCGGAGCGTCGCTGGAGCCACCTAAGCCATGCACCAGGCCGGGTGGTGTCCAAGGAGGAAAGCTCCTCCCCAGCCCCGGTGGTGGCGCTGGGGGAGTGCTAGACCACTGGGGGTGGTGACCCCCAGCGGCGGAGAGCAGCGGTGCCGCCGCTAAACGCGGCTCTGTCGGCACCCACAAAACAGAGCTATGCTCTGTTTAGAGCTAGCAGCGGCGGCCTGCGGCGTAAGGCCGTTGGGCCACAGCCATCGAGAAGCACGACCCCCGGCGCGCTGGCAGGGGGTGGAGTGGTAGGCGGCCAATCACCCAAGCAGTGGGGGTGGCGCGGTGGTGCCGGGAGCAGAGCCCCCGCCACCCCAGGCTCTCGGGTTGGGTTTTCCGGCGGCGGCCAGTGGCGCCAGGCCGCCGGACCACCGCCCAGAGGGTTGCCAGCCACCGGCGATTCGATCATGATCGGCGACGACGGCTGGTAGAGGCTGGCCGGCAGTGGTGGAGGATGCCACCCTCCACACCGCCGGGATGCACAACGGCCGTCCGATCTCAAGATGAGATCGGACGACCCTGATCACCTTAATCACCTCCCCTGCCTCCTCTTTTGTGCACCCGACAGCGGATCTGTGGTCGATCCGCTGTGGGGAAACGCTGGCCTATTGCGTTGTACTGCTCAATCTCAGCCGCAGGATCCTTGTGATCTTCTAAATGCAGACCATTTTCTTATCAGAAATTTATAGAAATTTCTGGGCCAAACCTAGGCCCCTAGGGGAAAGTGATCAACATAAAACATGTTTCCCATTATGCGGGCTTCCTCTACAAAAATTTTGAGAATTTTTGGAAATGTTTTGGTATTTTTAAAAGCCAAAATAAAAATTATTTGGCCAAATTGAAAACCCAAAATACTTGGGAAAATTATAAAACAATTACTATGCTCATTTTAGACCCTCCTAAGGGTTGTATCAAAATTTGGGATCATGGGGATAGGTTTTGATATTTTTCCTAATATTGGGAAGCCTAGGGTCGCACTCGGATCGTTTTCCGCTCATTTTTCCCTCGAAGGTAAAAATTGGAGCGTGCGACCACCCCTTTATAATCAAATAAGTAATTCAAACTATTATATCGACTAGAGTGTCCGAGTCAAGTGACTAAGCTCCGGGAATTCCGGGATTTCGTAAAACCGTCGAGCGCCTCGACTCTCGTGTGAATTGGGCATGCTTAGAAGATGAGAGTACGAGTGATGAGTTAGGAGTTGTTCTCGACGAATAATAAGAAAATAACTCCTAACAAGCCCTTGATCCGATTAAGCCGTAATAAATATGGTGCAACTAAATTAATTGGATCCTAATAATTGGTGTAACCCAATGAAATCTCCTTCAAATCTGAGATGAAACTGAAGCCTACTTGATGGAGTGATTAGACTACTAACCATTTTCTTTATGTTTTCTCCAGTACCGTACTAGTCAAGCTTATTTTTAGTACTTTCAATTCAGTACTACTCCAGTCTCATACTGGTAAAGCTTATTTCAGTACTTTCAATTCAGTACTACTCCAGTCTTGTACTTGTCAAGTTTATTTTAGTACTTTCATTTCAGTAATACTTCAGTCTCGTACTGGTCTTATTTATTTTAGTACTTCCAATTCAGTACTACTCCAGTCTCTTACTGGTAAAGTTTATTTCAGTACTACTCCAGTCTCATACTGGTCAAGTTTACTTTAGTACTTCTAATTCAGTACTACTCCAGTCTCGTACTGGTCAAGCTTATTTCAGTACTTTCATTTCAGTACTACTCCAGTCTCGTACTGGTCAAGCTTATTTCAGAACGTTTTACTCAGTACTACACAAGTCTCGTACTGGTCATATTTCATTCCAGCACCTTAAATAAGAAGCATAATCATCACACTTGTCCTCATTGTAATTTACTTTTATAATCCCGGGTCCTGCTCTGACGAGCAGTCGTTGATAAGGTTGAGCCTTAGTTGGGATAACCGGTGTTGAAGTAGTCCTCCAGGTCTAGCCCTAAATAATGTGCTCCCACGCTCCTTGTCGAAAGTAGAGCTAAGTGTCGACGCCCGAAGTCTAAAGCCTAGTAGTGCAGGCCGACATAGACCCGGTGTGTATTATGATTGCCATTTGTTTTATTATTGTAAATTGCTTGCGGTGAAATAGTGGCGGGTCAGTCCCTCCAGCATACCGTTCATACCGGTGCGGGAAGGTCGACGAATCAAGGTGATAGGAAGATGGGTACCATGGGTGACCGGCCATTATATTATTCCCCGTCAGGTTTTGTAACGCCCCCGGTTTTTTTTCCTTGTTTTGTTTGATATTGGATTGGCGTTACGATGACGCATTTCCGGCCCTTCGCCGTTGTAGAGCGTGGTCCTAGCTCTGTAGGTTCCTTGTGTAGCCTGGTTGTAGCCTGTTGGCAATTTTTCCCCAGCTAGCTGGTGTCTGTTTTGGTGACTCGGTTGGGCCTCTTAGTGAAATGCTTGCGTTTTGGCTTCGGGAGGTGTTAGCCCGAGTGTTCGATCGTCGGATGTTTTTTTCGACCTCACCGTTGTTTTCGTAGCTTGGGTATTTAGCTACGATGCAAGTTTTTGTCGAAGTCCGGGGTCGTTTGCTTTCCCGTCGTTTAGACGATAGTTTTTGGTTAGCTGTAATGTTTGTGATGTTTGCTGTGCTGTGCGTGGTCTGTTGTGGCTGAGCTTGTAGGATGGTGCCTTGTCTCGTGTTTGCTAGGTGTTAGCAGGTTTCTTTTTCTGTGTAAGTTTGGGTGACACGGCATGGGTCACGCCCGTGACTCTGGGCGTGTCGTGCTCGGGTAGAGCTCCCGTTTCTCTGGTCGACGATTTTTTTTGGTCGACGGTGTTTTTGTAGGAACACGGCCTGTGACACGGGCATGTCACAGGGTGTGTCCCACTTGGTCGAGCTGCGCTCGATGGTCGTCAGGCGGAGTTTTAGTGAGAACACGGCCGTGTCACGGGCGTGTCGTATCGGACACGGGCGTGATACGGGGCGTGTCTCTTTGTTCGATGATCGGTGCTCCGCGATCGTCGAGTGGGGTTTGAGTTGGTACACGGCCTGTGATACGGGCGTGTCACAGGGCGTGTCACCTGTTTCGTCGAGCTGAGATCGACGGTCGTCGAGTGGGTAGGTGTGTGAGTACACGCCCCGTGACACGGGCGTGTCGGGCCGTGTCGGGGGGGCGTGTCCCGTGTTTTCGTCGAGTGGAGTTCGGCGTTCGTCGAGTGTGTTAGTACACGCCCCGTGACACGGGCATGTCTTGGGAGTGTTCCGTACTTTTTCTCCTGTAATCATCTTTTGTTGTCGTGAACTGTTTTTCCTCCTCATTTTTAATCATTCCCGAGTCTGGACAGCTTCCAGCGGAAGGGTTTTGAGAGGAGGCAGTGGTTGTTTTGGCCGGCGATTGCGGGAGGGAGCTCGTTTTTCTCGTGTAATAGCGGATTCGGCTTGCTCTCGGCTAGATATTCCCTTCCATGTAAGTTTTTCTTGATTTAGGGTTCGATTCCAGGAATTGTAAATATCTGATTTCTTTTATTTTTCCTCAAGTTTCAGCTTTGGTCTTCTAGGTGGCCGATCTTGCCGCCGGAGCCAAGCTGTGGTGCGGCTGTTGTTTTTTGTCCGAAGAGGTAGAGGCAAGTGGCCCCCTTGCCCTTGCCAAATTTATTTCTAACCCATGATCTGTTTTCATTTCTTCTGCAAAGCTCTGTTCTCCTTGTTTTCCCTCCCTAGGGCAGCAGGTTAAGTTATTGCATCAAGCTTTTAATCAAGTGCTGATCCTTCATTTCTTTTTCTAGAATTTTAATCAGGTTTAGTGTCCAGTGGGTAGCTAGAGTTAGGGTGAGGTTGCTGTTAATTATAGTTTAGGGTTAGTTGCGGTAGCTCCGAGTAGTTAGGACGGAACGAAGGGTTGGGATTAAATCTCCAACTCTCTGTTTTCGCGCATGAGAGGGCTTAGGCTGCGATTTTAGCAAGACTTACGTTTACCCTAAGTGGAAAGCGCTGACAGCGTCGAGTGAGTCGAGCTCACTCAAAGCCATCACCCAGTGTAGGACTTGCGGCTAAGTATTTTTAGGCATCATGTGAGTGGAGCTTACTCAACGCTGCGTCGAGTGGGCTCGACATTTCTGTCTTGAGTTCATGTGTTCCTTAGGATTATTAGTGTGACTTTTCCCTTTCTTTAGGGGGTGGTATTGGGTGTTCGGCTAATTTTTGCTTGCCGACTCTTGGGTAGTGGCAGGTGGTGGAGTTTTAGTGGCCTCTAGAGGGGTGGATTTTGCTGTGGAGAGCTGTGGCCACCGCCTTTTTGCCCCGGTTTGGGTTGGTGTGTGTGGGACCCTAAAGCTGCCACTGGTGACACCTTAGCCCTTTTTGGATCTGATTTTGGTTATGTATTCAGATCCATGTTTTGACCACTGCCACTTACACACGTATTAGGAATGTTAGACTCTTTCGTTGAGCATGTTGCTTTTATTGCTCGCACTTGGTGTGCTTTGCTGTGCTTTAGACAGTGCTCTTTTCTTACTATCATGCCCTTTCTTTTGCTTTTAGCAGCTTGTTGTCGGGTTGGTAAACCCTTCTTTTTGCTCTTAACTCTAATGCTTTATTTACACTTTTGATTATTTCCTTGCTGAGGTGTTCTTTTCTTGAATGCCTCAGGTCCAGGTTGTAGCCGGTTCAGCGGCTAGTTCTTTTGGAGGTGCTGGTTTGCGGCCTCTTGGGTAGTTGAGACAGCTGATCCCGATTTTGTGAGGTAGCACTTTACTTTTCTGTATAGGCATACATACTCACCTGTGGGTTCGTGTCAGGTTGTTGGCGCCCACTGGTGGCTTCTTGCGATGCTGGGTATGAACTTAAACTGCTATTTTTGCCTATTTATGGTTGTCTACTTGCTTCTGGGAAGGATTTATGCTAGGGTGCATGTTAGATATTTTAAACCCTAAAAGCATTATTATATGTACATCATGCATAACATAATTATAAAACAACGACACTATATTTCTTTAGCGTAAAAAGACTACCTTTTTATATCTATTATATTCACTATAGAGTCGTGCATACCATGAGTTGTCCCTCGGGGACACTTATGCTCACTAGGGTGTCAACGTAATTGAACCAACTATTTTCTGCTGCGTATACTTATACTTTTAATTGTGGACTAGCTGATCCACCGTGCCGAGGGATATGTCCAATCAACGCAACTGCTTTTCTTTCATAATTAATCAACGATTTTCCTTAAATCTAAGGTCTGGAGTTTTGCCTGAGCGTGTGTAGTTATCCCCTGCACGACGTGGCATCACGGCACGTGTTTTCTCTTGCTCTGATACGATTTTATCATTGAGAAAATGCGGGTCGTGACAGTTGGTATCAGAGGGAGGTTGCTTGACAAATGGTCGGGCAACCTTTCCCCTTGTTTGCATTAGTGGTTAGCGTCATACCATACACACACTGATATGTCATCAGCACGTCTTGGCTAAAGCACGAACACTACACTCATGAGCATAAAGAAGTATACGGGGCATATTATGTAGTATGGGATGCATAATATGTGTTTGTATATGGATCCACCATAGGAGGCAACATGTGAGGGTTATGTAGTATGGGATGCATAACCTCACCACATGAATGCGGCTAGCACGTTTTCTTTTTTCGTTGCATGGGAATGTTATGTAGTATGGGATGCATAACATTTTCATGTGTACGCCGCCCATGGCATGCATTAAGGCCTTTTTTTTGAATGCATAGCACATCATGCATAGCATAACATTTCATAAGCACAACGTGTTAAGCTAAAGATTTGTAAGATGACATATGTACACACATGGTTTTGAGTCAAAAAGAATACAAATACATGCATTCATGGTTTAGGCACCTGAGTTAGTATGATGGTGGCGAACTATCTTAGGTTAAGCATAACATCATCATGATAAAACAACTCTCAGAGCAAGTTTTGCAGTTAAAGTTCATATTTAAGTGTGTTTGTCTGTACCAGGTAGTTTTGTTCTAGTTGTTGGGCTAAGTTTGGTCTAAAGCTTGTGCGATTATAGGATGGCGAGACGTCCTGCAACGAGGTCGACCCCCCAATCCGAGGGTGAGACGTCAGGAGCGCAGGCGTTGGTAGAAAACCTGTGACAGAGTAATGAGACCTTATCGAGGTAGGTGGTGGCTATGCAGGCTCAGATTCAGTCCCTGGTGGCAGTGGTGGCGGGACAGGCCCCGAGAGTTCCAGACCCCGCTGAGGGGGTAGATGTTCCTGCCCCTCCTGCTCCTCCCGTGCCTTTGGTTGTGGTGCCCCCGGAGATGGCATTTATATCCCAGTTTCAGCGACTGATACCCCCTACTTATGATGGGCAAGCAGATTTCATGATTTTGGATGACTGGCTGATTACTATTGAGGAGATGTTCTCTTATTCGGGGATTACAGATGATCAGAGAGTGATGCTCGCTTCCTACCAGCTCAAGGGCTTAGCAAAGAATTGGTGGTTGAGGGAGAAAGAGAGCTTGGTGGCAGGATGCTCTTGGGAGTCATTTAAAGGGATGCTGTTGAGTAAGTTTTTGCCTTCAGTCGAGAGGGACCGACTGATGAATGACTTTCTCCATTTGAAGCAGAGGAAACTCACGGTTAGTGAGTATGAGATTGAGTTTAGTAAGTTGAGTCGGTTTGCTCCTGGTCTGGTGAGTGTTGAAGCAGACCGAGTTAAGCGATTTCTGGGTGGACTAAGAAGCGACATTCAGCAGTTAGCAAATGCCTACGGTGCAGTCAGTTATGCCAGCGTGGTCGAAGCTGCCTTGAGGGTTGAGGCCATTGAGAATGCCAAGAATAGAGGTCAGCAGTTGTGGAAGGATAAGCAAAAGTTCGGTGGAGGGAAGAGCCCTCAGGAACCCGATGCGGTCTCGAGAAAGAAGAGCAAAGAGGTTTGTAGTTTCTGTGGCCGACCAGGCCACCCATTTGAGAAGTGTTTCAAAAGGTTTGGAGCGCAGAAGAAGGAACAGGTGCATGCAATTCAGGGTGCTCCCAGAGGAGACTTGGTGTGTGCCTTGTGTGGAAGGAAGGGGCATGAGGCTGCCTGTTGCTGGTCGAGAGATAAAGTCTGTTTTCAGTGTGGGCAGAAGGGTCACCTCAAGACAAAGTGCCCATAGTCCCAGCCTATTATGCAGCCAGTACCCCTCCAGGCTTTGCCACCGCCTCAGCTTTTGGATAGAGGAAAGGGGAAGCTGAATGTGCTTTCGGCAGATGAAGCGCAGACTTCGACCCAGGTTATCTCAGGTTTGACTTCTCCTCAGTCGTTTCGTTATGATCCCTTTGTGGTTGTAGTTTTCATTTTTGCGTTTGTTTCCTTAGATGCGTGCGCTATTTGTAGGACGATTTAAGGTAAAGAACCGCTGGGCGCGCGTTCTCTTTGATTCAGGCGCTACCCACTCGTTTGTGGCTAGAGCCTTCGTGGAGCGGTTCAGTTTGGGCCTAGATCGTGTTGGTGGTGCCTTTTGCGTTAAGTTCCCCTCCGGTGACTCTGTGGTTACGGACCTGGGTGTCCTTGATTGTCCGATTCTGTTGGGGGATTTTCTAGCCAAGGCAGATCTGAAGGTGATTGACCTGGAGGACTTCGATGTCATCTTGGGCATGGACTGGTTGTCAAGGTACGATGTTGTGATCCAGTGCAAGGGTAAGCACTTGGACTTCGTTAAGGACAACGGTCAGCCAGGGAGCGTTTATGGGTATTCTCTCCAGGAGTCTCCAGTCATTTCTGCGGTGCGTGCTCGGAAGCTGCTTGATTCTGGTTGTTCTGCCTGTGTGGTCTCTCTGATAGGGACTGTTGTTAGAGTGTCGTGTTTGCAAGAGATCCCCGTGGTGTGTGACTTCTCCGATGTGTTTCCTGATGATCTTCCCGGTCTTCCACCCGATCGAGATGTCGAGTTTGCTATATATTTGGAGCTAGGCACGCGTCCTATTGCCAAGGCGCCGTACTGGATGGCCCCGCGAGAGCTGAAAGAGTTGCGAATTCAGCTGGATGAGATGTTGGCAAAAGGGTTCATTAGGCCGAGTTCTTCACCATGGGGTGCACCAGTTCTGTTCGTTAAAAAGAAGGATGGGTCGATGAGGCTATGCATCGACTATAGAGAACTGAACAAGGTTACTATTAGGAACAGGTACCCTTTGCCTCGGATTGACGATCTGTTTGACCAACTGCGTGGTAGTGCCGTGTTTTCCAAGATAGATCTTCGATCGGGCTATCACCAGTTGAGGATTCGGGAGTTAGATGTTCCGCGGACGGCGTTCCGCTCTCGTCATGGGCATTTTGAGTTTTAGTTATGTCATTTGGTTTGACTAATGCGCCCTCAGCTTTTATGGATATGATGAACAGAGTTTTCAAGGACTTCCTGGATAAGTTTGTGATTGTCTTTATAGACGATGTTTTGGTGTATTCTAAAGATGCGGAGGAGCATGATCGGCATTTGCGACTGGTCTTGGCGACTCTGAGAGACCATAAGCTATACGCCAAGCTGAGCAAATGCGAATTTTGGTTGCCTCAAGTTTCTTTTCTCGGCCACGTGGTGAATAAAGAGGGAATATCGGTGGACCCAGAAAAGATCGCTGCTGTTATGGAATGGGCGAGGCCTGTTACTCCCAAAGAGATTAGAAGCTTCTTGGGCTTGGCTGGATATTATAGAAGATTTGTAGAGGGATTCTCTACTTTGTCTGCGCCGTTGACCAGGTTGACGCAGAAGAATGCAGCCTTCATATGGGATAGCAAGTGTGAGGAGGCTTTTGAGGAATTAAAAAGAAGGTTATGTTCAGCTCCAGTGTTGTCTTTGCCTACTGGGGATAGTGAGTATGATATATATGTGGACGCGTCGCACGTCGGACTGGGCTGCGTTTTGATGCAGGGAGGGAAGGTGATTGCGTACGGGTCGAGGCAGCTAAAGACTCATGAGAGGAATTACCCTACGCATGACCTGGAGTTTGCAGCGGTGATCTATGCGTTGAAATTGTGGAGGCATTTGTTGTATGGCGCGTAGTGCAAGATTTTCACGGATCATAAGAGTTTGAAGTATGTCTTCACTCAGAAAGAATTGAACCTGCGCCAGCGGCGGTGGTTGGAGTACGTGGCCGACTATGATGTTGAAATCCAGTATCATCCGGGTAAGGCGAATGTGGTGGCCGATGCCCTGAGTCGGAAGTCAGGAAAGATTTTCAATCTCTCCGCCGAGCGTCTTGTGGAAGAGTTTCTTTTGATGGACATTTCTGTGGGAAGCTGCGATTCGCAGAGTAGCTTGGCAGTGGCAGAACCTTCGTGGATTGCGCTTACGCGACTGCATCAGAAAGATGATCCCGATCTTTTGCATTTGTACCTTCGAGCTGAAAAAGGTGAATTACCAGATTCCTCTATAGATGATGCGGGTACCTTGAAGTATCGTGGCAGGTTTTGCATTCCCGCAGTTGGAGATATCCGGGATATGGTGTGCAGAGAAGCCCACGGATCTAGTGTTGCCTACCATCCAGGGTCTACCAAAATGTACCATGATTTAAAGCAGATTTCCTGGTGGTATGGGATGAAGAAGGACATAGCCAGATTTGTTTCTGAGTGCTTCACTTGCAGGCGTGTGAAGGCCGACCATGGGAGGCCTGGTGGCAAGCTGACGCCCTTAGAGATTCCGATGTGGAAGTGGGAGAGTATCTCGATGGATTTCATTACAGGCTTACCGAGATCTCCTAAAGGACATGATTCAGTTTGGGTGATCGTAGACAGATTGACGAAGAGTGATCACTTCGTACCATTTAAGATCGATTATCCGATGAGGAAGATAGCCGAGCTGTATTTGGATGAGGTTATTAGATTGCATGGTGTACCCGTGAGTATCATATCAGATCGAGACTCCAGGTTTACGTCTCGTTTTTGGAAGAGCCTTCAAGAAGGGTTGGGTACAGATTTGAGATATTCCACAGCTTATCATCCCCAGACCAATGGTCAGACGGAGCGAGTAAATCAGATTGTGGAAGATATGATCCGATGCTATATTTTGGAGCACGGAGGAGCGTGGGATGAGCGCTTGCGGCTTATGGAATTTGCATATAACAACAGTTATCAAGAAAGCTTGCAAATGGCTCCTTTCGAAGCTTTGTATGGGAGGCGCTGCAGGACTCCCTTGTTTTGGGCTGAGGTTGGCGAGAGACCTTTGTTGGGTCTAGAAGCACTCGAGGAGATGGAAACTGCTGTGAAGCTTATACGGGAAAAGCTTCGGATAGCCCAGGAGAAATATGAGAAAAATGCCAATCGGCGTAGATCGGACTTGGAATTCGTGGTGGGGGACTCAGTGTTCTTAAAGGTCTCCCCGTTGATCGGAGTCAAGCGGTTTAGCAAGAACAGGAAGTTGGACCCGAGGTTCGTGGGGCCTTTTCGGATTGTTGAGCGGATTGGGATATCAGCTTATAGGCTGGCTTTGCCCGCAAATTTCCCTGGAGTGCATAATGTCTTCCACGTCAGTCAGCAGCGGAAATGTGTAACGAATGGCAGACAGGTTTTGGATTCTGTGCCTCAGTTGGAGCCGAATCTTTCTTATGTGGAGGTGCCTGTCCGCATTTTGGATTCTCAGGTTCGTGCGCTGCGGAAGAAGTCTATTCCGATGGTTAAAGTTTTATGGAGGAATCAGGATGTAGAAAGCGCGACTTGGGAGTTGGAGTCGGCTATGAGGGAGGCTCACCCTCATCTGTTTCCCTGATCTTGTGCCTGGTATGTTTTGTTTTATTTATGTTTATATATTCCTTTCCTGGCTCTTTCTCTCTCCTTCTTCATAGGAGTGTTGTGAGTAAAGTTTCGAGGCGAAACTTTCTTTTAGGGGGAGTGGCTGTAACGCCCCCGGTTTTTTTTCCTTGTTTTGTTTGATATTGGATTGGCGTTACGATGACGTATTTCCGGCCCTTCGCCGTTGTAGAGCGTGGTCCTAGCTCTGTAGGTTCCTTGTGTAGCCTGGTTGTAGCCTGTTGGCAATTTTTCCCCAGCTAGCCGGTGTCTGTTTTGGTGACTCGGTTGGGCCTCTTAGGGAAATGCTTGCGTTTTGGCTTCGGGAGGTGTTAGCCCGAGTGTTCGATCATCAGATGTTGTTTTCGACCTCACCGTTGTTTTCGTAGCTTGGGTATTTAGCTACGATGCGAGTTTTGGTCGAAGTCCGGGGTCGTTTGCTTTCCCGTCGTTTAGACGATTGTTTTTGGTTAGCTGTAATGTTTGTGATGTTTGTTGTGCTGTGCGTGGTCTGTTGTGGCTGAGCTTGTAGGCTGGTGCCTTGTCTCTTGTTTGCTATGTGTTAGCAGGTTTCTTTTTCTGTGTAAGTTTGGGTGACACGGCCTGGGTCACGCCCGTGACTCTGGGCGTGTCGTGCTCGGGTAGAGCACTCGTTTCTCTGGTCGACGATTTTTTTTTGGTCGACGGGGTTTTTGTAGGAACACGGCCTGTGACACGGGCGTGTCACAGGGCGTGTCCCCCTTCGTCGAGCTGCGCTCGATGGTCGTCAGGCGGAGTTTTAGTGAGAACACGGCCGTGTCACGGGCGTGTCGTATCGGACACGGGCGTGACACGGGGCGTGTCTCTTTGTTCGACGATCGGCGCTCCGCGATCGTCGAGTGGGGTTTGAGTTGGTACACGGCCTGTGACACGGGCGTGTCACCTGTTTCGTCGAGCTGAGATCGACGGTCGTCGAGTGGGTAGGTGTGTGAGTACATGCCCCGTGACACGGGCGTGTCGGGCCGTGTCACGGGCGTGTCGGGGGGGCGTGTCCCGTGTTTTCGTCGAGTTGAGTTCGGCGTTCGTCGAGTGTGTTAGTACACGCCCCGTGACACGGGCGTGTCGGGCCGTGTCACGGGCGTGTCTTGGGCGTGTTCCGTACTTTTTCTCCTGTAATCATCTTTTGTTGCCGTGAACTGTTTTTCCTCCTCATTTTTCATCGTTCCCGAGTCTGGAGAGCTTCCAGCGGAAGGGTTTTGAGAGGAGGCAGTGGTTGTTTTGGCCCACGATTGCGGGAGTGAGCTCGTTTTTCTCGTGTAATAGCGGATTCGGCTTGCTCTCGGCTAGATCTTCCCTTCCATGTAAGTTTTTCTTGATTTAGGGTTCGATTCCAGGAATTGTAAATATCTGATTTCTTTTATTTTTCCTCAAGTTTCAGCTTTGGTCTTCTAGGTGGCCGATCTTGCCGCTGGAGCCAAGCTGTGGTGCGGCTGTTGTTTTTTGTCCGAAGAGGTAGAGGCAAGTGGCCCCCTTGCCCTTGCCAAATTTATTTCTAACCCATGATCTGTTTTCATTTCTTCTGCAAAGCTCTGTTCTCCTTGTTTTTCCTCCCTAGGGCAGCAGGTTGAGTTATTGCATCAAGCTTTTAATCAAGTGCTGATCCTTTATTTCTTTTTCTAGAATTTTAATCAGGTTTAGTGTCCAGTGGGTAGCTAGAGTTAGGGTGAGGTTGCTGTTAGTTATAGTTTAGGGTTAGTTGCGGTAGCTCCGAGTAGTTAGGACGGAACGAAGGGTTGGGATTAAATCTCCAACTCTCTGTTTTCGCGCATGAGAGGGCTTAGGCTGCGATTTTAGAAAGACTTACGTTTACCCTAAGTGGAAAGCGCTGACAGCGTCGAGTGAGCCGAGCTCACTCAACGCCGTCACCCAGTGTAGGACTTGCGGCTAAGTATTTTTAGGCGTCATGTGAGTGGAGCTTACTCAACACTGCGTCGAGTGGGCTCGACATTTCTGTCTTGAGTTCATGTGTTCCTTAGGATTATTAGTGTGACTTTTCCCTTTCTTTAGGGGGTGGTATTGGGTGTTCGGCTAATTTTTGCTTGCCGACTCTTGGGTAGTGGCAGGTGGTGGAGTTTTAGTGGCCTCTAGAGGGGTGGATTTTGCTGTGGAGAGCTATGGGCACCACAGAGTCTAGGGTTGTATGTTAGGGCCTAGGGTTGTGCGGTACAACCACCCCCAGAAGTGGCAGGACTAGACACTGTCACCGACGGACACATCGGTGAGGCCCGCGGGGCTCGCTACCCTGCTAGAACTAAAGCGATCCAAACTATGTCGACATAGGGTTTGTGAGCACGGCAATGAATGCCTACGGTGTGTACGTGGTTGTGAATGCCTGCGATAGAATTCAGAATGTGAAAACCTGATGTGCTGATGTGCTAGTGGAGTCTGGTTATAACTGATTTATATTGTTGTTGCTTTTCCCAGTTATACTATCCTGCACTCTTTTATAAATGCTCCTAGTTATACATATATGAAATATTGTGCTAACCCTCTCTTGCTTCAGCTATTTACTTTTGTTGGGTGGGTGTGTGCTCGTCCCCAGGATATGGATCCGGGGAGGAGATTTATTTCCACTTAGTTCTGCGACTAACGGTTATTTAAATAACCATTCACAAGAAATGGAGCATCGTAGTGACCCGCTGCCATAGGAGACTATGCCAGCAGCTAGGACAACTCGAACAGATGCACCCCTACCGTCCCTAGAATTTATAGACGTGAGTACCACCGAGCAGTATAGGGAGAGAGAGTGTGACGGTTTTACGTAATACATGTATAGCTCACAGGCTTATATAAACGCTTAGTCTTCGACCCTAGAACCTCTGTATTATTATGATATGATATATATATATCTGCAGTGGTTTCCTGTTAATGCTTCCACTATACTCTGATGAATTGTGAATGTTGTGATTCGAGCTGAGCAAGGCGGTCATCTAGTGCTTAGACAGGGTGGATCGTTTCCCCTAAGGAGTACTGGGTGGATGTCTTGGGCCAGTAGTACCCCTCCAGCCCGACCCGGGCAAAAGGTTGGGGGGGTTCTATAAACGTATCAGAGGGAGGATCCTTGTCCAAAGGATATGTTCCAGCCACCCCACCACCAGACCCAGTCGCTCCCGCGGACGTACTGTTTGCCAAGACAGACATGGGGCATGTAACATCCCATGTTACTTCTGGACCCCTCAACTTAGATTGGGTTAGGCATGGGGTGAGATTTAAGGAGATCAACTAGGTTTGACCCTAGGTAGTGGGTGGTAGCCATGTGGGGCCCACTATAAGACCTTAGTCAAACTAGGTCAAACTAGCCTAATTAGGGACCCTAGCCACACCATGACCCCACCACATTGCCCTAACCCTAAAAACAATCTAAGTGGACCCTAGGGTATGTCACTGGGTCAACATTTTGACCCCAATTGACCAAATTAAGCCTTGTAACATCCCATGTTACTTCTGGACCCCTCAACTTAGATTGGGTTAGGCATGGGGTGAGATTTAAGGAGATCAACTAGGTTTGACCCTAGGTAGTGGGTGGTAGCCATGTGGGGCCCACTATAAGACCTTAGTCAAACTAGGTCAAACTAGCCTAATTAGGGACCCCTAGCCACACCATGACCCCACCACATTGCCCTAACCCTAAAAACAATCTAAGTGGACCCTAGGGTATGTCACTGGGTCAACATTTTGACCCCAATTGACCAAAGTCAACCTTGGGCTTAATTTGGTCAAACCCACACTTATAGGCCAAATTAACCTAAGTGGGGCACCCCCTTGACCCAAACCAAGTTGGGTGGTGCCACTAGACCCATTTCCACCAAGTAGGGTCAGCCCACCCACCATGGTTGACCAAGTCAACTCCCCAAGTCAACAAGTCAACAAATTGACCTAAAGGAGTGAAATGAAGACCAAGCCATTTTTCCCTTGGACCAAGCCCACCAAATTGGCCCATGACCAGCCTTAATGGTTAATGACAGCCCCTACCCTCCTAATATTGGAGAGAGATTGCATGCAAGGGGGTAGTTTTGGAAATTGGGGGAAAAAGAGGAGAGAGAAGAGAGGGAAAATGAGGATGAAGAGGAATGGTGGCCACATGGCTACCCCTTCAGCTGCAACTCTCTGCCCATCACATGCTAGCTGGCCCCCTCTGATATTCCAAAGAATTTTTGGTAGCATGTTGGCCACATGGCACCCATGGTGACACAACCAAAGCTCAAACCGAGCTCACATTGGGCTTATCTCCCCATACACCCTCTCTCAGCCCCAAATAACCCCTCCATTAGCTTCAGAAGGTCCAAAGGAGTGGAATTCGATACCTGGATCGAAGCTTTTGGTGGAGAATCGGGTTCGGGAGCAAGCTCGCCGGAGAGGAAAATTTTCATGGCCAACCGCCGCCAAACCCACCGCCAAGCCCCAATCGAGGTCCGTTTCACCTCACCTCTACCCGTACTAGTTTCCTAGATCTATTAGGCGAGACATTGGGCTCAAATGAGCCAGATCCAAGGTGAGCTTTTTCATGGATTTTGGAATTTTAATGGAGTGCAAGTTCGCCGGAAACCGCCGCCTCCGGCCACCATTTCGCCGCCAAACGTTGGCCACCACCTCAACGGAGGTGGTGGTGGTGGTAGCCGGCCGTGGAGGCTAAGGGGTGGCCGGGAAATGAGGTTTGAAGGTGCTCCAGGTCGGGACAATCTCGGCCCTTGGCTGGAGGAAGAAGATGAACAGATGCCATCCATCCTGCTTTAAGATTCGTGCTACATCAAAATTTAATTTTCTGTCCCTATTTTGCTGTCACTTGAAAGCTAATTTTAGGCCTTTTAGAGGCATTTCCAGAACTTAGCCCCTTAATGAAAAATGTAGCCTAGGGTCTTACCTTTAATATGCCACCCTAAACATGCATTTTGGTGTAGTGTACAGTCCTGTAGGACATTTCTCCTAGGACTGGTCCTAGAGTAGGGCAGAACTTAAATTGGATGCCCTGGTCACAATATTAGTCACCATGGCCCCAAATTTTGGCCACATGCATTATTAGGGCATACTTAGCTCCTGCCAAAATTTAGGAATTTTTGGAAAATATTTTCCTATAGTTTTTGGTAAAATATCAAAAGTTAAATAAATGACATATATGGAGTTCTACTCCTCCCCATGGCCCCAAATTTTGGTGGTGGGTCAGTGGGGTCATCCTTGGTGCATGATAAAATTTTCAGCATCTTGGGTTCACTGCATGTGGGAGAATCCACTTGCATGTGCTAGCCTATGTTAAGGCTTGGTGTGCAAATAGCAAAAATGCAAATTTGTGTATTTAGCCCAATGGTGACATGCAAGTGTCATGAAATTATTTCCAGTGGTTCATTAGGGTAAATTTCACCCCTAAAATTAATGATGGAATTTTTGGAATCAAAATTTCATTTATTAGAATTTATTTTAAATATAGCTATTTTGGGAATAAAATTGGAAAATAGGATTTATTCAAGTACAATTCCAAACAACTTTGCTAAGGCATAGATAACATCACATTTGACTTAGGAAAAACATGAATTCTCTGTTTTGAAGAACTTTTGGAGTAGATACCCTATATTTCCCATTTTACCCTTATCTTGTTAATTCTTGAAATGATGGAATTATACCTCTGAAAAATTTGGAAATTATTCTACTGTTATAAAATGTTATTATTAGGTTTGCATGAATTTCTCAGAATTTAATGGATGCATTACTTGTGTTAAATTAGTTCAATGGCATTTATTTACAGTTTACTTCTTTCTTCTCATGTTGGCCTACAGGTTTATGATCGTACTAGCCGGCAGGACCGGCGTGTTGCGGTGTCGACTAACCCGTGAGTTAGTGCCACCGTAAGACGGCGGTTCTGGGCATAAGATCTGGTAGCCCTCCTTGGTAAGGGGGAGGGGGTCTTACAAACTGGTATCACTTGAACAACGATCATATGAGAAAGAAGTCCACAACATGGGACCACCCCCGCCCCAGCATTAGTTTGCGGACAAACTATGCAGCGGAAGCAGTGGTGTGCCCATGTACAAAAGTCACAGAAATGGTCCACAAAGTACAATTTGATAGGCCAATTTTGCTTTAACCTTACCTTTATGCAACCTCCACAGGTCGCAGCGCCGCAAAATGTGGCTCCTCCCCCTCCAGCTGCCACTCCATTCCTACATACAGAGATGGGGCAGACCCTGACGGCGATTTTGGATGCCTTTAGAGCCCAGCAAGTCCCGGCTCCACAGCCAAATCCGGGGTCGAGCTGGCTGAGTGCATTCAAGAGCCTGTCCCCACCGACATACCGTGGGACAGAGGATGCAGTGAAGACGGAGGAATGGCTGGAGGCCATACACGAGATCTTAGCGGGCATCAGCTGCCCAGTTGGCCAGGCAGTACCTCTAGCCACCTCTGTGCTGGAGGCTCATGCAAAGAGATGGTGGAAATCAGTCCGGGAGACTACTTATGCGGACTTTGAGCTGTTAGAGATTTCTTGGGAGGAGTTTGGCGATGTGTTCCTGGAGCACTTCGTCTCTGCTACGGACAGGGATGCTTTGGAGGAGAGGTTTTTGAACCTCAAGCAGGGGACCAGATCAGTGATAGAGTACCAGAGAGAGTTCTCCCACTTGGCCAGGTTTGTGGGGATTCAGGATACCGACGATAGGAGGTATGCGAAGAGGTTCTACCGGGGCCTCAGGGATGATTTGAGGCAGGCTCTGTTATTCATTTCTCATGGCACATCCAGGCAGATCATCGAGATGGCGAAGAAGCTGGAGGCTGACCAGCTGATGGTGCGAGCCGGAGGGAAGAGACCATTTGATGGATCGACATCAGGTGAGAGCAGTAGGGGCTCTCAGAGAGGCAGGACCATTGGATACAGGAGGGGTGGGGGACGTCGTCGTCCCAACTTCAGGCAGGAGCAGGGGCCTCCTCCAGCATTGGCTCCCCCACCTCTACAGGTGCATGATCCAAGGAGACAGGATGACCGAGGCCACCGACAAGTGGTTTGTTACGAATGCCGCCAGCCTGGGCACATCAGGTCGGAGTGCCCGCACCGATTCCATCCCCCTCCTCCTCCTCCACCTCCAGTGGCCCCAGTACAGCAGGGCCGAGGACGAGGCCGAGGACGAGGCCGAGGCCGAGGATACCATGGCAGGAGACGCGAGCAGGAACAGATTTACGCCTTGGACCTCACAGAGCCGAGGAATCCCGAGGAGGTCATTACAGGTACTTGAAGTTAATTTTGAGTTTTCTTAAATTTTTCAATGATATATATATAGTGCCTGGAACCATAGGATAACAATTAACCTTCACATAAACAAACCTCAGGCATAGTCATGATCAGCGGCAAGCCCGCTCATACTCTTTTCGACACGGGTGCTTCACACTCGTTCGTATCCGAGGCCTTCATCGACGGACTCGAAGGCGTGGAGAGGTTCCCTGGACTAGAGATGAGGGTACGCCTACCCGATGGGTCGGAGCTGCGGACTACTGCACATTGTGACATGGAGGCCGAGATTGGCGGCAAAGCATTTGAGGTGCCGGCAACTATCCTGAAGCTACAGGACTTTGACTTGATCTTGGCATGGCCTGGTTGCATCGGAACCATGCCCAGATAGATTGTCCGTCCAGGAGGATCACGCTGAGACATGGCGACTCCCATGTTATCGTTGAAGGTATCCAGCCTATTTGCCACCTACTGTTATCTTCTGTACAGGCTGTGAAGGCCCATGAGCAGGTGAAGAAGTTTATCTTGTCTGCTTCGAGATGGTGGGGACAGAGGCGACTATCTCCGATATTCGGTGGTTCGGGATTTCTCCGACGTATTCCCGGAGAAATTGCCCGGGCTACCGCCTGCTAGAGACTTGGATTTCAGGATTCAGCTAGTGCCGGGAGCGAAGCCGGTGTCCCGAGCACCTACAGGATGGCTCCTAGGGAGTTAGGCAGAGTTCAGGACTCAACTGCAGGAGCTAGTCGAGTCAGGATTTGTGCGACCCAGTTCATCGCCTTGGGGAGCACCAGTTCTTTTCGTGAAGAAGAAGGACGGATCACTTCGATTATGTATAGATTACCGGGAGCTGAACCGTTGACAGTCCGAAACACCTATCCTCTGCCTCGGATAGATGAGCTATTTGACCAGCTACAGGGAGCATTCTGGTTCTCCAAGTTAGATTTGCGTTCCGGCTATTATCAGCTCCGTATCAGGAAGAGGACATACCAAAGACGGCTTTCAGTTCGCGCTATGGATTATACGAATTCACGGTGATGCCTTTTGGCTCACGAATGCTCCTGCCTGCATTCATGAGTCTAATGAACCGTGTTTTCGAGCCTTTCTTAGACCGCTTCGTGATCGTATTCATTGACGACATCCTTATTTATTCTCGGACTCAGGATGAGCATACGGAGCACTTGGCACAGGTCCTGCAGAGGTTGAGGGAGACACAGATGTACGCAAAATTTTCGAAGTGCCAGTTCTGGTTGCAGGAGGTGGCATTCCTGGGGCACACGATCAGCGGGGCTGGGTTAGCAGTGGACCCGCCAAGATAGAGACAGTGAGGGATTGGCCACGGCCGAAGACCGCATCTGACATCCGCAGTTTCTTGGGACTAGCAGGCTATTACCGCAAGTTCGTGGAGGGGGTTCTCGAGGATAGCACTCCCCCTCACGTCCTTGACGAAGAAGGACGCAGATTTTGTTTGGTCAGAGCGGTGTGAGACGGCTTTTCAGGAGCTGAAGGACCGACTCATCTCATCCCCATTCTTGCGCTTCCATCCGGGAGCGAAGGATTCCAGATCTACACGGACGCCTCTTATCAGGGGATGGGTGCAGTCTTGATGCAGCATGGACACGTTATTGCTTATGCTTCGAGACAGTTGAAGAAGCATGAGCATAACTATCCAGTACATGATCTAGAACTCGGGGCTGTGGTTTTCGCCCTCAAGATATGGAGGCATTACTTATATGGGATTCATTGTGACATCTTTTCAGATCACAAGAATCTCAAATATATCGATACGCAGAAGGACCTAAACCTGAGACAGAGGAGGTGGCTGGAGTTCCTATGTGATTATGATTACAAGATCCACTATCATCCGGGAAAGGCGAATACGGTTGCGGATGCCTTGAGCAGAAGGGCCAGCACTTCTGGATCGGAGCCCCGATTGATGTCTTTAGAGCTGCTACAGATGATGGAGGACATGCGCATTACCATGGTGTCCGAGACTGAGCCAGTTGTATATAGAGAGTATTTGAGCTCAGTGATCAGCTGCGATGATATACAGGAGCGCATCCGAGCACATCAGAGGCTGGATGCTGCGTTACAGCGATTTTCAGTGCCCTAGAGAGGGGCAAGGTTGAGGATTACACGTTACAGGATGATCTTCTTCGGTTCCGGGGGCGCATCTACATACCAGCAGGGGGCAGTATTCGAGATGACATACTCGAGAGGCACATTGCTCAGATATTCAGTGCACCCCGGCATCACCAAGATGTGGGCAGATTTGCGGAGATCTATGTATTGGCCCGGGATGAAGAGGGAGATCACGGATTTTGTGACCCATTGTGAGACCTGCCAGCGTGTGAAGGCGGAATGCAAGAGCCCGGGAGGTTTACTACAGCCACTGCCAGTTCCAGAGTGGAAGTTTGAGGACATTGCTATGGACTTTGTACACGGATTGCCTCGCTCCCACTCCGGACATGATTCTATATGGGTTATAGTGGATAGATTGACCAAAGTCGCGCGGTTTATTCCAGTTCGGAAGGATGCCCCAGTTGCAGTTCTGGTGAGACTATTTGTGGAGCAGTACATCAGATATCATGGTATCCCCAG
The DNA here is from genome assembly GCA_039583875.1 of Platanthera guangdongensis. Taxonomy (NCBI): domain Eukaryota; kingdom Viridiplantae; phylum Streptophyta; class Magnoliopsida; order Asparagales; family Orchidaceae; genus Platanthera; species Platanthera guangdongensis. The sequence goes on from CM077160.1 coordinate 128,152,703, forward strand.
GACTATTGTTTCGGACCGTGATGGTCGGTTCACTTCGAGCGAGTGGAGGGCCGTGCATGCTTACTTGGGATCTCGGCTTACTTTTAGCACCGCCTTCCACCCGCAGACCGACGGACAGACCGAGCGGACCATCCGGACCATGGAGGACCTGCTCAGATTATGCATATTGGATACGGGGAGGCCTTGGGAGAGGCTGCTACCATTGATCGAGTTCTCGTATAATAACAGCCACCAGGCTAGCATCAGGATGGCTCCGTACGAGGCGCTTTATGGGAGGAGATGCCGGACACCGCTATCATGGGTACAGGATGTGGATACCAGGGCTCTGGGATCTGATTATATAGAGGACACTGAGGCTCAGATTCGATTGATCAGGGATCGGCTACTGGAGGCCCAGAGCAGGCAGGCAAAGTATTATGATGCTCGGCACCGAAGGTGGAGTTCCAGGTTGGAGACAGGGTATTCTTGAAGATACGTCCAGTACACGGTGTTTCTCGAGTGCGGAGGCACAAGAAGCTCAGTCCACGATACATGGGGCCATACCTGATCCTGGAGCGGATCGGCCCCTTGGCTTACCGACTGCAGCTGCCACCGGAGTTGGGTGCATTACATGACGTCTTTCATGTCTCTTCCTTACGGAGGGCTCTCCTTCGGCCGGAGCAGCACATTACTACTACAGCCGGACCAGTAGAGCCTGACAGGTCAGTGAGATTGGAGCCGATCCGGATTGACGATACAGCCATCCGAGTGTTGCGGAAGAAGAAGGTCCCTCTTGTGAAGGTGCTGTGGTCCAACCATGGACGGGAGGAGCACACTTGGGAGCCGAGGGATCTGATGCTGGAGCAACACCCGGAGCTATTCGCACCAGGTACATTTAAGTTATGTCTTTAAATTTCTTGATGATTCTTGCAAATAAAACCCCGTAGACCCGAACTTAAATTTCGGGACGAAATTATTTTCTTGTTTATTGGAATTTGTAACATCCCATGTTACTTCTGGACCCCTCAACTTAGATTGGGTTAGGCATGGGGTGAGATTTAAGGAGATCAACTAGATTTGACCCTAGGTAGTGGGTGGTAGCCATGTGGGGCCCACTATAAGACCTTAGTCAAACTAGGTCAAACTAGCCTAATTAGGGACCCTAGCCACACCATGACCCCACCACATTGCCCTAACCCTAAAAACAATCTAAGTGGACCCTAGGGTATGTCACTGGGTCAACATTTTGACCCCAATTGACCAAAGTCAACCTTGGGCTTAATTTGGTCAAACCCACACTTATAGGCCAAATTAACCTAAGTGGGGCACCCCCTTGACCCAAACCAAGTTGGGTGGTGCCACTAGACCCATTTCCACCAAGTAGGGTCAGCCCACCCACCATGGTTGACCAAGTCAACTCCCCAAGTCAACAAGTCAACAAATTGACCTAAAGGAGTGAAATGAAGACCAAGCCATTTTTCCCTTGGACCAAGCCCACCAAATTGGCCCATGACCAGCCTTAATGGTTAATGACAGCCCCTACCCTCCTAATATTGGAGAGAGATTGCATGCAAGGGGGTAGTTTTGGAAATTGGGGGAAAAAGAGGAGAGAGAAGAGAGGGAAAATGAGGATGAAGAGGAATGGTGGCCACATGGCTACCCCTTCAGCTGCAACTCTCTGCCCATCACATGCTAGCTGGCCCCCTCTGATATTCCAAAGAATTTTTGGTAGCATGCTGGCCACATGGCACCCATGGTGACACAACCAAAGCTCAAACCGAGCTCACATTGGGCTTATCTCCCCATACACCCTCTCTCAGCCCCAAATAACCCCTCCATTAGCTTCAGAAGGTCAAAGGAGTGGAATTCGATACCTGGATCGAAGCTTTTGGTGGAGAATCGGGTTCGGAGCAAGCTCGTCGGAGAGGAAAATTTTCATGGCCAACCGCCGCCAAACCCGCCGCCAAGCCCCAATCGAGGTCCGTTTCACCTCACCTCTACCCGTACTAGTTTCCTAGATCTATTAGGCGAGACATTGGGCTCAAATGAGCCAGATCCAAGGTGAGCTTTTTCATGGATTTTGGAATTTTAATGGAGTGCAAGTTCGCCGGAAACCGCCGCCTCGGCCACCATTTCGCCGCCAAACGTTGGCCACCACCTCAACGGAGGTGGTGGTGGTGGTAGCCGGCCGTGGAGGCTAAGGGTGGCCGGGAAATGAGGTTTGAAGGTGCTCCAGGTCGGGACAATCTCGGCCCTTGGCTGGAGGAAGAAGATGAACAGATGCCATCCATCCTGCTTTAAGATTCGTGCTACATCAAAATTTAATTTCTGTCCCTATTTTGCTGTCACTTGAAAGCTAATTTTAGGCCTCTTAGAGGCATTTCCAGAACTTAGCCCCTTAATGAAAAATGTAGCCTAGGGTCTTACCTTTAATATGCCACCCTAAACATGCATTTTGGTGTAGTGTAAAGTCCTGTAGGACATTTCTCCTAGGACTGGTCCTAGAGTAGGGCAGAACTTATATTGGATGCCCTGGTCACAATATTAGTCACCATGGCCCCAAATTTTGGCCACATGCATTATTAGGGCATACTTAGCTCCTGCCAAAAGTTAGGAATTTTGGAAAATATTTTCCTATAGTTTTTGGTAAAATATCAAAAGTTAAATAAATGCACATATATGGAGTTCTACTCCTCCCATGGCCCCAAATTTTGGTGGTGGGTCAGTGGGGTCATCCTTGGTGGCATGATAAAATTTTCAGCACCTTGGGTTCAATGCATGTGGGAGAATCCACTTGCATGTGCTAGCCTATGTTAAGGCTTGGTGTGCAAATAGCAAAAATGCAAATTTGTGTATTTAGCCCAATGGTGACATGCAAGTGTCATGAAATTATTTCCAGTGGTTCATTAGGGTAAATTTCACCCCTAAAATTAATGATGGAATTTTTGGAATCAAAATTTCATTTATTGGAATTTATTTTAAATATAGCTATTTTGGGAATAAAATTGGAAAATAGGATTTATTCAAGTACAATTCCAAACAACTTTGCTAAGGCATAGATAACATCACATTTGACTTAGGAAAAACATGAATTCTCTGTTTTGAAGAACTTTTGGAGTAGATACCCTATATTTCCATTTTACCCTTATCTTGTTAATTCTTGAAATGATGGAATTATACCTCTGAAAAAATTGGAAATTATTCTACTGTTATAAAATGTTATTATTAGGTTTGCATGAATTTCTCAGAATTTAATGGATGCCATTACTTGTGTTAAATTAGTTCAATGGCATTTATTTACAGTTTACTTCTTTCTTCTCATGTTGGCCTACAGGTTTATGATCGTACTAGCCGGCAGGACCGGCGTGTTGCGGTGTCGACTAACCCGTGAGTTAGTGCCACCGTAAGACGGCGGTTCTGGGCATAAGATCCGGTAGCCCTCCTTGGTAAGGGGGAGGGGGTCTTACAGGGCAGACACTGACGGCTATTCTAGTGACTTTTTGGGCTGCCCTGGCACAGCCACCGCGAGAGATGACAGCACCCACTGATCTGTTGTCGACTTTTCGAGGACTGAGGCCTCCCCCTTTCAGAGGTACGGAGACGGCCATCTAGATAGAGGAGTGGGTGGAGCGGTTGGAGGAGCTATTAGTGGGAATGATGTACCCAGCTGTGGCTGCAGTCTCTTTAGTGGTGACCCTTTTGGAGGGATACGCGAGGGATTGGTCAAGAGCGGCTAGTTGCTCTACTTTTCAAGGTCGTCCATTAAGCGCAATTCTTTGGGGGGAGTTCTCCAAGGCTCTACGATAGTTCTTCATCACGGATGCAGACCGAGCCATGCTGTAGGAGAGTTTCTTGCTCATTTGACAGGGCAATCGCACAGTGGCAGAGTACGAGAGAGAGAGAGAGAGTTTATACACCTGGCACGCTTTGCCGGCAATCTGACTACCTCTGACAGAGATAGAGCTTCTCGGTTCTACCGAGGACTACGAGACGACCTGAGACAGGCCCTGATCATGCTCTCCCAGGCCACCTTTCACACCATAGCCACCCATGTGGCTGCATTGGAGTTGGACCAGCGGACAGTGGCTCAATAGCGTAGAGGCCAGGTAGAGATTCCTCGAGACCATAGGCGAGATGGAGGAGTCGCTCCCCATAGACAGGATAGGAAGTGCAGGAAGCGACGCCGCAGAGAGCCCTATAGATACCCACCAGTACCCCCAGCACCGCCAGCCGCGCAGCCAAACATATGACCAGCTCCAGCACCACAACCCCCAATAGTTGCCCGATGAGATGTTTCCTTCGCAGGGAACTGCTTCTTATGTCAGCAGCCATGACATTTTGAAAGATATAGTACCTAAACACCTAGAGGGGGGGGGGGGGTGAATAGGTGACTTGAATCTTTTTAACTTTTTATGGCAGAATACAAAATCTAACACAGAATTCTATCTACTTTACCATAGCACACATACAGCAATCACAGAATTTCACAGCACACAGTTGACACACAGTTTTTATAGTGGTTCCCCAAGGTTTGGGTACATCCACTTTCCCCCTTAGCCTATCTAGAAGTGTTCTAGATTCGGCCAAACTCCTCCACTATCTCAGAACACAAAACAGGTTCCTACAACTCAGGCCCGAGGCCCTACAACTCAGTCTTCTCCAAAGACTTACACTCAGCTTTTCCACAAAGCCTACACTCAGCCACCAAGGCCTATACTCAGCCACAACAGGCCTACACTCAGAGATTCCAATCTCCTACACTCAGGCACTCAAGCCCTACACTCAGCCTTTATAATTACAGGCTTACAAAACTCAGATCCCTAAGGATCCTACAAGAAATAATGAATACAAAATATATACTCAACAACTCAGTAAAAGAGAGAAGAGTTGTGAGTTTCTTGATGAGTTCTTGGAAGAACTCAGCTGAAATCAATTTGACTTGGCTTCCTTCAAAGCTTCTTGAATGTAGAACACAATTAGACTGATTCCTCTGCAGTTGATCCTTGATCTCTGCTACTTAAGATTCAGAACAAATCTGAACCCTTCTTCTCAGCTGGGTTCCAACAGCTGACTTCTTGGATGGAGCTCTCTCTCTCCAACTTCTTAGATCTTCTTTGTATTACTTGATGTGTTGATCTTCTGATCACTTCTTAATCGAATTCTGTAGACAGTGTAAGCCTATTTATAGGCCTTCTTCATGGTAGCCGGCTGGTTCGGTTCATAACAGATTTCTGACAACTCTGACAGGTGCTATAGACCGGCTGGAATGGAAGCTGTCAAGTCATCCAGTCAGTTCTTGAAAATTCTGTAACTGTCTAAAAGTGTCGAGACTGTCTGTCTTTAAGTGTCGACATTTATAAACCAAGTGTCGACACAAGTTGACTAAGTGTCGTCACTAGCCTACAAGGTGTCGACACAACTCCTTGTGTTGTAGATTATATATCTCGACACTAGTTCTTCTTCATGTGTCGACACTGATAATGTGTGTCGACACAAGTACTTGTACTTCAGTATTTTGCTGAATTCTTCTAAGTGTCGACACAACACCTTTATGTCGACACATCTTTATGTGTTGAACTTGTTAAGTGTCGACACTTCTTCTTGGTGTCGACACATGTCTTCAGTGTTGATACTTGCTGAGTGTCGACACAGCTCCATGTGTCGACACATTCTTCTTCTGTTGAGACTTCAGCTATGTGTCGACACATCCCTTAGTGTCGACACTTGTACTTAGAATATTTTGTTGAACTTTGCTGATCTTTGCTAAGTGTCGACACAGCTCCTTGTGTCGACACTTTCTTCAAGTGTTGAGTCTTCAGCTGAGTGAAAGTCTACCTAGTGTCGGCTATGTGCACCTATGGGGGGGAATAGGTGACGTGTGGTTCTTTTGCAGAATTTACAGATGTACCTGCACAATAAAAACAACAAACACAGCACACAGAAAAACACAGCAAATTTATAGTGGTTCCCCGACTTGGGTACATCCACTTTCCCCCTTCGACCTATCTCCCCAACAAGGACGACTCGGTCACTTCACCACGGGATTGAAATACATCCCTGCACTAACGGAAGGAGCCCTTCCACACGTGAGAGTCAACACTCTCACAAATCGGGTTGCACCCAACCCTTACAACACGGAACAAAAGTCCTTTACAATAAAATAAAAGTAGAATGTACACGTGATACAAACTTCTCTTGGAGACTCCGGTGTTCCTCTTTGTTCGACGACGTGTTCTTGAAGTCGATGAAGAGTCTACGACCTTGGTCTCTTCTGGAGAGGATTTCCCCCGGAACCGGCGGCGGCACACGAGCGGCGGCTAGCTTCGGGATCGGCGGCTACGATGAAGAGCAGCTGCTGAACTTGGAGATCCAAACTTCGTTGCGAAGCAAGCTCGGTCTACCACGGTCACACGAGCATCGGTCGTCTCGATCGATC
>CM077160.1:129362425-129432597 GCA_039583875.1 Platanthera guangdongensis
AGGCTTTCCGGGGCTAAAAATGAACAACTGGATCAAAAATTATAACTATATTTATTGCTCTATATTTATTAAGCTATATTTATTATGCCATATTTATTGATTCATATTTATTGAGTCATAATTTTTGAGTCATATTTATTGGGACAAAATTATTGAGCTATGTTTCTTGTGATATTTTTATTAAATAATATTTAATAATCCATATTTATTGAGCCATGTTTATTACGCCAAATTTGTTGAGATATATTTATTGCATCATATTTATTATGTAGTATTTATTATAATATATTTATTGAGTGTTGAATTAGCCTGAACGGGTAAACATAATTATAAATGGATAAATCATTTGAAGCTATATTTTTTGTTCTATATTTATTGGGCAATATTTATTATGCCATATTTATTTTGTCATATTTATCACGCCATATTTATTATGCCATATTTATTGAGTGTCAAACAATCCCAAACAGGTAATCATGTTCAGTAATAGATAAATCATTTCGAGCACTTTTAAATGAGCTTTTTTCGGGCTGAAAATGGACAAATAGAATAAAAATTTTTGTCATATTTATTGATTCATATTTATTGCGCCATATTTCCTTGGCCATATTTATTAAGTCATATTTAATGACCCATATTTATTTGTGTCATTTTAATTGCTCCATATTTATATAAAGTTAAATTAGCCCGAACTGAAAAATCTGTTTGTTAAATGTTAGATTTATTGAGCTATATTTATTTGTGATATATTTATACCGGCATATTTATATAGCGTTAAACTGGCCCGAACGGGTTAACCTGTTTGCCAAAGATAGATTTATCTGAGCTTTTTTCAAATATCTTTTTCAGAAAGAAATGAACTAACAGATCAAAAATTATGCTTTTATTTATTGGGCTTTATTTATTGCGCCATATTTATTGAGCCATTATGATTGAGACATATTTCAAGAGTCATATTTATTGAGACATAATTATTGAAATATATTTCTTGAAGCATTATCATCGAGTAATATTTAATAAGCCATATTTATTGAGCCATACTTTTGCGCCAAATTTATTGAGATATATTTATTGCCCCATATTTATTGCGCAGTATTTAGAATAACATATTTATCGAGCGTTGAACGAGCCCGAGTGGGTAAACCAGTTTGCCAATGGATAAATCATCTAGGGCACTTTTTAATGTGCTTTTCAATGATAAAAATAGACAACTGAATACAAAGTTATGATCATATTTATTGAGTCATATTTAATGCGGCATATTTATTTTATTATATTTACTAAACCATATTTACTAAGCCATATTTATTGAGACTTAGTTATTGTGTCATATTTCTTGTGACATATTTATTGAGTAATATTTTTGAGCCATATTTATTAACGTATATTTATTACACCATATTTATTGTGTCACTTTTATTGAGTCATATTTATTGCGCTATATTTTGTTGGTCAAAGATAGATTTATCAGAGTTTTTTTGGAATATCTTTTTCGGGATGAATATGGACAACGAGATAAAAAATTATTGCTTTATTTTTTTTGCAATATTTATTGTGTCATATTTATTGAGCCATTATGAATGTGTAATATGTCATGAGTCATCTTTATTGAGACATAATTACTGAACCACATTTCATAAAGTATTTTCATTTGAGATATTTAATAAGATATTTATATTGAGCCATATTTATTATACCAATTTTATTGAGAAATATTTATTGCCCCATTTTTATTTCGAAGTATGTATTATAATATATTTATTGAGTGTTGAACGAGCCCGAGCGGGTAAACCTATTCCCCAATGGATAAATCATTCATTGGTTTTTCAATGAGTTTTTTCGGACTGAAAATCAACAACCAGAACAAAAGTTATGGTCATATTTATTACGCCATATTTACTTGGCCGTATTTATTGAGCCATATTTACTAAGCCATATTTATTTGTGTCATATTAATTGCGCCAAATTTATATAGCGTTAAATGAGCATGAACGGAAAAAACTATTTGCCAAATGATATATTTATCCGAGCACTTTTTAATAGGCTTTCAGGGGCTGAAAATAGACAACTGCATCAAAAAATATGGCTATATTTATTGTTCTATATTTATTGGGATATATTTATTATGCCATATTTATTTAGTAATATTTGTTGAGCTATATTTTCTCAGCCATATTTATTATGACATAATTATTGAGCCATGTTTCTTGTGCCATTTTCGTTAAAATATACTTAATAAGCCATATTTATTGAGGCATATTTATTTCTGCAAATTTATTGAGATATAATTATTGCGTCATATTTATTATGTAGTATTTATTATAACATACTTTTTGAGTGTTGAATAAGCCCGAACGCGTAAACATAATTAAAATTGGATAAATCATTTAAAGCTATATTTATTGGGTAATATTTATTATGCCATATTTATTTTATCATATTTATTACACAACATTTATTATGCCATATTTATTGATTGAAAACAAGCCCAAACAGGCAATCATATTCACCAATAGATAAATCATTTTGACACTTTTAAATGGCCTTTCCGGTCTGAAAATGGACAACCAGAACAAAAATTATGGTCATATTTATTGAGTCATATTTATTGTGCCATATTTATATGACCTTATTTATTGAGCCATATTTATTAAGATATATTTATTTGTGTCAAATTTATTATGCCATATTTATATAACGTTAAATGAGCCCGAATGGATAAACCTATTTCCCAAAGATAGATTTATTCGAGCTTTTTTCAAATGTCTTTTTTTGGATGAAAATGGTCTGTCAGATCAAAAAATATGACTTTATTTATTGGGCTATATTTATTTCGCCATATTTGTTAATCCGTTATTATTGAGCCATATTTCAAGAGTCATATTTATTGAGACATAATTATTGAATCATATTTCTTGAAGCATTTTCATTGAGTGATATTTAATAGGCCATATTTATTGAGCGATATTTTTGTGTCAAATTTATTGAGATATATTTATTGTCCCATATTTATTGCGTACTATTTATTAAAACATATTTATTGAGTGTTGAACGTGCCCGAGTGGGTAAACCTATTCGCCAATGGATAAATCATTCAGAACACTTTTTAATGGGGGCTTTTCTAGAATAAAAATAGACAACTGAATCCAAATTTATGATCATATTTATTGATTCATATTTAATGCGCCATATTTATTTTATCATATTTACTAAGTCATATTTACTAAGCAATATTAATTAAGACTTAGATATTGAGTCATATTTCTTGTGTCATATTTATTAGGCAATATTTTTTGAGCAATATTTATTAACGAATATTTATTACACGATATTTATTGTGTCATATTTATTGCACCATATTTATTGCGCCTGATGTTTTTGTCATATTTATTGCGCGATAAACGAACGTGAATGTGTAAACCTGTTCTCCAGTGGATATAGCTTTATGTGCTCTTTCTAATTATATTTTCGGGCTGATAATCGATAACCAGATCATTGGCTTTTTCGGGCTTTTTCGGCCTGATAACGCCATATTTACTACGTCATATTTACATAGTAATAAGTAAGCCCAAACGGGTAAACCTGTTCACCAATGGATAGGTAATTTCGAGCTCTTTTAAATGGGCTTTTTCGGGAGAAAAACAGACAATCGAAACAAAAGTTATGCTAATATTTTTTGAGCCATATTTATTGCGCCATATTTCGTTGGCCATATTTACTGACCCATATTTACAGAGCTATATTTATTTATATCATATTTATTATGCCATATTTATATAGTGTTATACGAGCCCGAACGGGTAAACCTGTTTGTCAAAGATAGATTTATCAGACTTTTTTAATTGACTTTTTCGGGATGAATATGGACAATGAGATAAAAAATAATGGCTTTTTTTGTTAGCCAATATTTACTGTGCCATATTTATGGAGCCATTATGATTGAGTCATATTTCATGAGTCATATTTATTGAGACATAATTACTGAACCATATTTCTTGAAGCATTTTCATTAGAGATATTTAGTAAAATATTTTTATGGAGCCATATTAATTACGCCAATTTTATTGAGAAATATTTATTGCGCTATTTTTATTTTAAACCATTTATTATAACAAATATATTGAGTGTTGAAGGAGCCCAGACAGGTAAACCTGTTCTCCAATTGATAAATCATTCAGAGGTCTTTTCAATGAGTTTTTTCGGGCTGAAAACGGACAACCGAAATAAAAGTTATGGTCATATTTATTGAATCGTATTTATTACGCCATATTTCCTTAGACATATTTATTAAGTCATATTTACTGAGCCATATTTATTTGTGTCATATTAATTACGCCATATTTATATAGCATTAAATGAGCCCGAACTGGAAAGTCTATTTGCTAAATGAAAGAATTATCCGAGTAATTTTCAATAGGCTTTTCAGGGCTGAAAATGGATAACCGGATTAAAAATTATGGCTATATTTATTGTTCTATATTTATTGGGCTATATTTATTATGCCATATTTATTGATTAATATTTATTGAGTCATATTTTTTGAGCCATATTTATTGAGACATAATTATTGAGTCATGTTTCTTGTGGCATTTTCATTAAAAGATATTTAATAAGCCATATTTAAAGAGTGATGTTTATTATGCCAAATTTTTTGAGATATATTTATTGGATCATCTTTATTATGTAGTATTTATTATAATATATTTATTGAGTGTTGAATGAGACCGAACGGGTAAACATGATTGTCAATGGATAAATTATTTAGAGCTATATTTATTGTTCTATATAGATTAGACTATATTTATTATGTCATATTTATTTTGTCATATTTATTATGCCATATTTATAATGCCATATTTATTGAGTGTCAAATAAACACAAATAGGTAATCATGTTCACTAATAGATAAATCGTTTCGAACACTTTTAAATGTGCTTTTTTGGGCTGAAAATGGACAATGAGAATAAAAACTATGTTCATATTTATTGAGTCAAATTTATTGCGCCGTATTTCTTTGGCCTTATTTGTTGAGCCATATTTATTGAGCTATAATTATTTGTGTTATATTTATTACATCATATTTATATAGCGTTAAACGATCCCAAACGGGTTAACCTGTTTGCCAAAGATAGATTTATCCGAGCTTTTTTCAAATGTCTTTTTCAGGACGAAAATGGATTACCAGATCAATAAATATGGTTTTATTTATTGGGCTATATTTATTAGGCCATATTTATTGAGCCATTATGTTTGAGTCATATTTAAAGAGTCATATTTATTGAGACGTAATTATTGAATCATATTTCTTGAAACATTTTCATCGAGAGATATTTAATAAGCCATATTTATTGAGCCATATTTTTTGGGCCAAATTTTTGAGATATTTTTATTGCCCCATATTTATTACGTAGTATTTATTATAACATATTTATTGAGTGTTGAACGAGCGCGAGTGGGTAAACCTGTTTGCCAATGTATAAATCATTCATAGCACTTTAATGGGCTTTTCGAGGATAAAAATAGACAACTGAATCCAAAGTTATGATCATATTTATTGAGTCATTTTTAATCCTCCATATTTATTTTATCATATTTACTAAACCATTTTTAATAAGCCATATTTATTGAGACTTAGTTATTGAGTCATATTTCTTGTGCCATATTTATTGAGCAATATTTTTTGAGCTATATTTATTAACGCATATTTATTACAGCATATTTATTATCTCACTTTTTATTGCGCCTAATTTCATTGGCATATTTATTACATGATAAACGAGCCCGAATGTGTAAACCTGTTCGCCAATGGATAGACCTTTATGTGCTATTTTTAATTGTCATTTTCGAGCTGATAACTAACATCCAGATCATTTGTTTTTTCGGGATTTTCGTGCGTTTTCGTGCTGATAACGCCATATTTACTGTGTCATATTTATATAGTAATAAATAAGCCCAAATGGGTAAACATCTTCCCTAATGGATAAATAATTTCAAGCTATATTAAATGGGTTTTTTCGCACGGAAAACGGAAAATCAGAACAAAAGTTATTGTCAAATATATTTAGCCATATTTATTGCTTCATATTTCGTTGGCCATATTTATTGACCCATATTTACAGAGCAATATTTATTTGTGACATATTTATTAAACCATATTTATATAGTGTTAAAATAGCACAAACCGGTAAACCTGTTTGCCAAAGATAGATTTATCAGAGTTTCTTTGAAATGACTTTTTCGGGATGAATATGGACAACAAGATAAAAAATTATGACTTTATTTATTAAGGAATATTTACTATGCCATATTTATTGAGCCATTATTATTAAGCTATTTCATGAGTCATCTTTATTGAGACATAATAATTAAACCATATTTCTTAAAGCATTTTCATTAGAAAAATATTTAATAAGACATTTTTATGGAGTCATATTTTTTACGCCAATTTTATTGAGAAATATTTATTGTGCCATTTTCATTTTGAACAATTTATTATAACATAATTTTTGTGTGTTGAACGAGGCCGGGCAGCTAAACTTGTTCTCCAATTGATAAATCATTTAGAGGTCTTTTAAATGAGTTTTTTCGTTCTGAAAACGGACAACCAGAACAAAAGGTATGGTCATATTTATTGAATCATAGTTATTTCGCTGTATTTAATTGGCCATATTTATTCAGTCATATTTATTGAGCCATATTTATTTGTGTCATATTAATTGCGCCATATTTATATAGCGTTAAATGAGCCAGAATTGGAAAATTTGTTTGATAAATGATAGATTTATCCGACCACTTTTAAATACGCTTTACGGGGCTGAAAATTGACAAGAAGATCAAATATTATGGCTATATATATTGTTCTATATTTATTGGGCAACATTTATTATGACATATTTATTGAGTCGTAGGTTTTTAGCCATATTTATTGAGACACAATTATTGAGCCACGTTTCTTATGGCATTTTCATTAAAAGATATTTAATAAGCCATATTTATTGAGCCATGTTTATTACGCCAAATTTGTTGAGATATATTTATTGCATCATATTTATTATGTAGTATTTATTATACTATATTTACTGAGTATTGAATGAGCCCGAACGGGTAAACATTATTGCCAATGGATAAATCATTTGGAGATATATTTATTGTTCTATATTTATTGGGCTATATTTATTATGTCATATTTATTTTGTTATATTTATTATGCCACATTTATTGTGCCACATTTATTGAGTGTCAAACAAGCCCAAACAGGTAATCATGTTCACCAATAGATAAATCATTTCGAGCACTTTTAAATGGGCTTTTCCGAGCTGAAAATGAAAAACCAGAACAAAAATTATGGTCATATTTATTGAGTCATATTTATTGCGCCATATTTCTTTGGCCTTATTTATTGAGCCATATTTATTGGCATATATTTATTTATGTTATATTTATTACGACATATTTATATAGCGTTAAACGAGCCCGAACGGGTAAACCTGTTTGCCAAAGATAGAATTTTCTGAGCTTTTTTCAAATGTCTTTTTCAGGATAAAAATAGACTACCATATCAAAAATTATGGTTTTATTTATTGGGCTATACTTATTGTGCCATATTTATTAAGTCATTATGACTGAGCCATATTTCAAGAGTCATATTTATTGAGACGGAATTATTGAATCATATTTCTTGAAGCATTTTCATCGAGAGATATTTAATAAGCTATATTTATTGAGCCGTATTTGTTGAGTCAAATTTATTGAGATATATTTATTGACACATATTTATTCTGTAATATTTATTATAATATATTTATTGAGTGTTGAACTAGCCCGAGTGGGTAAACCTCTTTGCGAATAGATAAATCATTCAGAGCACTTTTTAATGGGTCTTTCGAGGATAAAAATAGACAACTAAATCCAAAGTTATGATCATATTTATTGAGTCATATATAATGCGTCATATTTATTTTATCATATTTACAAAACCATATATACTATGCCATATTTATTGAGACTTACTAATTGAGTCATATTTCTTATGCCATATTTATTGAATAATATTTTTGAGCCATATTTATTAACGCATATTTATTACACCATATTTATTTTGTCACTTTTTATTGCGCCATATTTATTGTGCCCGATTTTTTTGACATATTTATTAACGATTAACGAGCCCGAATGGGAAAACATGTTCACCAATGGATAGACGTTTATGTGCTCTTTGTAATTGGTTTTTTTGGGCTGATAATCGACAACCAGATCATTGACTTTTTTGGGCTTTTTCTGTCTTTTTTGGGCTGATAACACCATATTTACTGTGTCATATTTATATAGTAATAAACAAGCCTAAACGGGTAAACCTGTTCCCCAATGGATAGATAATTTTGAGCTCTTTTAAATGTGTATTTTTGTGCGGAAAATGAAAAACCGAAACAAAAGTTATGGTCATATTTATTGAGCCATATATATTGCGCCATATTTCATTGACCATATTTATTGATCAAAAATTATGACTTTATTTATTGGGCAATATTTATTGTGTCATATTTAATGAGTCATTATGATTGAGCCACATTTCATGGGTCATCTTTATTAAGACATAATTATTGAAACAAATTTCTTGAAGCATTTTCATTACAGATATTTAATAAGACATTTTTATTGAGCCATATTTATTACGCCAATTTTATTAAGAAATATTTATTACACCATTTATATTTTGAAGTATTTATTATAACATTTTTTTGATTGTTGAACGAGCCCGAGCGAGAAAACTTGTTCCCCAATGGATAAATCATTCAGAGGTTTTTCAATGAGTTTTTTCGGGCTAAAAACGGACAACCGGAACAAAAGTTATGGTCATATTTATTGATTCATATTTACTGCATCATATTTCCATTGCCATATTTATTGAGCCATATTTACTGAGCCATATTTATTTGTGTCATATTAATTGCGCCATATTTATATAGCGTTAAATGAGCCTGAATAGGAAAATCTATTTTCTAAATGATAGATATATCCGAGCACTTTTCAATAGGCTTTCCGGGGCTGAAAAAGGACAACCAGATCAAAAAGTATGGCTATATTTATTGTTTTATATTTATTGGGTAATATTTATTATGCCATATTTATTGAGTCATATTTTTTGAGCCATATTTTCTAAGTCATATTTATTGTGACATAATTATTGAGCCATGTTTCTTGTGGCATTTTCATTAAAATATATTTATTAAGTCATATTTATTTAGCCGTATTTATTACTCCAAATTTATTGAGATATATTTATTGCGTCATATTTATTATGTAGTATTTATTATAACATATTTATTGAGTGTTGAATGAGCCCGAACCGATAAACATGATTGTCATTGGATAAATTATTTAAAGCTATATTTATTGTGCTATATTTATTATGTCATATTTATTTTGTCATATTTATGACGCCAAATTTATTGTGCCATATTTATTGATTATCAAACAAGCCCAAACAGGCAATCATGTTCACCAATAGATAAATTATTTCGAGCACTTTTAAATGGGTTTTTTTGGGCTGAAGATGGACAATCAGAACAAAAATTATGGTCATATTTATTGAGTCATATTTATTGCGCCATATTTCTATGGCCTTATTTATTGATCCATATTTATTGAGCTATATTTATTTGAATCATATTTATTGTGCCATATTTATTGCGCCATATTTATATAGCGTTAAACGATCCCGAACGGATAAATCTGTTGGCCAATGATAGATTTATCAGAGTTGTTTTCAAATGTCTTTTTCTGGATGAAAATGGAGTGCCATATCAAAACATATGGCTTTATTTATTGGGGTATATTTACTACGCAATATTTCAAGAGTCATATTTATATAGACATAATTATTGAATCATATTTCTTGAAGCATTTTCATTGAGAGATATTTAATAAGGCATATTTATTGAGTCGTATTTTTTGAACCAAATTTATTGAAATATATTTATTGCTCCATATTTATTGCATATTATTTATTATAACATATTTATTGAGCGTTGAACGATCCCGAGTGGATAAACCCGTTTGTTAATGTATAAATCATTAAAAGCAATTTTTAATGGACTTTTTTAGAATAAAAATAGAGACCTTAATCCAAATTTATGATCATATTTAATGAGTCATATTTAATGGGCCATATTTATTTTATCATATTTACTAAACCATATTTACTAAGCCATATTTATTGAGACTTAGTTTTTGAGTCATATTTCTTGTGCCATATTTATTAAGCAATATTTTTTGAGCCATATTTTTTAACGCATATTTATTACACCATATTTATTGTTTCATATTTATTGCACCATATTGATTGCATCTAATTTTTTACCATATTTATTGCGCGATAAATGAGCCTGAATTGGTAAACCTGTTCGCCAATGTATATACCTTTATGTGCTCATTTTAATTGTATTTTCAAGTTGATAACCGATAACCAGATCATTGGCTTTTTCGGGCTTTTTCGGCCTGATAACGCCATATTTACTGCGTTATCAGGCCGAAAAAGCCCGAAATCGGTAAACTCTGATATACCTTTAATATGCTTTTTCGGGCTGATAACGACATATTTACTCTATCATATTTATATAGTAATAAAAAGCCCAAATTGGTAAACCTATTCACCAATGGATAGATATTTTCGAGCTCTTTTAAATGGGCTTTTTCGGGCGAATAACGGACAACCAAAACAAAAGTTATGGTCATATTTATTGAGCCATAATTATTGTGTCATATTTTGTTGGACATATTTATTGAGCCATATTTACAGAGCTATATTTATTTGTGTCATATTTATTATGCCATATTTATATAGTGTTAAACGAGCCTGAACGGGTAACCCTAATTGTCAAAGATAGATTTATCAGAGCTTTTTTGAAATGTCTTTTTGGGGATGAATATAGATAATGAGATCAAAAATTATGGCTTTATTTATTGGGCAATATTTATTGAGCCATTATGATTGAACCATATTTCACGAGTCATATTTATTGAGACATAATTATTGTAGCATATTTCTTGAAGCATTTTCAAGCTCTTTTATTACGCCAATTTTATTGAGAAATATTTATTGCACCATTTCTATTTTGAAACATTTATTATAACATATTTTTTGAGTGTTGAATGAGGCCGAGTAGGTAAACCTGTTCCTCAATTGATAAATCATTCAGATGTCTTTTCAATGAGTTTTTTTGGGCTGAAAATAGACAACCGGAAAAAACGTTATGGTCATAATTATCGAATCATATTTATTGCGCCATATTTTCTTGGCCATATTTATTAAGTCATATTTTTTGTGTCATATTTATTTGTGTCATATTAATTGCGCCATATTTATATAGCGTTAAATGAGCCCGAACTGGAAAATCTGTTAGCTAAATGATAGATTTATCCGAGCACTTTTCAATAGACTTTTCGGGGCTGAAAATGGACAATCAGATCAAATATTATGACTATATTTATTATTTTATATTTATTGGGCTATATTTATTATGCCATATTTATTGAGTAATATTTTTTGAGCTATATTTATTGAGATATAATTATTGAGTCATGTTTCTTGTTGTATTTTCATTAAAAGATATTTAATAACCTATAATTATTGATCCATTTTTATTACGCCAAATTTGTTGAGATTTATTTATTGCGTCATATTTATTATGTAGTATTTATTATAATATATTTACTGAGTGTTGAATGAGCACGAACGGGAAAACATGATTGTCAATGGATAAATCATCTGAAGCTATATTTATTGTTCTATATTTATTGGGCCATATTTATTATGTCATATTTATTTTATCATATTTATTACGCCAACTTTATTATGCTATTTTTATTGAGTGTCAAACAGGTAATCACGTTCACCAATAGATAAATCATTTTGAGCACTTTTAAATGGGCTTTTTTGGGCTGAAAATGGATAACTAGAACAAAAATTATGGTTATATTTATTCAGTGATAATTATTGCGCCATATTTCTTTGCCCTTATTTATTGAGCAATATTTATTTAGATATATTTATTTTTGTTATATTTATTGCGGCATATTTATATAGCAGTAAACAATCCCGAACTGGTAAACCTGTTTGCTAAAGATAGATTTATTCGAGCTTTTTTCAAATGTCTTTTTCATGATTAAAATGGACTACTAGATCAAAAATTATGATTTTATTTATTGGGTTATATTTATTGCACCATATTTATTGAGCCATTATGATTGAGCCATATTTCAAGAGTCATGTTTATTGAGACGTAATTATTGAATCATTTTTCTTGAAGCATTTTCATGGAGAGATATTTAGTAAGCCATATTTATTGAGCCATATTATTGCGCCAAATTTGTTGAGATATATTTATTGCCCCATATTTATTGTGTAGTACTTATTATAACATATTTATTGAGCATTGAATGAGCCTGAGTGGGTAAACCTGTTTGCAAATCGATAAATCATTCAGAGCACTTTTTAATAGGCTTTACGAGGATAAAAATATACAACTGAATCCAAAGTTATGATCATACTTATTGAGTCATATTTAATGAAATATATTTATGTTATCATACTTACTAAATCATATTTAATAAGCCATATTTATTGAGACTTAGTTATTGAGTCATATTTCTTGTGCCATATTTATTGAGCAATATTTTTGAGCCATAATTATTAACGCATATTTATTTCAACATATTTATTGTGTCACTCTTTATTGCGCCATATTTATTGCGCCTGATTTTTTGCCATATTTATTGAGCGATAAACGAGCCCGAATGAGTAAACCTGTTCGCCAATGGATATAAATTTATGTGCTCTTTTAAATTGACTTTTTCATACTGGTAACCCACAACCAGATCATTAGCTTTTTCGTGTTTTTTCGGGTTTTTTCGGGCTTTTTCGGGCTCATAACACCATAATTACTGTGTCATATTTATATAGTAATAAACAAGCTCAAACGGGTAAACCTGTTCCTCAATGGATAGATAATTTCAAGCTCTTTTAAATGGGTTTTTTCGGGCCGAAAATGGACAATCGGAACAAAAGTTATGGTCATATTAATTGAGCCATATTTATTGCGTCATATATCGGTGGCCATATTATTGAGCCATATTTACAGAGCTATATTTATTTGTGTCATATTTATTACGCCATATTTATATAGTGTTAAACGAGCCCGAACGGGTAAACCTATTTGCCAAAAATAGATTTGTCGGAGTTTTTTTGAAATGACTTTTTTGGGATGAATATGGACAACGAGATCAAAAATTATGACTTTATTTATTGGGTAATATTAATTGTGTCAAATTTATTGAGCCATTATGATTGAGCCACATTTCATGAGTCATCTTTCTTGAGCCATAATTATTGAACCTTATTTCTTGAAGCATTTTCATTAGATATATTTAATAAGACATTTTTATTGAGCCATATTTATTACGTCAATTTTATTGAGAAATATTTATTGCGCCATTTTTATTTCGAAGTATTTATTATAACATATTTATTGAGTGTTGAACGAGCTCAAGTGGTTAAACCTGTTCTCCAATGGATAAATCATTTACAGGTTTTTTAATGACTTTTTCGGGCTGAAATAGGACAACCGGAACAAAAATTATAGTTATAGTTATTGAATCATATTTTTTGTGCCATATTTCCTTGACCATATTTATTGAGCCATATTTACTGAGTCATATTTATTTGTGTCATATTAATTGTGCCATATTTATATAGCGTTAAATGAGCCTGAATGGGAAAATCTATTTTCTAAATGAGAGATTTATCCGAGCACTTTTCAATAGCCTTTCCGGGGAACAAAATGGACAACCGGATCAAAAAATATTGCTATATTTACTGATCTATATTTATTGGGTAATATTTATTATGCCATATTTTTTGATTCATATTTATTGAGCAATATTTTCTGAGCCGTATTTATTGTGACATAATTATTGAGCTATGTTTCTTGTTGCATTTTCTTTAAAATATATTTAATAAGATATATTTATTGAGGCTTGTTTATTACTCCAAATTTATTGAGATATATTTATTGTGTCAAATTTATTATGTAGTATTTATTATAATATATTTATTGAGTGTTGAATTAGCCTGAACGGGTAAACATGATTGTCATTGAATAAATCATTTAGAGCTATATTTATTTTGTCATATTTATTATGCCACTTTTATGGTACCATATTTATTGAGTGACAAACAAGCACAAACAGGTAATCATGTTCACCAATAGATAAATAATTTCGAGCACTTTTAAATGGGCCATTCTTGTCTGAAAATGGATAACTAGAACAAAAATTATGGTCATATATATTGATTCATATTTATTGAGCCATATTTCTGTGGCCTTATTTATTGAGCCATTTTTATTGAGCTATATTTATTTGTGTCATATTAATTGCACCATATTTATATAGCGTTAAACGAACCCGAACGAATAAACCTGTTTGGCAAAGATAGATTTATCCGAGCTTTTTCAAATGTCTTTTTCTGGATGAAAATGGAGTGCCAGATCAAAAATTATGGTTTTATTTATTAGGCTATATTTATTGCGCCATATTTATTGAGCCGTTATGATTGAGCCATATTTCATGAGTCATATTTATTGAGACATAATTATTGAATCATATTTGTTGAAGCATTTTCATTGAGAGATATTTAATAAGCCATATTTATTGAGCCGTATTTTTTTCGCCAAATTTATTGTGATATATTTATTGCCCCATATTTATTACTTAGTATTTATTATAATATATTTATTGAGCATTGAATGAGCCCGAGTCTGTAAACCTGTTTGCCAATGGATAAATCATTCAGAGCACTTTTTAATGAGCTTTTCTAGAATAAAAATAGACAATTGAATCCAAATTTATGATCATATTTATTGAGTCATATTTAATGCGACATATTTATTTTGTCATATTTAATAAACCATATTTATTAAGTCATATTTATTGAGACTTAGTTATTGAGTCATATTTCTTGTGCCATATTTATTGAGTAATATCTTTTGAGCCATATTTTTTAACGCGTATTTATTATACCATATTTATTGTGTCATATTTATTACGTAATATTTATTACGCCTGATTTTTTTGACATATTTATTGCGCGATAAATGAGCCCAAATGGGTAAACCTGTTCGCCAATTGATAGACCTTTATGTGCTCTTTTTAATTGTCTTTTTCGGGCTGTTAACCAACATCTGAATCATTGGATTTTTCGGGTTTTTTGGGCTGATAACGCCATATTGACTGTGTCATATTTATATAGTAATAAACAAGCTCAAACGGGAAACCTATTCATCAATGGATAAATAATTTTGAGCTCTTTTATTTGGGCTTTTTCGGGCAAAAACGGATAATCGGAACAAAGGTAATGGTCATATTAATAGAGCCATATTTATTGCGCCACATTCTGTTGTCATATTTATTAAGCCATATTTACAGAGATATTTTTGTTAAATTTTCTCAACGTGGTCAGCAAGATAGCCCAAACGCCAAATTAATATCTTCGGAACTACCCAGTTCTCACGTTGAACCAGCGGAAACCCGAGGACCAGAGGTTACACCCAACAAACAATGGAAGCACAAGCAGGTCTTTTATACATTCACTTCTTTACAACACGAGGCATACATAGCGAGACATGATTTCGCTAGTATAACAGCTGTGAACAGAAAGCACCAAAAAACAAGCCAGGTGGATAGCACCGGAGTGCGCCGAGACCGCGAGGTCGACGAGGTCGCCGAGTCCGCTGAGCACACCCAAGCTAAGCTTCAATTCGCCGAATAGCCACGGAGTCCGCCTAAGCCGCGAGGCCGCGCGGACACACCGTTGTTCGTCTCCTGCTGAACCCGAACTGAGGAATACCCCTACCCGCCTGAAGCCGGAGGACAGGTTATTGAAGCTGGCAAGGATGAAACAGAACTGACAAGCCGTAGAGCGACCTCCTGCTGAGTCCGCATAGACCGCACACTTCCAAGAACTTGACCGAAGTCACAACCAAACTCCTGGCTCCTTGAAGCTATCCGCGCGACCTACACACAGCAAACCGTCAGCCTGAAATAATCCGCGCGGACTGACAAACACAGACCGCAGCTCCTTGTACACCCCAACTTACTGTTCACTCAAGTTCCTTAGGTTACTGTAGATGTGCCAGGGGGGGTCCTATTTATAGGCACGGTGAGGAGTGTGGTCACCGCCCAAGAGATAGCGACACCGCCCCAGCCCGCGCGATAGCAAAACTCAGTCTGCCAAGTCCGCAAGGACTTAGCCGGATACCAAGGAAAACCGCCAGGAGCAAGGCAAACATTGGCGAACTCTCTCCAGTCCGCCCAAGCTATGCAGACAAGGCATCAGCCCGCAAAGCTCCAACCACTGCTGGACAGCAACCCCCTTCAATGGCAGTCCGCACCAACCCGAGGCAGTCCGCAAGACTCACACCTCAATCCGCCACAAGTCCACGACCAAAAGGCAGACAACAATAGTCCGCCCGGTAACAGCGGACTTGGCGGATACGGCGAACACCATGAACTTGGCAAAATGTGTGACCAAGTCCAAAACCATCAAAGGCCAATGCTAGCATGTCGGACACAGACTCCCGTCCGCCAAACACCCTAGCACAGACCGCCATCAGTCCGCGAGCTCCTCGCACTGCTGTCGAATGTAGCAGCCATCCCCGGACTCCAAAACACGTCCGCCAATCGATCTCCATAGCAAATTGCCTGCTGTGCCACCAGAGCTCGACAAGGCCTCAACCAAGCTCTAAGCTCAGTCCGCACAACCAATACCGCGGACAAATCAGTCCGCAAGCTTCCCGCGGACACAAGCCAACCCGCCTATCAGCACAAGCTTGCACCCGCGGCCACTGAGCAATGCACCAGTCCGCAAGCCTCCATCCGCTCAGGCCGCTCCTTGGCAAAGCCCATCAGCAAACACCCAATCCGTAGAAACAAGGCCGCATAGTCCGCGGACTCCATGCAATAACCCGCTCAAAAGACAGTCGGCTTCCCACTAGACCTTCCACCAAGCCACACATCATAGTCCGCCCAGTCCGCCTAGTCCGCCAAAGTTGTCCGCCCCAGGCCGCCCGGCCTGTCCCGTCAACAACTTCCACTTCACAAATTTCAACACTCCCCCTTAAAGTGGGAAGTGGTGACCAAGCCCAGCAAGCTGCGCAAGCGTTCAAAGGGCCCCTTCGACAGTGGCTTTGTGAAGATGTCAGCAAGATTATCTTCACTCCGAACATGCCCGACCAGTAGAGACCCCTCCAACACCTTCTCCCTGATGAAGTGGTGATCAATCTCTATATGCTTGGTCCTGGCGTGACACACTGGATTGTTAACCAGTTTGAGAGCACTCTCTTTATCACCCCGGAGTAAAGTAGACCCTTGCACTTCTTCATGAACATCCTCTATAAGTCTCCTCAACCAAACGGCTTCCCGAGCAGCCAAGGCCGAAGCCTTATACTCCGCCTCCGTAGTTGAAACCGACACTGAGTCCTGGTTCTTGCTAAACCACGAGATGCTAGCTGAACCGCAAGTGAACACATAACCTGAAGTAGACCTTCAATCATCCGAATCACCGCCATAGTCAGCATCCGTGTACCCAGCAACGCAAACTCTGCGTCCCTTCTATAGAGGAGTCCTATGTCAGAAGAAGCCTTGACATACTTCAGAATTCCCTTTGCCGCCACTAGATGAGATGGCCTTGTTTCAGCCATATACCGACTTACTCGGCCAACAACATAAGCAATATCCCACCTTGTAATCGTCAGGTAAATCAAGCTTCCAACAAGAGCCCTGAACACCAAGGGATCATGAAGAACCCTTCCCTCATCTCGTCGAAGCTTCAGCCCAGATTCCAGTTGTTGATGCACGAAAACGGACAGGGAGTCGAGCACCACCAGCTAACGGTTCGAACAATGAGGAATAGTGAAGGAAAGGAGGAGACTGTCGACTAATCGGTTACTAGCAGTCGCGGCTAAAGGACATACCAAAAAAAGGGGGGCCGCTTGCAGCGGCAACAACAGAGTTCGCCCGCCGCGGCTTAAATGCCACTCCTACAGCGGGCTTTCCTTTACTTAAAAATGAGAATCGGTTAGAAGAAGTAAAAGAAGAAGCCGGCCGGGCTACAAGCCGCAATACACTTGACCTGAGACCGGAGCTCTCAACAGGCGAGCTCCTGGGTACCAGTCAGCGTGTCTTGGGGAGTACACCCACCCCCTATTTATAGGCTCGGGGGCCTGCCCAAACGGGCAGGGCTAAAATTACCGGCTGCCCGGGGTACAGGAGAACCGAGCAGAGGTGAGGGGAAGCAAAAGAGAAGGAAACAAGAAAGGAGAGAAGCCGCGCGGCCTGGCGGATTCCTCCTAGCGAGCTGACGGCTGGGTCCTTGGGCCTTGTCGCTGAGCAGGGTCGGCGTTGGCAGTGGCCTGACATGGAGACCGCCCGGCTTGGGAGTCTTGGAGGCTTGAACCGGCAGACCGCCCGGTCTGGAACACTGCGCGGACAGGTCGCGGATTCCGGTCTTATCATAATCCTCGCACATTTTTAAGTTTGTAAAAAACTTCGAAAATGTAGAACTAAGCCGGAGACCGCGACCGCTTCATCGTCGTCTATAAAATCCCCTGACTCTTGACATTCTTCAGGATTCCTGCCAAGCACGGGTCGCTACTCGCCACTTGCGGTTAGAATTTTGCAAGCCGACGCGATTTCTCTAGCGATGGACGTGATGTCATCAATGCTAGCCCGCAACAAGAAACCGCCAGAAACGAAGCAGAGCCGGAGCGAGAATTCGAATGATTCTGTCCGGCAGACCGCCAAGAAGATCGGGAAGCCGGAGACATCGGCGGCTTATGGACCTGAAAAGAGCCCGACAGAGATGGTCGGCGGACCATTGCAGGCCGCAGCCGATCCCAAAGCGGTTTCGAAGGCTGCTCCAGTGCAAATCGGAACTGCGAAATCCTTTGATGTGACTTTCTCCCCATCAGGAGAACCACTCCTAAAGATCGGTGGGACGGAGGAGAAGAGTGTTGAGTCCGGGAAACCGTCCGAATTGCCGAGCAAGGTCGACTTAATCATTGTGGAAGACAACGAGCCGGAGAAGGCGCAGGAACCCGAGCGGACTGTTGTTGAACAGCGCAAGTGGACTGAAAAGGTGTCTGGCTCCTTGAAATGGCGGAAAGAAAGGAGCGAAAACCTTGAAGAGAGGATGAAGAGGAAAATGAGGAAGCTGCACGCCAGAAACCGGAAAATCTCTGAGAAGACCGGCGCGGACAGTCTTCAACACAGGCCGCACGAGAAGGAAGTACCCGAGAATCCGCCTACACCGGAGTATAAGCCGAGCGAACTGGAGGGTACACCTGCGGCTAGCGACTCGCTTAGCGAGCTCCTGAAGGGCATGGAGACCCTCCAGTGGCAAGATGCGCTATTGGTGACTCCAGTGGCCTCGGAGGAAGTTGACCGCCCGGACATCCAGGTTATCGGGGAGAAGCCTGGCGATCCGGCCTCCGCGGCTTCTGAAGGAGCCGAGAAACAGAAGCTTCGCAAGAAGATGGAGGAGATGAAGAAACTAATCGCCCATAAGCCGGTGGAGACCGCACATCCATTACTGCAAGGTAAACACCGGGACGTTAGGCGAATTATTAAATTCTACAAGTCGCGGTCAAGGAAGAAGGGGGCGAATATTATATTAAATCCGCCGGCCAGCTTTTTCCTGACCACGGCTCAACTGAAAAGCCGAAAGTAAACCGAGCGGCTATGGAAAGAAAAGCTGAAGAGGATAGATCCTGAGCGGCTCAGGCGGCCAGTGATTAAAATCCATACCGCGGCCTCTGGAGGAGATAAACATAAAAACGGCGGTCTTATCCTACCGATTTCCTTACAAGAAGGTCGCAACAATCCGGCTGAACCTGACTGCGGTTTGTCTTCTGCAGGTGTACCGGAGACCGCGATGAAACCGGGCGACTTGACCTCGTTTATATCTACGCTGCCTCCGCCAAGTGTTCGTCAGAAGGAGATGGCCGACTTCCAGAAAGAGGTCGGCTCGCTGCAGGCGGCTTTGAATGCGGCCACGGAAAATCTGCGGATTAAGGACGAAGAGAAGCGGGTTGCCCAGGAGGCCGCGGAAGCAAGGATCCAAGAGTTGCAAACCACCCTGGAGCAAGAGACCACCAGGTGGCAAACTGCGCTTGAGCAGGAGACCGCGAGGTTGAAGGCTGCGATGGAACAAGAGACTGCCAGGCTCCAGGCCGCGATGAAGGAAGAGACCGCAAGGCTCCAGACCGCAATGGAAACCGCTGAGGCGAAGATTGCTTAGATGCAGGTCGCCTTGGAGCAGGAAAAGGCGGAGAAGTACTTGCTGATGGCCGCGCGGCTGGAGGGAGACCGAGAACAGATCCCGCATGCTGAAGGCGGCGATAAACAAGACCTGCCGGCGGAGACCGGCGGGGAACAGCGGCCTGCACTACCAACTCCTGCAGAGTTGCCGGGAACTAGCTGCCCGGCTTCTGGCGAGATTTCGCATCCGTCGGTGGCCGTGGCGCCTAACCAGGTCGCAGTTCCAAGCGGTCAGGGGGCCCAGGCGATCCACATGATACCGTTTGCGAGAGTTGAGCGCGACGCTGCGCGAGTTCATCGGTCTCTGGATGTGCTTCATAATCTGGTTAGCCAGGTGTATGTTGCGATTGTACAGACCGATGAACAGGTCGCGCACATGGGACGAGATAGGCCGGAAGACGACAAACAATCCTGAGCGACTTGAGAGAATTAAGCCGCGCGGACATTCGTATATATTATGTTGTAATATATATTTTTTCTCTGGATGTTGGACAATTTGATTGCTGTAAACTGTTGTATTTTATTATGCTGCGAACTGAATGCGGCTTATGCGGCTTGAATTCATAATCCACATATCTGTTGCTTTGTTCTGAGAAATTTTAAAGTTTAGGATAGTAGCCGCGCGGTCTGGCAAACAGAGCGCCGGCTTGAATACTTGATAACCACATGATTCGCCATAGAATTTTTCTAAGTGCAGTGAAATAGCCGTGCGGACTAACGGACTAAACGGCGGCTTGGTCACTAAGCTGATCTGCACTTCCAGCGGACTTAGGCCGCGCGGCGTGACCACTAGCCGCGATTTGACGTTGAGCACTGTAGCGTCACGGATTTTCTATAAATAGCGCAGACCCCGTAGATTTCATCACAAATCAAGAAGGATGCGGGCTAAGTTCAAGTCGTTGCGGTCTGACAAGGCCACAGCCGTTAGGACAGACGCGGCCTCCGCCTTCCACTCAGCTGACCATAAGGAATGCCGGCTTACAAAAGCCGAGCTGGATGACTTTGTCGAGAAACATATGCAAGGAAGTCCGCTGATCGCGCGGCTTCCCCGGCAGGATGAGCGGATCAACTCTTCCAACGCTAACCAGATCGCAGTCCCCATTGACCACTTCGACTGCGGCTTCAGCTTCCCGGTCTTGCTAGAGGCCGTAGCGGTCTTCGACAACTATGGAGTTGTGCCCGGACAACTTCCCCCAAACTCGATAGTCGCGATCTACAACTTCATTTCTTATCTGAGGTCGAAAAGAGTCTGATTCTCCATGAGGCTCTTCCGAGAGTGCTTCTCGGTGCGGTCTATCCCGGACTCCGGGACAAAGATCTTCCCGGGGCACCTCTACTTCGGCTACAGAGGGCTGAAGATAGTTAACTTGGTCAACAAGATCGCGAACTGGCCGGAGCGGTTTCTGATCTTCGAGGGCGACTTGGGGTTGCTGCCGGTCGACCCCCAAATCCGCGAAGAAGCCGCCTTCGGCAGTAGCGGCTTGGATGGCATGGAGAAGGAGATCTATGACTTCTTCAAGGGCGAGCGGCTTGATGTGAACTACTACATCCCGCTGCTGCCGTCTCTAGCTGGAATTGAGGCGGAAGACAGTAAGCTACAAACCGGCCGAACTGCATTGTTAGCCGCATGGCGTGATATCTAACATTGCTTCTATCTTTGCAGCTGCTGTGGCGGTCCCGCTGAACAAGCCGCAGACTCCTGGCGGCTTGACCCTTACTCAAAGAGAAAAGAGAGCGAAGAGGGTCAAGCCGGCGCGAGCTACGGAGGAGGAGTTGGACTCCTCTGGAGAGTTCATGCTGCAAGGAACCGGCAGCAGCCTGAAGGATGTCCACGGCGACCCGGCCTTGCGGTGGAGTCCGGACGGCAAGTCGGTGACGATCTCCACCGCCCTCCCCTACTGGGGAGCTGAAGAAGTAAGCCGCCATGCTAGTGCGGTTGGCGGCGCCCTGTATGGCAAGCGCAATTTGAGGGCTATGCGACGAGTTCCTCCAGACGACCTGCCGCGGCTAGCCGCGCAAGTCGGCGCGAGGAGCTTCGTGGCAAGACACTTCATGGGGCTTGCCTACAAGCAGCTGCTGAAGGAAAACAGCGGCCTGAAGACGCAGTTAGGCGAACAGCAAGAAGAGAACAAGCGACTTAAAGAGAAGGAGGCGGTAAGTAATTACCAATACCCGCGCGGTTAGAATTATGTAACCGCGCGACCTTACCTTTACCTTTGCTTTGCAGGAAATGTACAACCCCGCCAACCCGATCTTCCAAGACCAAGTCTTCCCCAACTCGTCGAAGGGATCGATGGAGCGCTTAACCGCCTCCGGGAACTTGGCGGCTTGGCCACCGGCTTCAACGACTTCACATGCGCCAACATCTACCCTTCCCTGAAGGAGCAGGTGGCCGACGTCTATAAGTCGATCAAAGGCAAGGCCAAAGTCGCGGAAGAAGTCGGCGAGGTGGTGGGAGAGGCCGTGGAAGAGGTCGGCCAGGGAAGCCGGAGTCCGCGCACATCTCCTGAGTCCGGCGGCCAAGAGTCGGAGACCGCGCGGCCAGACTCTTCAACTTCTGATGGTTCAGCGAGCTCCGCAACTAGCAGCGGGTACTCTTTATCATCTGTCGATGTTGGCGATGGCAGTGATTTGGACTCTCCTGCGACTAAGAAGCTCAAACCGAGCGATTAGAAAATTTATAACTTGGTTTTGTTCTTTGAACTTTTTGAAATCGGCGGCATTGTTTTTGTAACCGCGCGATTAACATTTTGTAATACTTAATGACATAGAAATGAAGGCATTTTTACCTTACTCTTTCTTGTAAATCTTACTTTTCTTACTTGACTAAGTCTGCGCGGTCTCAGTGTAGTTTCCGATTTAAAATATAAGTATGTAAACCGGCTGAGTTTGCGCTGCGACTTCATCAAAGCTGTCCGCAAGAGAGAGATATTTTCCTGCGGTTTATACTGGAGTGCATGTCGACGATAAGCCGAGCGGCTAATAATTTAAACCGCAATTTTTCCTTGATGAATTATTCAACATTATCTGCTGGAAGAGCTGGATTGCCGCGGCTTGCACATACATAAACCGTGACCGCTAAGCCGCGCGGCCACTTGTTGTAGTCGGCAAACATCCATAACATTGAAATATTAAATTGCGGCTAGGGCGAACTCCGAAACGAATTACCCATTTGATTTAAGGAACAGGAATAGAGAAATAAGCTTCGGCTTCTGATAGCACAGGCAGATATTGGCATATGGAAGCCGGGAATTTTTGCGATGATAGTTCGCTGATTAGCTGATACAATTAATACCATAAGTCGGCAGATCAAAGCCAGGAATTAAGTGCCAGAAGCAGGTCGGCCGACTTTTTTTTCATATGAATAACAAACCGCCAATTGATATATTTAAGCCGAATAAGATACTGAATAGCGGGTAGGCGGACGTAAGTCGGCCGAGTTCCCGAATATATTAATGATAACCCGGCAGATAGGCACAGGAAAGTTAAGAAACTTAAGCCGGAATACCAAACCGGGCGGCTTATGTAAATAATTAACCTGCACAGGCCGCTTAGTGAAAACCACGTGGAAGCGGATAGGCGCGTGTTGTCCTGCAAGAGAAGATGAAGACATGGACTTATGTGTCAATGTGGGCAGGTGCGCGTGGCATTGCTTTCCTCACAAAAAACACATAAGCGGGATAAAAATTCTTAAAATCCATGACCAATGTCAAGCGGGACAAGTACGCAACGTCTGCGACTGTAGTCAAGCAGGACAAGTACGCAATGTCTGCGACGAAGGTCAAGCGGGACAAGTACGTAATGCCTATCTGTGACTGAAGTCAAGCGTGACGTGTACGCAATGTCTGCGACTGAAGGCCAAGCGGAAAGCCCACTACACATCTGCGACCGAAGTCAAGCGGGATGTGGAGGTCTTAAGAATTCGAAAGGGGCTCTTGCCCCTACATGCATGTAATATTGGCATGAAGAGTAAAGCTAAAAATAAGCTTCCAATGAAAGAGTAACATTTGCATGATGTCAAAGAAGTGACAAAGGATATGTCTCTGTAGTTTCACCATGCCTTATTAATACCGATTGCAAAGGAGATGTTATGCATTATTCTGATCATAAGCACTTTTTATTATAGAAAGAAAGAGGAATCACTGCTTGATCCATTGGACAAGAAACAGAAGATTGCCTTAGAGAATCATTAAATGACATATTCTTGCAGCTTTCCAGCTCTTAAAAGTTGATTGGCAAATTCCTTGAGTGCTATACAATCTTCTGTTAGATGACCAATATCTTTATGATATTTGCAAAAAAGCTGCTCGTGACGATACTTGATTTTGGATTTCATACGCCGAGGCTTCTTGAATTCAGGCATTCCCTAAATGATTATCAAAAGATCTTCCATAGAAATTTTGAACTTAACATACTTACCTGAACCCTTTTCATATTTTGGAGTTTTATCCTGGAGAATATAAGGAGACTTGCAATATTCAACTTGCAAAGCATCGTGTGAGGAAATAGATTGCTGTTGACCAGAAGTCCCTCGAGATTGCTTAGCAATTTGATTCAGAAACGAAACATAACCTTTATTTGCCTCTTCGCCCATTATGAATGTATTAACTACATCGATAAGATTTCCGTAGCTTTTGGGATATTTTGTGGTGAGCTTGAATTTCAATGGGCCTTCTTGAAGTGCATTTATGAAAGCATGCAAGCAATAGTCTTGATGGACGCTACAAATATCCAAAACCTCCTTTTGAAAACGATCAACAAAATCTGAATTAAACTCGTCAATTCCTTGCTTGATTCGGAAGAGAGCTCCAACGTCTCTTTTCCGCTTCTTGTAAATAGCGAATCTAGAAATAAATTGACTTTGAAGATCCTTAAAGCTGGTTACTGATCGAGGTGGGAGGCTATAAAACCATTCTCTTGCAACATTGCCAAAAGATATAACGAAGAGTTTGCATTTTACTCCATTTGACACTTTTCTTAGTGAAATAACTGATTCAAAAGCTTGCAAATGAGAAAATGGATCATCACATCCAGAATACTCCGGGAGACGTGGTTCTCTGAAATCATCGGAGACAGTATCCCACAGAATTCGATTAGTGAATGGAGAAGGGGTCTCTTCTTCGTCCTCGCAAAGAGGTTCATTTGCAACAGATTCTAATCCACGCTCAACACTGTTTGCGAAAATTTCTTTATGAGTGTCCACAAACTCACTATCCAAACATGAGCAATCCTGCACTTCTAAGAGATCTGTAGTAACTGAGATGCGGCTCGATGTACCATGACCCTTTGCTGGATTCATCCTGAAAAGAGAGGAATAGCCGAACTTTTGCAAGAGACCGCAGAACAGCGGCGGCTTAACGTGGCGGCTAGGCGATACTGCAAACCGATAAGAAGACCGGCTGAAAAGAGAGCGGATAGAATGCAAGGTTCCACAGAGCGGGAGGCAGGCCGAAAGACTTAGCCGGCGGAGTCGCGGCTTGCTCGACAGGCCGCCGAACCCTAGAGGATAGAGCGGCCTGGATCCCTAGACCGCTGATTTCATCGATTAGTTGAGATCTGAAGGTCGCGTGTTAACTGTTGATGCACGAAAACGGACAGGGAGTCGAGCACCACCAGCTAACGGTTGGAACACCGGGGAATAGGGAAGGAAAGGAGGAGACTGTCGACTAATCGGTTACTAGCGGTCGCGGCTAAAGGACAGACCGAAAAAAGGGGGGCCGCTGGAAGTGGCAACAACAGAGTTCGCCCGCCGCGGCTTAAATGCCACTCCTGCGGCGGGCTTTCCTTTACTTAAAAATGAGAATCGGTTACAAGAAGTAAAAGAGGAAGCCGGCTGGGCTACAAGTCGCAATACACTTGACCTGAGACCGGAGCTCTCAATAGGCGAGCTCCTGGGTACCAGTCAGCGTGTCTTGGGGAGTACACCCACCCCCTATTTATAGGCTCGGGGGCCTTCCCAAACGAGCAGGGCTAAAATTACCGGCTACCCGGGGTACAGGAGAACCGGGCAGAGGTGAGGGGAAGCAAAAGAGAAAGAAACAAGAAAGGAGGGAAGCCGCGCGGCCTGGCGGATTCCTCCTGGCGAGCTGACGGCTGGGTCCTTGGGCCTTGTCGCTCAGCAGGGTCGGCGTTGGCAGCGGCCTGACATGGAGACCGCCCGGCTTGGGAGGCTTGGCGGCTTGAACAGGCAGACCGCCCGGTATGGAACACTGCGCGAACAGGTCGCGGATTCCTGTCTTATCACCAGTGGAGTAGAGCACTTCTTCCCTTCGCTCATGCCGAACTACTTCACAATATGATCAGCATATCCTTTCTGGCTAATGAGAACCTCGCACTCCTTCCTCTCCACTTCCAGACCAAGAAAGTGATGCAACTCTGCCAGGTCTTTCATCTCGAAGCGTATAGCAAGCTCTGCTCTGAGCCTTGCTACTTCCTCATCCGAATTCCCTGTGATGATCATGTCATCCACATACAGCAGGACTAAGACTCGTAGCTCTCCCTTCTTCTTGATGAACAAGCTTGAATCCGAGTTGGAAGCAAGGTATCCACAGAATTGCAAGTACTCTGCAATCTTCCCATACCACGCTGTAGGAGCTTGCTTCAACCCATAGAGAGCCTTCCTGAGTTTGCAGACATAGTCCGGATGCTTTTCAGAGACAAAACCAAGCGGCTGATCCATGAAGATATCCTTGTCAATCTCTCTGTAAAGAAAAACATTCTTCACATCGAGTTACCACAACCTCCATCCCTTGCTAGCAGCCAAGGCCATCACCACTCTTATAGAAGTCATCTTCGCAACTGGACTGAATATCTCCTCATAGTCTTCTCCATACTGTTGTGAGAATCCTCTAGCGACCAGGCGAGCCTTGAATCGATCAATGCTCCCATCAGCCTTCTTCTTCAACTTGTATACCCACTTGCAAGTAACCAGAGTAATGCCATCAACCTTGGGCACAAGATCACAGGTTTCATTCTTTTTCAGAGCATCAATCTCTTCCTTCATGGCATCTTCCAACTCCTTCACTCCAGTGGCCTCGTTGAAGTTTGCAGGCTCTCGCTCATCCAGGACCTGCAAAGAAGCAGGAGACAAAGCTCACTGCATTCCCATCACAGTACTGAGCCGGTGGCTTAACCACCCTCTTCGATCTCCGAAGAACCGACTCCTTGCTCACGGCTTCCGTTGCTTCTTCGGGCTCCACTCCTACCTGGGGCAAGCATTGAGCAGTGCTCCCCCAGCTTCCTGAGCTAGAAGGCTCAGCCTCGGAGTTCGAAGCAACAGGAGCTGCTGGTGAAACAGCAAGCTCCTCTTCCAAGCCTTCAGCAGCCACAACCGGTGCTTCATCAACCTTGCTACTTCCATTTAGCTCCACCGAGCCACCTCCATATGACGTCAGCTCGTCAAAGACAATGTCTCTTGACATCACGAACTTCTTCATCACAGGGTACATGCATTTCCATCCCTTCTTCCGCTCATCATAGCCAACAAAGACAAGCTTCCTTGACTTCACATCCATCTTTGTCCGTGAAGCATCCGGGACATGCACGTAGCATGTTGAACCGAACACCCTAAGGTTTCCAACACTCGGCTTCTCCTTCAGCAACAGCTCAACAGGAGTCTTCATGTTGATAGGGCTGAGTGGCATCCGGTTGATAACATAAGCAGCACAAGACATTCCCTCTGCCCAAAAGGACCTTGAGATATCTTTCGCATGAAGCCAGCATTTGCAGGTCTCCGTCAGATGACGGATCTTCCGCTCCGCTACCCCATTTTGTTGTGGAGTGTGAGAACAAGTAAGCTCCCGTTGGATCCCGTGCTTCCTGCAGAATATAGAAAACTCGGAGGAGACAAACTCACCCCCGTTATCAGTTCTAAACTTCTTAATCTGGAAGCCAAGTCGGCCTTCTACCAACTCATTGAACTCCACGAAGAAACGAAAGTCTTCCGACTTCTCCTTTAAGAAGTACACCCAAGTATACCTTGAGTAGTCATCAACCAAAACAAGAATGTATCTACTTCCACCAAGGCTGGCAGTAACCGTCGGTCCCATCAGGTCACCATGAATACACTCCAATGGCTTCTTGCTCCTTGTTTGTGATTTATCAAACAGAAGGCGATGTGCCTTACCGTATTGACAGCCCACACAAACATGCCCATCACCAAAGGAGGACAACTTCGGCAACCCCCTCACCAAACTTCTACTAGCCATCGCCTTCCGCTTGTCCATGCCAACATGCCCCAGCATCTCATGCCAGATAGCAACACTATCATTGTCCCTCATTCTATCAACATAAGTACTGGTGGAAAGAATAAACAAGTTCTTCACCCTCCTCCCAACATGAGCAACATCAGCCTTCACCGCTGATACGTTGCGAAGGAACCTCACGTCTGTTGGCCCAAACAGAACGTGATACACAGCGTCCACCGCATTAGTCACCGAGAAGAGGTTCTTCTTCATGACCGACACGTGATACACACTCCTTAACATGAGTGGCCCCGGATCACTACCCAAGGACACGGCCCCCTCTTTCTCTACTGCATAAACAATATTATCAGCAGTGATAATAGCTTCATTACCTGAGTAAGCCTGCATGGAGGTGAACTTCGATTTGTCTCCGATGAGGTGATGACCACACCCGGAGTCCACGATCCACTCGCTGTTGAAGTCCTCAGTAGACAAGGCCCGGACACAAGTGCCCTTCATGAAAGCTCCGCCCCATTCTGCTTCTTCACTTCTCGAGCAAGCCTCCTCCTTTCCTGCAGCATGCCCAGGCGGCAGTTTGACCTTGCAGTCCCACTTGAAGTGCCCTCGCTGATGACACCGGTAGCACTTCAGATTCTTCTTCCAGTCCTTAGGAGCATTGCTCCTCTCCGGTGGATATGAAGTTGAAGTCTCCTTCTCACCAGCGGCCTGCACCTTCTTCTTCTTCTTCGCTTCCCATCCTTTCTTCTTACCTGAGAATAGAGCCTCGCTGCCTTCTTGATTCAGGTTCACTCCAGCCATCTGCCTTGCTAAGCTCTCACGCGAGGCAAGCAGATTCTCCAGCTCCAGCAACGACGGCTGAGTAGCCAACCCTTGAACAGATGTTACAAAGGCCACATACTCCTTCCGCAAGCCGCGGATAATGTGCCTTTTCATCTTTGCCTTAGAGATAGGCTTATCAGGATCCAGTGCCGATAGCTCAACATACAAGCTCTTCATATTTAAGAAGTACTTGGAGATGGAAAGGTCTCCCTGAGTTGCCCTGGCCAACTCATTCTCCAGGAACTGAAGCCGCGCCACATTCTTCCTATTGAACAACTCATCAATGGTTGTCCAAATATCAGCAGCCGACTCACACCCAATGATGTGATCAAACAGTTCCGGAGACACGGATCTCTTCAGAATGAACTCCGCATTAGCATTTGTTCTTCTCCAGAGCCTAACCTGCTCAGCAGTACCGAAAGCAGCAGTGACTTCCTGTCTGTCGTCACAACCGACGACTTCCCACAGCTCCTCGCCAAGAAGATAACTCTTCATGCACGACTTCCACTTCTTGAAGTTAGTCGGCGCTAAGAGTTCAATGTCAAGACCTCTTGCAAAACTCCCTTCCATTACAACACTTGTTGGCACCCTTTCAGGAGCTCCGAGCAACAACACAGGTTGATCACCACTCAGTTACTGAGTAACAACACTGGCTGACTGCTGCTCATGCAACTGAACCTCAGCAACCTGCCTCAGATACCATGTTAAATTTTCTCAACGTGATCAGCAAGATAGCCCAAATGCCAAATTAATATCTTCGGAACTTCCCAGTTCTCACGTTGAACCAGCGGAAACCCGAGGACCCGAGGTTACACCCAACAAACAATGGAAGAACAAGCAGGTCTTTTATACATTCACTTCTTTACAACACGAGACATACATAGCGAGACATGATTTCGCTAGTATAACAACTGTAAACAGAAAGCACCAAAAAACAAGCAGGGCGGACAGCATCGGAGTCCGCCGAGACTGCGAGGTCGCCGAGGTCGCCGAGTCCACTGAGCACGCCCAAGCTAAGCTGCAATTCGCCGAATAGCCATGGAGTCCGCCGAAGCCGCGAGGCAACGCGGACACACCGTTATTCGTCTCCTGCTGAACCCGAACTGAGGAACACCCCTACCAGCCTGAAGCCGGCGGACAGGTTATTGAAGCTGCCAAGGATGAAATAGAACTGACAAGTCGCAGAGCGACCTCCTGCTGAGTCTGTAGAGACCGCACACTTCGAAGCACTTGACCGAAGTCACAGCCAAACTCCTGGTTCCTTGAAGCTATCCGCGCGACCTGCACACAGCAAACCGTCAGGCTGAAACATTCCGCGCGGTCTGACAAATACAGACCGCAGCTCCTTGCACACCACAACTTACTGTTCACTCAAGTTCCTTAGGTTATTGTAGATGTGCCAGGGGGGGTCCTATTTATAGGCACAGTGAGGAGTGTGGTCAACGCCTAAGAGATAGGGACACCGCCCAAGCCCGCGCGATAGCAAAAATCCGTCCGCCGAGTCCGCAAGGACTTAGCCGGATACTACCAAGGAAAACCGCTAGGAGCAAGGCAAACATTGGCGAACTCTCTCCAGTCCGCCAAAGCTATGCGGACAAGGCATCAGCCCGCAAAGCTCCAACCACTACTGGACAGCAACCCCCTTCAATGGCAGTCCGCACCAACCCGAGGCAGTACACAAGAATCACACCTCAATCCGCCACAAGTCCATGACCAAAAGGCAAACAGCAACAGTCCGCCCGGTCACAGCGGACTTGGCGGATACGACGGACACCATGAACTTGGCACAATGTATGACCAAGTCCAAAACCATGAAAGGCCAATGCGAGCATGGCGGACACAGACTCCCGTCCGCCAAACACCCTATCACAGACCGCCATCAGTCTGCGAGCTCCTCGCACTCCTGTCCAACGCAGCAGCCATCCCCAGACTCCAAAACCAGTCTGCCAATCGATCTCCACAGCAAATCGCCTGCTGTTCCACCAGAGCTCGACAAGGCCTCACCCAAGCTCTAAGCTCAGTCCGGACAGCCAATACCGCAGACAAATCAGTCGGCAAGATTCCCGCGGATACGAGCCAACCCGCCTATCAGCACAAGCTTGCACCCGCGGCCACTGAGCAATGTACCAGTCCGCAAGCCTCCATCCGCTCAGGCCGCTCCTTGGCAAAGCCAATCAGCAAACACCCAATCCGTAGAAACCAGGCCGCATAGTCCGCGGACTCCATGCAACAACCCGCTCAGAAGATAGTCGACTTCCCACTAGACCTTCCACCAGGCCGCACATCACAGTCTGTCCAGTCCGCCTAGTCCGCCAAAGCTGTCCGCCCCAGGCCGCGCGGCCTGTCCTGTCAACCACTTCCACTTCACAAATTTCAACAATTTTAATTTATGTCATATTTATTATGTCATTTTTATGTATCGTTAAACGAGACTGAATGGGTAAACATGTTTGGCAAAGATAGATTTATTGGAGCTTTTTTGAAATGTCTTTTTCAGGATGAATATGGACAATGAGATCAAAAATTATGGCTTTATTTATTGGGCAATTTTTATTCTGCCATATTTGTTGAGCCATTATGATTGTACCATATTTCATGAGTCATCTTTATTGAGACATAATTTTTGAACCATATTTCTTGAAGCATTTTCATTAGAGTATTCAATAAGATATTTTTATTGATTCATATTTATTATTCTAATTTTATTGAGAAATATTTATTGCACCATTTTTATTTTGAAGCATTTATTTTAACATATTTATTGAGTGTTGAACGAGCCCGAGTAGGTAAACATGTTCCCCAATTGATAAATCATTCAAAGGCCTTTTCAAAGTATTTTTTCGGGCTGAAAACGTACAACCGGAACAAAAGTTATTTTCATATTTATTGAATCACATTTAATATGTCATATTTCCTTGGCCATATTTATTAAGTCATATTTACTGAGCCTTATTTATTTGTGTCATATTAATTGCGGCATATTTATATAGCGTTATATGAGCCCGAACTAGAAAATCTGTTTGCTAAATGATAGATTTATCTGAACACTTTTCAATAGGCTTTCCGGGGCTGAAAATGGACAATTGGATCAAAACTTATGACTATATTTGTTGTTCTATATTTATTGGTCTATATTTATTATGCCATATTTATTGAGTCATTTTTATTGAGTCATATTTATTGAGACGTAATTATTGAGCCATGTTTCTTGTGATATTTATATTAAAAGATATTTAATAAATCATATTTATTGAGCCATGTGTATTACGCCAAATTTGTTGAGATATATTTATTACGTCATATTTATTATTTGCAGTATTTATTATAACAATTTATCGAGTGTTGAATGAGCCCGACCGGGCAAACATGATTGTCAATGGATAAATAATTTATAGCTATATTTATTGTTCTATATTTATTGGGCTATATTTATTATACTATATTTATTTTGTCATATTGATAACACCATATTTATTGTGCCATATTTATTGAGTGTCAAAAAAGCCCACAAAGGTAATCATGTTCATCAACAGATAAATTATTTCGAGCACTTTTAAATGGGCTTTTTTAGGCTGAAAATGGACAACCAGAATAAAAATTATGGACATATTTATTAAGTCAAATTTATTGCGCCATATTTTTTGACCTTATTTATCGAGCCAAATTTATTAAGCTATATTTATTTCTGTTATATTTATTGCAACATATTTATATAGCGTTAAATGAGCGCGAACGGGTAAACCAATTTGCCAAAGATAGATTTATCCGAGTTTTTTTCAAATGTCTTTTTCTGGATGAAAATGGACTACCATATCAAAAAATATTATTATATTTATTGGGCTATATTTATTGTGCCATATTTATTGAGCCATTATGATTGAGCCATATTTCAAAAGTCATATTTATTGAGACGAATCATATTTCTTAGCGTTTTTCGAGAGATATTTAATAAGCCATATTTATTGAGCCATATTTTTGCACCAAATTTATTGAGCATTACTGTTATTTATTGAGCTTTCGAGAGTGGGTCAGATGGATTTTTATAAATTGAGCATTGAGAGATTATGCCCCCGAGTCTGAATGGGTAAACCTGACAATGGAATCATAAATCATTCAGATCACTTTTAATGGGCTTTTCGATGATATAAAATAGCCATATTTATTGCGTCAATTTCTGAATCCATATTTATTGAAATTTATGATCATATTTATTGAGTCATATTGGCAGATAATACGGCATATTTATTTTATCATATTTACTAAACCATATTTATTTAAGAATCATATTTATCGAGAGAAATATTTATTGACTCATATTTCTTGTATATTTATTCAGAGCACTTTTTAATGGGCTTTTCGAGGATATAAATAGACAACTGAATGTTGAGCCATATTTATTAATTCATATTTATAACACCATATTTATTGTGTCACTTTTTATTGCGTCATATTTATTACGCCTGATGTTTTGCCATATTTATTGAGCGATAAACGAGTCTGAATGGGTAAACCTGTTCGCTAATGAATAGACTTTTATGTGGCCTTTTTAATTGGCTTTTTCGGGCTGATAACCGACAACCGAATCATTGGCTTTTTCAGGATTTTTGGTCTTTTTCAGGGTGATAACGCCATATTCATTAAAAGATATTTAATAAGCAATATTTATTGAGCCATGTTTATTATGTCAAATTTGTTGAGATATATTTATTGTGTCATATTTATTTTGTAATATTTATTATATCATATTTATTGAGTGTTGAATGAACTCGAACCGGTAAACATGATTGTCAATGGATAAATCATTTAGAGCCATATTTATTGCGTCATATTTCTGTGGCCTTATTTATTGAGCCATATTTATTGAGCTATATTTATTTGTGTCATATTTATTACATCATATTTATATAGCGTTAAACGAGCCCGAACGGGTAAACCTATTTTCCAAAGATAGATTTATCCGAGCTTTTTTCAAATGTCTTTTTCTGGATGAAAATGGACTGCCAGATCAAAAATTATGGCATTATTTATTGGGCTCTATTTATTACGTAATATTTATTGAGCCGTTATGATTGAGACATATTTCAAGAGTCATATTTATTGAGACATAATTATTGAATCATATTTCTTGAAGCATTTTTATTGAGAGATATTTAATAAGCCATATTTATTTAGCCGTATTTTTTGGGCCAAATTTATTGAGATATATTTATTGCCCCATATTTATTACGTAGTATTTATTATAATATATTTATTGAGCGTTGAACGAGTCCGAGTGGGTAAACCTGTTTACCAATGGATAAATCATTCAAAGCACTTTTTATGGGCTTTTCTAGAATAAAAATAGACAACTGAATCCAAATTTATGATCATATTTATTGAGTCTTATTTAATGCGGCATATTTATTTTATCATATTTACTAAACCATATTTACTAAGCCATATTTATTGAGACTTAGTTATTGAGTCATATTTATTGTGCCATATTTATTGAGCAATTTTTTTTGAGCCATATTTATTAACGCATATTTATTACACCATATTTTTTGGGTCATATTTATTGCGACATATTTAATACGCATGATTTTTTTGCCATGTTTATTGCGCGATAAATGAGCCCGATTGGGTAAACCTGTTCGCCAATAGATAGACCTTTATGTGCTCCTTTTAATTATCTTTTTCGGGCTGATAACCGACAACCGAATCATTGGCTTTTTAGAGCTTTTTCGGGTTGATAATGCCATATTTACTGGCCATATTTATACTGTAATAAAAAAGCCCAAACATGTGAACCTATTCACCGATGGATAAATAATTTTGAGCTCTTTTAAATGTGTTTTTTCAGGCGAAAAACGGACAACCGGAACAAAAGTTATGGTCATATTTATTGAGCCATATTTATTGCGCCAAATTTTGTTGGCCATATTTATTGAGCCATATGTACAGAGCTTTATTTATTTGTGTCATATTTATTATGCCATATTTATATGGTGCTCGAAAGGGTAAACCTGTTTGCCAAAGATAGATTTATCAGAGCTTTTTTGAAATGTCTTTTTCGGGATGAATATGAAAAACGAGATCAAAAATTATGGCTTTATTTATTGGACAATATTTATTGTACCATATTTATTGAGTCATTATGATTGAGCTATATTTCATGAGTCATCTTTATTGAGACATAATTATTGAACCATATTTCTTGAATCATTTTCATTAGAGATATTTAATAAGACATTTTTATTGAGTCATATTTATTATGCCAATTTTATTTAGAAATATTTATGACGCCATTTTTATTTTGAATCATTTATTATTACATATTTATTGAGTGTTGAACAAGCCCGAGCAAGTAAAACTTTTCCACAATTGATAAATCATTCAGAGGTCTTTTCAATGAGTTTTTTCGGGCTGAAAACAGACAAACGGAATAAAAGTTATGGCCATATTTATTGAATCATATGTATTGTACCATATTTCCTTGGCCATATTTATTAAGTCATATTTTCTGAGCCATATTTATTTGTCATATTAATTACGACATATTTATACAGCGTTAAATGAGCCCGAACTGGAAAATCTGTTTGTTAAATGATAGATGTGTCATATTTATTGGGCTATATTTATTATGCCATATTTATTTTGTCATATTTATTACGCCACATTTATTGTGACATATTTATTGAGTGTTAAACAAGCCCAAACAGGTAATCATGTTCACCAATAGATAAATCATTTCGAGAACATTTAAATAGGCCTTTTCGGTCTGAAAATTGACAAACAAAACAAAAATTATGGTCATATTTATTGAGTCATAATTATTATGTCATATTTCTGTGGCCTTATTTATTGAGTTATATTTATTGAGCTATATTTATTTGTGTCATATTTATTACATCATATTTATATAGCATTAAACGAGCCCGAACGGGTAAACCTGTTTGCCAAAGATAGATTTCTCCGAGCTTTTTTCAAATGTCTTTTTCTGGATGAAAATGGACTGCCAGATCAAACATTATGGCATTATTTATTGGGCTTTATTTATTGCGTAATATTTATTGAGCCGTTATAATTGAGACATATTTCAAAAGTCATATTTATTGAGACATAATTATTGAATCATATTTATGGAAGCATTTTTATTGAGAGATATTTAATAAGCCATATTTATTGAGCCGTATTTTTTGGGCCAAATTTATTGAGATATATTTATTGCGTAATATTTATTATAATATATTTATTGAGCGTTGAACGAGACCGAGTGGGTAAACCTGTTTGCCAATGGATAAATCATTCAAAGCACTTTTTATGGGCTCTTCCAGAATAAAAATAGACAACTGAATCCAAATTTTTGATCATATTTATTGAGTCTTATTTAATGCGGCATATTTATTTTATCATATTTACTAAACCATATTTACTAAGGCATATTTATTGAGACTTAGTTATTGAGTCATATTTATTATGCCATATTTATTTAGTAATATTTTTTGAGTCATATTTATTAACACATATTTATTACACCATATTTTTTGGGTCATATTTATTGCGACATATTTAATACACATGATTTTTTTTGCCATATTTATTGTGAGATAAATGAGCCCGATTGGATAAACTTGTTCGCAAATGGATAGACCTTTATGTGCTCCTTTTAATTGTCTTTTTCGGGCTGATAACCGACAACCGAATCATTGGCTTTTTAGGGCTTTTTCGGGCTGATAACGCCATATTACTGTGTCATATTTATACAGTAATAAACAAGCCCAAATAGGTGAACCTATTCAGCAATGGATAAATAATTTTGAGCTCTTTTAAATGGGCTTTTTCGGGCGAAAAATGGACAACCGGAACAAAATTTATGGTCATATTTATTGAGCCATATTTATTGCGCCATATTTCGTTGGCCATATTTATTGAGCCATATTTACAGAGCTTTATTTATTTGTGTCATATTTATTATGTCATATTTATATAGTGTTAAACGAGCCCGAACGGGTAAACCAGTTTGCCAAAGATAGATTTATCAGAGCTTTTTTGAAATGTCTTTTTCGGGATGAATATGAAAAACGAGATCAAAAATTATGGCTT
Organism: Platanthera guangdongensis; assembly: GCA_039583875.1. Taxonomy (NCBI): domain Eukaryota; kingdom Viridiplantae; phylum Streptophyta; class Magnoliopsida; order Asparagales; family Orchidaceae; genus Platanthera; species Platanthera guangdongensis. The sequence goes on from CM077160.1 coordinate 129,399,907, forward strand.
TATTTATTGGACAATATTTATTGTGCCATATTTATTGAGCCATTATGATTGAGCCATATTTCATGAGTCATCTTTATTGAGACATAATTATTGAATCATATTTCTTGAAGTATTTTCATTAGAGATATTTAATAAGACATTTTTATTGAGTCATATTTATTACACCAATTATATTGATAAATAATTATTGCGCCATTTTAATTTTGAAGCATTTATTTTTACATATTTATTGAGTGTTGAACAAGCCCGAGCAAGTAAACCTATTCCCCAATTGATAAATCATTCAAAGGCCTTTTCAATGAGTTTTTTCGTGCTGAAAACAGACAACCAGAATAAAAATTATGATCATATTTATTAAATAATATTTATTGCATCATATTTCCTTGGCAATATTTATTAAGTCATATTTACTGAGCCATATTTATTTGTGTCATATTAATTGTGACATATTTATATAACGTTAAATGAGCCCGAACTTAAAAATCTGTGTGTTAAATGATAGATGTGTCATATTTATATAGTAATAAACAAGCTCAAATGGGTAAATCTGTTCACCAATAGATAGATAATTTCGAGCTCTTTTAAATGGCCTTTTTCGGGCAAAAAATGGACAACAGCAACAAAAGTTATGGTCAAATTTATTGAGCCATATTTATTACGCCATATTTCGTTGGCCATATTTATTTAGCCGTATTTACAGTCCTATATTTGTTTGTGTCATATTTATTACGCCATATTTATATAGTGTTAGACGAGCCTGAACGGGTAAACCTGTTTGCCAAAGATAGATTTATTAGAGTTTTTTTGAAATGTCTTTTTCGAGATGAATATGGACAATGAGATCAAAAATTATGGCTTTATTTATTGGGCAATATTTATTGTGTCATATTTATTAATCCATTATGATTGAGCCATATTTCAAGAGTCATCTTTATTGAGACATAATTATTGAACCATATTTCTTGATGAATATTCATTAGAGATATTAAATAAGACATTTTTATTGAGCCATATTTATTACGCCAATTTTATTAAAAAATATTTATTGCGCCATTTTTTATTTTGAAGCATTTTTATAACATATTTATTGAGTGTTGAACGAGCCCGAACAGGTAAACATATTCCCTAATTGATAAATCATTCAAAGGACTTTTCAATGATTTTTTTCGGGCTGAAAACGGACAACCCGAACAAAAGTTATGGTCATATTTATTGAATCATATTTATTGCGCCATATTTCCTTGGCTATATTTATTGAACCATATTTACTGAGACATATTTATTTGTGTCATATTAATTACGCCATATTTATGTAGCGTTAAATGAGCCTGAACGGGAAAATCTATTTGCTAAATGATAAATTTATCCGAGCACTTTTCAATAGGCTTTCTGGGGCTCAAAATGCACAACCGGATTAAAAAATATGGCTATATTTATTGTTCTATATTTATTATGTCATATTTATTGAGCGATATTTTCTGAGCCATATTTATTGTGACATAATTATTAGAGCCATGTTTCTTGTGGCATTTACATTAAAATATATTTAATAAGTCATATTTATTGAAGCATATTTATTACGCCAAATTTATTAAGATATATTTATTATGTAGTATTTATTATTATATATTTATTAAGTGTTGAATGAGCCCGAACGGGTAAATATGATTGTCATTGGATAAATCATTTAGAGCTATATTTATTGGGCTACATTTATTATGTCATATTTATTTTATCATATTTATTATGCCACATTTATTATGTCATATTTATTGAGTGTTAAACAAGCCCAAATAGGTAATCATGTTCTCCAATAGATAAATTATTTCGAGCACTTTTAAATGTGCTTTTTCGGGTTGAAAATGGATAACCAGAACAAAATTATGGTCATATTTACCGAGTCATATTTATTGCACCAAATTTCTTTGGCCATATTTATTAAGACATATTTATTGAGCTATATTTATTACGCCATATTTATATAGCGTTAAACGAGCTCGAACGGGTAAACCTGTTTGCCAAAGATAAATTTATCCAAGCTTTTTTAAATGTCTTTTTCTTGATAAAAATGGACTACCAAATCAAAAATTATGGTTTTATTTATTGTGCTATATTTATTGTTCCATATTTATTGAGCCATTATGATTGAGCCATATTTCAAGAGTCATATTTATTGAGACGTAATTATGGAATCATATTTATTATAGCATTTTTATCGAGAGATATTTAATAAGCCATATTTATTGAGTCATATATTTTGCGCCAAATTTATTGAGGTATATTTATTCCCCCATATTTATTGCGTAATATTTAACATAACATATTTATTGAGCGTTAAACGAGCCCGAGTGGGTAAACCTGTTTTCCAATAGACAAATCATTTAGAGCACTTTTTAATGGGCTTTTCGAGGATAAAAATAGACAACTGAATCCAAAGTTATGATCATATTTATTGAGTCATATTTAATGCGATATATTTATTATATTATATTTTCTAAGCCATATTTATTGAGACTTAGTTATTGAGTCATATTTCTTGTATCATATTTATTGAGCAATATTTTTGAGCCATATTTATTAACGCATATTTATTACATCATATTTATTGTGTCACTTTTTATTGCACCATATTTATTGACTGATTTTTTTGCCATATTAATTGAGCGATAAATGAGCCCGAATGGGTAAACCTGTTTGCCAATGGATAGACCTTTATGTACTCTTTTTAATTGGCTTTGTCGAGCTCATAACCGACAACCAGATCATTGGGGTTTTTTTGCTTTTTCAGTCCGATAACACCATATTTACTGTGTTATATTTATATAGTAATAAACAAGCCCAAATTGGTAAACCTATTCCCCAATAGATAGATAATTTCGAGTCTTTTAAATGGGCTTTTTCGGGCGGAAAACGGACAACCAGAACAAAAGTTATGGTCATATTTATTGAGCCATATTTATTGTGCCATATTTCGTTGGCCATATTTATTGAGCCATATTTACAGAGCTATATTTATTTATGTCATATTTATTACGCCATATTTATATAGTGTTATACGAGCCCGAACGGGTAAACCTGTTTGGCAAAGATAGATTTATCCGTGTTTTTTTTGAAATGTCTTTTTTGGGATGAATATGGACAACGAGATCAAAAATTATGTTTTTATTTATTGGACAATATTTATTGTGTCATATTTATTGAGCCATTATGATTGAGTCATATTTCACGAGTCATCTTTATTGAGACATAATTATTGAATCATATTTCTTGAAGCATTTTCATTAGAGATATTTAATAAGATATTTTTATTTAGTCATATTTATTAGGCCAATTTTATTGAGAAATATTTATTATGCCATTTTTATTTCGAAGTATTTATTATAATCTATTTATTGAGTGTTGAACGAGCTCGAGCGGGTAAACCTATTCTCCAAAGGATAAATCATTCAGAGGTTTTTCAATGAGTTTTTTCGGGCTTAAAACGGACGTCGAGAACAAAAGTTATGGTCATATTTATTGAATCATATTTATTGCACCATATTTCCTTGGCCATATTTATTGAGCCATATTTACTGAGCCATATTTATTTGTGTCATATTAATTGCGCCATATTTATATAGCGTTAAATGAGCCTGAATGGGAAAATCTATTTGCTAAATGATAGATTTATCCGAGCACTTTTTAATAGGCTTTCCGGAGCTGAAAATGGACAACCGGTTCAAACAATATGGCTATATTTATTGTTCTATATTTATTGAGCTATATTTATTATGCCATATTTGTTGAGTCATATTTATTGAGCCATTTTTTCTGAGCCATATTCATTGTCACATAATTATTGAGCTACTTTTTTCTTGTGACATTTTCATTAAAATATATTTAATAAGCCATATTAATTGAGTCATGTTTATTACGCCAAATTTATTGAGATATATTTATTACGTCATATATATTATGTAGTATTTATTATAATATATTTATTTAGTGTTGAATGAGCTTGAAATGGTAAACATGATTGTCATTGGATAAATCATTTAGAGCTATATTTATTGTGCTATATTTATTATACCATATTTATTTTATCATATTTATTATGACACAGTTATTATGCCATATTTATTGTGTGACAAACAAGCCCAAACAGGTAATCATGTTCACCAATAGATAAATCATTTCGAGCTCTTTTAAATGGGCCTTTCCGGTCTAAAAATGGACAACCAGAACAAAAATTATGATCATATTTATTGAGTCATATTTATTACGTCATATTTCTCTGGCCTTATTTATTGAGACATATTTATTGAGCAATATTTTTTGTGTCATATTTATTGCCATATTTATATAGCTTTAAAAGAGCCCGAACGGGTAAACCTGTTTGTCGAAGATAGATTTATCTGAGCTTTTTTCAAATGTCTTTTTCTGGATGAAAATAGACTGCAAGATCAAAAATTATTGCTTTATTTATTGGGCTATATTTATTATGCCTTATATATTGAGCTGTTATGATTGAGTCATATTTCAAGAGTCATATTTATTGAGACATAATTATTGAATCATATTTTTTGAAGTATTTTCATAGAGAGATATTTAATGAGCCATATTTATTGAGCTGTATTGTTTGAGCCAAATTTATTGAGATATATTTATTGTCCCATATTTATTGCCCTATTTATTAAAACATGAACGTGCCCGAGTGGGTAAACCTATTCGCCCCACTTTTTATGGGGGCTTTTTAGAATAAAAATAGACAACTGAATCCAAATTTAGTATATTTATTGATTCATATTTAACATATTTTTTATTGTCATATTTACTAAGCAATATTAATTAAGACTTGAATGAGTCATATTTCTTGTGTCATATTTATTAGGCAATATTTTTTGAGCAATATTTATTAACGAATATTTATTACCGATATTTATTTGCATATTTATTAATATTTATTGCGCCGATGTTTTTGTCATATATGCGCGATAAACGAACGTATGTGTAAACCTGTCCAGTGGATATATTTATGTGCTCTTTCTAAATTTTCGGGCTGTATCGATAACCAAATTGGCTTTTTCGGGCTTTTTCGGCCAGCCATATTTACTACGCATATTTACGAAATGGGTAAACCTGTTCACCAATGGATAGATAATTTCGAGCTCTTTAAAATGGCTTTTTTGGGCGAAAAACGGACAACCGGAACAAAAGTTATGCTAATATTTTTTCATATTTATTGCCATATTTCGTTGGCCATATTTTGACCCATATTTAGAGCTATATTTATTTATGTCATATTTAATACGCCATATTTATATAATATTAAACAAGCCCGAACGGGTTAACCTATTTGCCAAAGATAGATTTAGCAGAGCTTTTTTAATGTCTTTTCGGGATGAATATGGACAACAAGATCAAAAATTATGGCTTTATTTATTGAGCAATATTTATTATGCTATATTTATTGAGCCATTATGATTGAGTCATATTTCATGAGTCATCTTTATTGAGACATAATTTTTGAACCATATTTCTTGAAGCATTTTCATTAGAGTATTCAATAAGATATTTTTATTGAGTCATATTTATTACGCTAATTTTATTGAGAAATATTTACTGCGCTATTTTTATTTTGAAGCATTTATTTTAACATATTTATTCAGTGTTGAACGAGCCCGAGTAGGTAAACCTGTTCCCCAATTGATAAATCATTCAGAGGACTTTTCAATGTGTTTTTTCGGGCTGAAAACGTACAACCGGAACAAAAGTTATTGTCATATTTATTGAATCAAATTTAATGTGTCATATTCCTTGGCCATATTTATTAAGTCATATTTACTGAGCCTTATTTATTTGTGTCATATTAATTGCGTCATATTTATATAGCGTTATATGAGCCCGAACTAGAAAATCCGTTTGCTAAATGATAGATTTATCTGAACTCTTTTCAATAGGCTTTTCGGGGCTGAAAATGGACAATTGGATCAAAATTATGGTTGTTCTATATTTATTGGTCTATATTTATTATGCCATATTTATTTAGTCATTTTATTGAGTCATAGTTTTTGAGCCATATTTATTGAGACGTAATTATTGAGCCATGTTTCTTGTGACATTTTCATTAAAAGATATTTAATAAGCCATATTTATTGAACCATGTGTATTACTCCAAATTTATTGAGATGTATTTATTGGACGTCATATTTATTATGCAGTATTTATTATAACAATTTATCGAGTGTTGAGTGAGCCCGAACAGGCAAACATGATTGTCAATGGATAAATTATTTAGAGCTATATTTATTGTTCTATATAGATTATTGTGCTATATTTATTATGCTATATTTATTTTGTCATATTAATAACACCACTATTTATAATGTCATACTTATTGAGTGTCAAATAAAGCCCACAAATAGGTAATCATGTTCACCAATAGAAAAATCATTTCGAAGCACTTTTAAATGTGCTTTTTTAGGCTGAAAATGGAACAATGAGAATAAAAATTATGGTCATATTTATTAAGTCAATATTTATTGCGCCATATTTTTTTGACGTTATTTGTTGAGCCAAATTTATTAAGCTATATTATTTGTGTTATATTTATTGCGACATATTTATATAGCGTTAAATGAGCGATCCCGAACGGGTAAACCAGTTTGCCAAAAATAGATTTATCCGAGTTTTTTTCAAATGTCTTTTTCTGGATGAAAATGGATTACCAGATCAAAAATTATGGATTTTATTTATTGGGCTATATTTATTAGCGCCATATTTATTGAGCCATTATGATTGAGCCATATTTAAAGAGTCATATTTATTGAGACGTAATTATTGAATCATATTTCTTGAAGCGTTTTCATCGAGAGATATTTAATAAGCCATATTTATTGAGCCATATTTTTTGCACCAAATTTATTGAGATATATTTATTGCCCCATATTTACTGCATAGTATTTATCATAACATATTTATTGAGCGTTGAACGAGCCCGAGTTGGTAAACCTGTTTGCCAATGGATAAATCATTCAGAGCACTTTTTAATGGGCTTTTCGAGGATAAAAATAGACAACTGAATCCAAAGTTATGATCATATTTATTGAGTCATATTTAATGCGCCATATTTATTTTATCATATTTACTAAACCATATTTACTAAGCAATATTTATTGAGACATAGTTATTGAGTAATATTTCTTGTGCCATATTTATTGAGCAATATTTGTGAGCCATATTTATTAACGTATATTTATTACACCATATTTATTGTGTCACTTTTTATTGCGCCATATTTATTGCACCTGATGTTTTTGCCATAATTATTGAGCGATAAACGAGCCCAGAATGGGTAAACCTGTTCGCTAATGGATAGACTTTTATGTGGTGTTTTTAATTGGTCATTTTCGGGCTGATAACTAACAGCCGGATCATTGGTTTTTTCGGGATTTTCGGTCTTTTTCGAGCTGATAACGCCATATTTACTGTGTCATATTTATATAGTAATAAACAAGCCCAAATGAGTAAACCTATACCCCAAAGGATAGATAATTACAACCTCTTTTAAATGGGATCTTTCGGGCAGAAAACGGAAAACAACTGAAACAAAAGTTAAGGTCATATTTATTGTGCCATATTTATTGCGCCATATTTCCGTTCGCCATATTTATTGAGCCATATTTACAGAGCTATATTTATTTGTGTCATATTTATTAAATGACATATTTATATAGTGTTAAACAAGCCTGAACGGGTAAACCAGTTTGCCAAAGATTAGATTTATTCGAGTTTTTTGAAATGTCTTTTTGGGATGAATATGGACAACAAGATCAAAAATTATGGCTTTATTTATTGGGAAATATCTATTATGTCATATTAATTGAGCCATTATGATTGAGTCATATTTCATGAGTCATCTTTATTGAGACATAATTATTGAACCATTTTGTTGAAGCATTTTCATTAGAGATATTTTATAAGACATTTTTATTGAGTGATATTTATTACGCCAATTTTATTGAGAAATATTTATTGCGCCATTTTTATTTGAACAAAGTATTTATTATAACATAAATATTGAGTATTGAACGAGCCCGGGAGCGGGTAAACTGTTCCACAAAAGATAAATCATTCAGAGGTTTTTCAATGAGTTTTTTCGGGCTGAAAACGGACAACCGGAACAAAAGTTATTTTGATATTTATTGAATCATATTTATTACGCTATATTTCCTTGGCCATATTTATTGAGCATTATTTACTGAGCCATATTTATTTGTGTCATATTAATTGCTCCATATTTATATAGCGTCAAATGAGCTTCAACGAGAAAATCTATTTGCTAAATGATAGATTTATCCCAGCACTTTTTAATAGACTTTCTGGGGCTGAAAATGGACAACCGGATCCAAAAATATGGCTATATTTATTGTTTTATATTTTTTGGGCTATATTTATTGGGCATACCATATTTATTGAGTCATATTTATTGAGCCATAGGTTTTCTAGCCATATTTATTGTGACATAATTATTGAGTCATGTTTCTTATGATATTTTCATTAAAATATATTTAATAAGCCATATTTATTGAGCCATATTTATTTCGCAAAATTTATTGAGATATATTTATTGCATCATATTTATTATATAGTATTTATTATAACATATTTATTATGTGTTGAATGAGCCCGAACATGTAAACATATTGTTATTGGACAAATTATTTAGATATATTTAGCTATATTTTTTGGGTTATATTTATTATGCCATATTTACTATGTTATATTTATTACACCACATTTATTATGTCATATTAATTGAGTGCCAAACAAGCCAAACAGGTAATCATGTTCACCAATAGATAAATCATTTCAAGCAATTTTAATTGGGCCTTTCCGGACTGAAAATGGACAACCAGAACAAAAATAATGGTCATATTTTATTGAGTCATATTTATTGCGCCATATTTCTGTAGCTTTATTTATTGAGCCATATTTATTGAGCTATATTTATTTATGTCCTATTTATTGCGCCATATTTATGTAGCGTTAAACGAGCCCGAATGTGTAAACCTGTTTGGCAAAGATATATTTATCCGAGCTTTTTTCAAATGTCTTTTTCAGGATGAAAACGGACTATAAGATCAAAAATAATGATTTTATTTAATGGGTTATATTTATTGCACCATTTTAATTGAGCCATATTTCAAGAGTCATATTTATTGAGACATAATTATTCAATCATATTTCTTAAAGCATTTTCATCGAGAGATCACTACAAGAAAACAGGCTTTTAGCGACGAAAATTTTGTGACGAAATATTTTTGGTCACTAAAAATATACTTTTTGTGACAAAAATAATGGTCGGACACTAAATGACGAGTTCCATTTTATTAGTTACTAAAATAAATATTTGTTCACTAAATTTTTTTTTGTGACCAAAATAATATTATGTCACTAAAAGTTAATTTTTAGTAACAAAAATAAGTTTCATCACTAAATAATCTTTTTAGTGACAAAACATAATGGTCACAAATTAAAAAAAATTATTAAGATTTGTTAGTATTTTCTACATAAAAAAGCCAAAATTTATATTCACAAACCCAAAATATTTATTTTTTCATGTTTAGGTGAATAGTTTTCAATTTCCCACCCTTAGGTCAATTTCTCTCTCTCCACCAAATAATTTCCCACCACAATCAATTTCCCCCTATACTTTCCTCCCTATTCTCTCCATGAAAAAATTATTTGGCCTCCGGAAATAATTTCACACAAGTCATTTCCCACCCACTGTGTATAATTTCAGTCCTCCGCTAGATTAGGGAACGACTCGTGGTATCTACCTCTAGACGAGCCCTCTGGTATCTACCTCTCGACGATCGATGAACCCTCTGGTATCTACCTCTCGACGAGCCCCTTCAACTCCTTCATTGACCTCTGCTTGATCCAATGCCTCCGTTCGATTTGACGTCGTCGGGCCTCTCCAAGAAGATGACGAACTCCACTTGTTCGAAGGGGTACTGCTGATCCGCTTCTTACATTTCTGCTTGATTTAGGAAGATGTCCATTATTTGATGTTTTGTCTTTGCATTGTTGAAAGAACACCTTTCAGAAGTTTTTTTTAAAGAAACAATCCTTTTCAATGTGTTCTATGTTAATTTATATAGTTAGTTTATGCTGCAAACTTGGAAACAATTATTCTATGGTGGCTATATATATTGCATAGTTTGATTAGTTGCTTCTTTTAAGTAGTTTTGATGTAGAAATGCCATGTACTCTGAGAGGAGGAGGAGGAGGAGACAGTGGGCTAGCTTGTCATGAAATAATAACTTGTGAGTGATACTATACAAGCTAGACATTCTCACCTTCATTCCTTTCTCTCTTTATCTCTCTTTATCTCTCTTTATCTCACTAAATCTCAGCCTGGTTGTCTGATTTGGATTTTCATTCATTGCTGATGGTTGATGGGCGGAGGACAAAAATACTCCTGTTGACATACTGGAGGATGCCACACCTTAAGATTAGTTTAGGGTTTCTTCCTTATCCTTAGCATAAGTTAATTAATGCTCTTTTGACTAATTCAGTTGTTAATGATCTTCAGTTGTTAGTGCTATACTTCAATGCTCCATGAAGATTTCTATGATTTTTATATCATCATCTATTTGCATTAGTTTTATGTTTCTTAAATTTGACTTCGTTTATTTCAGGGTTTGTATAACATTTTTGACTGGCCGACAAAATCAGAGTCAAAGCTGATCGTTATAGGTATGCAGAAAGATTTTATAGTTTGACATGCCTTTTCCGCTTGTATCATAATTTCAAGTTCTGCCCTCTGTTTAATGATTTTTAGGGATAGCGAACACTATAGATCTTCCAGAGAAGGTCCTTCGCAGAATATCAAGCCGAATGGGGATTCAAAGGCTGTGCTTTGGCCCTTACAACCATCAACAACTAAAGGAAATCATATCAAGTCATCTTAAGGGCATTGATGTGTTTGAAGAATAGGCCATTGAATTTGCATCAAGAAAGGTATGGTTTCGTGGTTCTTTCCTAAACTTTACATCTGAAGAGCTTCCAACATTCTGAAGTGTTAATTTTACCCTATCCCCATGAAGCTAACATTGAGTCGATCCAGTTCCACTTTGGAAAGATAGCGTGTTACTTGGGATATGATTGGCCATGGTAATTAGGATTGAGTTCCTTGACGTCAACTTTTTACTGGTACTGGTTCAACGTCTGCTATACTATTTCTTGCGATCACTACTACGTAAGATGAAAATTGGTTAAATACTGTAGATATGTTATTTTAACTGTTAAGATGCGCAGCAAGCTTTGGGTTGATGGCATTTGATATACACCTTAGTTTGCTTTGTGCAAGTGAATAAATGGAAAACGGCTTCCGTCTAATAGTTGAAAACTATGAAGAAATATGGTTAAATTCTATCCTCTTGTTTTATTTTATGAATCTCTTACAAGTTTTTTTTCCAAAATCTTGATTTTTCCTTGATTTTGATGGGTTTGTTAGTGAAACAGTTAAATACCACATATCTCTTTATAAACCTGTCACTAGAAATTGAGCATCCACATCCATATCCAATGTTTTTCATTGTTTTAAAAATGTACCTCGTATTGTCTTCCACCTACCCCGTATTTGACTATTGAATTTCTATTTTATGTTGGATTTGTTGGAACAGAACACGTTTAGCGAAATTCATGCTTAAACTTAGTATTTGTGACGATCGCATGCAATATGCCAAACACCACTTGCAAAAGAAGATGCCATAAACTGGAACTTGTGGATCCACTGAACATCGTATCATCCAATCAAATCTTGGAATAAATATGACATCTTCGTGCTTCTAACTCACCATGTGGATTTCTCCACCTCTTTGACCTTCTTAAGTAAGTGGTGGAGCACACTTTTTTGGCATTCTTGCTGAACCCAAATTTGTCTCTTTGCAAAACCTCCGACAACTTTGTCCAAGTGAAACAATTGACAATGAAAGACTCCTTACATAATGGGACGTTGTCACCTTCGACCTTGGAAGCACATTCTTCTGTCTTTTTTGGGCTGATAACACCATATTTACTGTGTCATATTTATATAGTAATAATTTGTACTCTCAAGCCTAAACGGGTAAACCTGTTCCCCAATGGATAGATAATTTTGAGCTCTTTTAAATGTGTATTTTTGTGCGGAAAATGAAAAACCGAAACAAAAGTTATGGTCATATTTATTGAGCCATATATATTGCGCCATATTTCATTGACCATATTTATTGATCAAAAATTATGACTTTATTTATTGGGCAATATTTATTGTGTCATATTTAATGAGTCATTATGATTGAGCCACATTTCATGGGTCATCTTTATTAAGACATAGTTATTGAAACAAATTTCTTGAAGCATTTTCATTACAGATATTTAATAAGACATTTTTATTGAGCCATATTTATTACGCCAATTTTATTGAGAAATATTTATTACACCATTTATATTTTGAAGTATTTATTATAACATTTTTTTGATTGTTGAACGAGCCCGAGCGGGAAAACTTGTTCCCCAATGGATAAATCATTCAGAGGTTTTTCAATGAGTTTTTTCGGGCTAAAAACGGACAACCGGAACAAAAGTTATGGTCATATTTATTGATTCATATTTACTGCATCATATTTCCATGGCCATATTTATTGAGCCATATTTACTGAGCCATATTTATTTGTGTCATATTAATTGCGCCATATTTATATAGCGTTAAATGAGCCTGAATAGGAAAATCTATTTTCTAAATGATAGATATATCCGAGCACTTTTCAATAGGCTTTCCGGGGCTGAAAAAGGACAACCAGATCAAAAAGTATGGCTATATTTATTGTTCTATATTTATTGGGTAATATTTATTATGCCATATTTATTGAGTCATATTTTTTGAGCCATATTTTCTAAGTCATATTTATTGTGACATAATTATTGAGCCATGTTTCTTGTGGCATTTTCATTAAAATATATTTATTAAGTCATATTTATTTAGCCGTATTTATTACTCCAAATTTATTGAGATATATTTATTGCATCATATTTATTATGTAGTATTTATTATAACATATTTATTGAGTGTTGAATGAGCCCGAACCGGTAAACATAATTGTCATTGGATAAATTATTTAAAGCTATATTTATTGTGCTATATTTATTATGTCATATTTATTTTGTCATATTTATGACGCCAAATTTATTATGCCATATTTATTGATTATCAAACAAGCCCAAACAGGCAATCATGTTCACCAATAGATAAATTATTTCGAGCACTTTTAAATGGGTTTTTTTGGGCTGAAGATGGACAATCAGAACAAAAATTATGGTCATATTTATTGAGTCATATTTATTGCGCCATATTTCTATGACCTTATTTATTGATCCATATTTATTGAGCTATATTTATTTGAATCATATTTATTGTGCCATATTTATTGCGCCATATTTATATAGCGTTAAACGATCCCGAACGGATAAATCTGTTGGCCAATGATAGATTTATCAGAGTTGTTTTCAAATGTCTTTTTCTGGATGAAATGGAGTGCCATATCAAAACATATGGCTTTATTTATTGGGGTATATTTACTACGTAATATTTCAAGAGTCATATTTATTGAGACATAATTATTGAATCATATTTCTTGAAGCTTTTTCATTGAGAGATATTTAATAAGGCATATTTATTGAGTCGTATTTTTTGAACCAAATTTATTGAAATATATTTATTGCTCCATATTTATTGCATATTATTTATTATAACATATTTATTGAGCGTTGAACGATCCCGAGTGGATAAACCTGTTTGTTAATGTATAAATCATTAAGAGCAATTTTTAATGGGCTTTTTTAGAATAAAAATAGACACCTTAATCCAAATTTATGATCATATTTATTGAGTCATATTTAATGGGCCATATTTATTTTATCATATTTACTAAACCATATTTACTAAGCCATATTTATTGAGACTTAGTTTTTGAGTCATATTTCTTGTGCCATATTTATTGAGCAATATTTTTTGAGCCATATTTTTTAACGCATATTTATTACACCATATTTATTGTTTCATATTTATTGCACCATATTGATTGCATCTAATTTTTTACCATATTTATTGCGCGATAAATGAGCCTGAATGGGTAAACCTGTTCGCCAATGTATATACCTTTATGTGCTCTTTTAATTGTATTTTCAAGCTGATAACCGATAACCGGATCATTGGCTTTTTCGGGCTTTTTCGGCCTGATAATGCCATATTTACTGCGTTATCAGGCCGAAAAAGCCCGAAATCGGTAAACTCTGATATACCTTTAATATGCTTTTTCGGGCTGATAACGACATATTTACTCTATCATATTTATATAGTAATAAAAAAGCCCAAATTGGTAAACCTATTCACCAATGGATAGATATTTTCGAGCTCTTTTAAATGGGCTTTTTCGGGCGAATAACGGACAACCAAAACAAAAGTTATGGTCATATTTAATGAGCCATAATTATTGTGTCATATTTTGTTGGCCATATTTATTGAGCCATATTTATAGAGCTATATTTATTTGTGTCATATTTATTATGCCATATTTATATAGTGTTAAACGAGCCTGAACGGGTAACCCTAATTGTTAAAGATAGATTTATCAGAGCTTTTTTGAAATGTCTTTTTGGGATGAATATAGATAATGAGATCAAAAATTATGGCTTTATTTATTGGGCAATATTTATTGAGCCATTATGATTGAACCATATTTCACGAGTCATATTTATTGAGACATAATTATTGTAGCATATTTCTTGAAGCATTTTCAAGCTCTTTTATTACGCCAATTTTATTGAGAAATATTTATTGCACCATTTCTATTTTGAAACATTTATTATAACATATTTTTTGAGTGTTGAATGAGGCCGAGTATGTAAACCTGTTCCTCAATTGATAAATCATTCAGATGACTTTTCAATGAGTTTTTTCGGGCTGAAAATAGACAACCGGAAAAAACGTTATGGTCATAATTATCGAATCATATTTATTGCGCCATATTTTCTTAGCCATATTTATTAAGTCATATTTTTTGTGTCATATTTATTTGTGTCATATTAATTGCGCCATATTTATATAGCGTTAAATGAGCCCGAACTGGAAAATCTGTTAGCTAAATGATAGATTTATCCGAGCACTTTTCAATAGACTTTTCGGGGCTGAAAATGGACAATCAGATCAAATATTATGACTATATTTATTATTTTATATTTATTGGGCTATATTTATTATGCCATATTTATTGAGTAATATTTTTTGAGCTATATTTATTGAGATATAATTATTGAGCCATGTTTCTTGTTGTATTTTCATTAAAAGATATTTAATAACCTATAATTATTGATCCATTTTTATTACGCCAAATTTGTTGAGATTTATTTATTGCGTCATATTTATTATGTAGTATTTATTATAATATATTTACTGAGTGTTGAATGAGCACGAACGGGAAAACATGATTGTCAATGAATAAATCATCTGAAGCTATATTTATTGTTCTATATTTATTGGGCCATATTTATTATGTCATATTTATTTTATCATATTTATTACGCCAACTTTATTATGCTATTTTTATTGAGTGTCAAACAGGTAATCACGTTCACCAATAGATAAATCATTTTGAGCACTTTTAAATGAGCTTTTTTGGGCTGAAAATGGATAACTAGAACAAAAATTATGGTTATATTTATTCAGTGATAATTATTGCGCCATATTTCTTTGCCCTTATTTATTGAGCAATATTTATTTAGATATATATATTTTTGTTATATTTATTGCGGCATATTTATATAGCAGTAAACAATCCCGAACTGGTAAACCTGTTTGCTAAAGATAGATTTATTCGAGCTTTTTTCAAATGTCTTTTTCATGATTAAAATGGACTACTAGATCAAAAATTATGATTTTATTTATTGGGTTATATTTATTGCACCATATTTATTGAGCCATTATGATTGAGCCATATTTCAAGAGTCATGTTTATTGAGACGTAATTATTGAATCATTTTTCTTGAAGCATTTTCATGGAGAGATATTTTGTAAGCCATATTTATTGAGCCATATTATTGCGCCAAATTTGTTGAGATATATTTATTGCCCCATATTTATTGTGTAGTACTTATTATAACATATTTATTGAGCATTGAATGAGCCTGAGTGGGTAAACCTGTTTGCAAATCGATAAATCATTCAGAGCACTTTTTAATAGGCTTTACGAGGATAAAAATATACAACTGAATCCAAAGTTATGATCATACTTATTGAGTCATATTTAATGAAATATATTTATGTTATCATACTTACTAAATCATATTTAATAAGCCATATTTATTGAGACTTAGTTATTGAGTCATATTTCTTGTGCCATATTTATTGAGCAATATTTTTGAGCCATAATTATTAACGCATATTTATTTCAACATATTTATTGTGTCACTCTTTATTGCGCCATATTTATTGCGCCTGATTTTTTGCCATATTTATTGAGCGATAAACGAGCCCGAATGAGTAAACCTGTTCGCCAATGGATATAAATTTATGTGCTCTTTTAAATTGACTTTTTCATACTGGTAACCCACAACCAGATCATTAGCTTTTTCGTGTTTTTCGGGTTTTTTCGGGCTTTTTCGGGCTCATAACACCATAATTACTGTATCATATTTATATAGTAATAAACAAGCTCAAACGGGTAAACCTGTTCCTCAATGGATAGATAATTTCAAGCTCTTTTAAATGGGTTTTTTCGGGCCGAAAATGGACAATCGGAACAAAAGTTATGGTCATATTAATTGAGCCATATTTATTGCGTCATATATCGGTGGCCATATTATTGAGCCATATTTACAGAGCTATATTTATTTGTGTCATATTTATTACGCCATATTTATATAGTGTTAAACGAGCCCGAACGGGTAAACCTATTTGCCAAAAATAGATTTGTCGGAGTTTTTTTGAAATGTCTTTTTTGGGATCAATATGGACAACGAGATCAAAAATTATGACTTTATTTATTGGGCAATATTAATTGTGTCAAATTTATTGAGCAATTATGATTGAGCCACATTTCATGAGTCATCTTTCTTGAGCCATAATTATTGAACCTTATTTCTTGAAGCATTTTCATTAGATATATTTAATAAGACATTTTTATTGAGCCATATTTATTACGTCAAATTTATTGAGAAATATTTATTGCGCCATTTTTATTTCGAAGTATTTATTATAACATATTTATTGAGTGTTGAACGAGCTCAAGTGGTTAAACCTGTTCTCCAATGGATAAATCATTTAGAGGTTTTTTAATGACTTTTTCGGGCTGAAATAGGACAACCGGAACAAAAATTATAGTTATAGTTATTGAATCATATTTTTTGTGCCATATTTCCTTGACCATATTTATTGAGCCATATTTACTGAGTCATATTTATTTGTGTCATATTAATTGTGCCATATTTATATAGCGTTAAATGAGCCTGAATGGGAAAATCTATTTTCTAAATGAGAGATTTATCCGAGGACTTTTCAATAGCCTTTCCGGGGAACAAAATGGACAACCGGATCAAAAAATATTGCTATATTTACTGATCTATATTTATTGGGTAATATTTATTATGCCATATTTTTTGATTCATATTTATTGAGCAATATTTTCTGAGCCGTATTTATTGTGACATAATTATTGAGCTATGTTTCTTGTTGCATTTTCTTTAAAATATATTTAATAAGACATATTTATTGAGGCTTGTTTATTACTCCAAATTTATTGAGATATATTTATTGTGTCAAATTTATTATGTAGTATTTATTATAATATATTTATTGAGTGTTGAATTAGCCTGAACGGGTAAACATGATTGTCATTGAATAAATCATTTAGAGCTATATTTATTTTGTCATATTTATTATGCCACTTTTATGGTACCATATTTATTGAGTGACAAACAAGCACAAACAGGTAATCATGTTCACCAATAGATAAATAATTTCGAGCACTTTTAAATGGGCCATTCTTGTCTGAAAATGGATAACTAGAACAAAAATTATGGTCATATATATTGATTCATATTTATTGAGCCATATTTCTGTGGCCTTATTTATTGAGCCATTTTTATTGAGCTATATTTATTTGTGTCATATTAATTGCACCATATTTATATAGCGTTAAACGAACCCGAACGAATAAACCTGTTTGGCAAAGATAGATTTATCCGAGCTTTTTCAAATGTCTTTTTCTGGATGAAAATGGAGTGCCAGATCAAAAATTATGGTTTTATTTATTAGGCTATATTTATTGCGCCATATTTATTGAGCCTTTATGATTGAGCCATATTTCATGAGTCATATTTATTGAGACATAATTATTAAATCATATTTGTTGAAGCATTTTCATTGAGAGATATTTAATAAGCCATATTTATTGAGCCGTATTTTTTTCGCCAAATTTATTGTGATATATTTATTGCCCCATATTTATTACTTAGTATTTATTATAATATATTTATTGAGCATTGAATGAGTCCGAGTCTGTAAACCTGTTTGCCAATGGATAAATCATTCAGAGCACTTTTAATGGGCTTTTCTAGAATAAAAATAGACAATTGAATCCAAATTTATGATCATATTTATTGAGTCATATTTAATGCGACATATTTATTTTGTCATATTTAATAAACCATATTTATTAAGTCATATTTATTGAGACTTAGTTATTGAGTCATATTTCTTGTGCCATATTTATTGAGTAATATCTTTTGAGCCATATTTTTTAACGCGTATTTATTATACCATATTTATTGTGTCATATTTATTACGTAATATTTATTACGCCTGATTTTTTTGACATATTTATTGCGCGATAAATGAGCCCAAATGGGTAAACCTGTTCGCCAATTGATAGA
Source organism: Platanthera guangdongensis (assembly GCA_039583875.1). Taxonomy (NCBI): domain Eukaryota; kingdom Viridiplantae; phylum Streptophyta; class Magnoliopsida; order Asparagales; family Orchidaceae; genus Platanthera; species Platanthera guangdongensis. Next base: position 129,418,861 of record CM077160.1, read on the forward strand.
CCTTTATGTGCTCTTTTTAATTGTCTTTTTCGGGCTGTTAACCAACATCTGAATCATTGGATTTTTCGGGTTTTTTGGGCTGATAACGCCATATTGACTGTGTCATATTTATATAGTAATAAACAAGCTCAAACGGGAAACCTATTCATCAATGGATAAATAATTTTGAGCTCTTTTATATGGGCTTTTTCGGGCAAAAACGGATAATCGGAACAAAGGTAATGGTCATATTAATAGAGCCATATTTATTGCGCCACATTCTGTTGTCATATTTATTAAGCCATATTTACAGAGATATTTTTGTTAAATTTTCTCAACGTGGTCAGCAAGATAGCCCAAACGCCAAATTAATATCTTCGGAACTACCCAGTTCTCACGTTGAACCAGCGGAAACCCGAGGACCAGAGGTTACACCCAACAAACAATGGAAGCACAAGCAGGTCTTTTATACATTCACTTCTTTACAACACGAGGCATACATAGCGAGACATGATTTCGCTAGTATAACAGCTGTGAACAGAAAGCACCAAAAAACAAGCCAGGTGGATAGCACCGGAGTCCGCCGAGACCGCGAGGTCGCCGAGGTCGCCGAGTCCGTTGAGCACGCCCAAGCTAAGCTGCAATTCGCCGAATAGCCACGGCGTCTGCCTAAGCCGCGAGGCCGCGCGGACACACCATTGTTCGTCTCCTGCTGAACCCGAACTGAGGAATACCCCTACCCGCCTGAAGCCGGAGGACAGGTTATTGAAGCTGGCAAGGATGAAACAGAACTGACAAGCCGTAGAGCGACCTCCTGCTGAGTCCGCATAGACCGCACACTTCCAAGAACTTGACCGAAGTCACAACCAAACTCCTGGCTCCTTGAAGCTATCCGCGCGACCTACACACAGCAAACCGTCAGCCTGAAATAATCCGCGCGGACTGACAAACACAGACCGCAGCTCCTTGTACACCCCAACTTACTGTTCACTCAAGTTCCTTAGGTTACTGTAGATGTGCCAGGGGGGTCCTATTTATAGGCACGGTGAGGAGTGTGGTCACCGCCCAAGAGATAGCGACACCGCCCCAGCCCGCGCGATAGCAAAACTCAGTCTGCCAAGTCCGCAAGGACTTAGCCGGATACCAAGGAAAACCGCCAGGAGCAAGGCAAACATTGGCGAACTCTCTCCAGTCCGCCCAAGCTATGCAGACAAGGCATCAGCCCGCAAAGCTCCAACCACTGCTGGACAGCAACCCCCTTCAATGGCAGTCCGCACCAACCCGAGGCAGTCCGCAAGACTCACACCTCAATCCGCCACAAGTTCACGACCAAAAGGCAGACAACAACAGTCCGCCCGGTCACAGCGGACTTGGCGGATACGGCGGACACCATGAACTTGGCACAATGTGTGACCAAGACCAAAACCATCAAAGGCCAATGCTAGCATGTCGGACACAGACTCCCGTCCGCCAAACACCCTAGCACAGACCGCCATCAGTCCGCGAGCTCCTCGCACTGCTGTCGAATGTAGCAGCCATCCCCGGACTCCAAAACACGTCCGCCAATCGATCTCCATAGCAAATTGCCTGCTGTGCCACCAGAGCTCGACAAGGCCTCAACCAAGCTCTAAGCTCAGTCCGCACAACCAATACCGCAGACAAATCAGTCCGCAAGCTTCCCGCGGACACAAGCCAACCCGCCTATCAGCACAAGCTTGCACCCGCGGCCACTGAGCAATGCACCAGTCCGCAAGCCTCCATCCGCTCAGGCCGCTCCTTGGCAAAGCCCATCAGCAAACACCCAATCCGTAGAAACAAGGCCGCATAGTCCGCGGACTCCATGCAATAACCCGCTCAGAAGACAGTCGACTTCCCACTAGACCTTCCACCAAGCCACACATCATAGTCCGCCCAGTCCGCCTAGTCCGCCAAAGTTGTCCGCCCCAGGCCGCCCGGCCTGTCCCGTCAACAACTTCCACTTCACAAATTTCAACACTCCCCCTTAAAGTGGGAAGTGGTGACCAAGCCCAGCAAGCTGCGCAAGCGTTCAAAGGGCCCCTTCGACAGTGGCTTCGTGAAGATGTCAGCAAGATTATCTTCACTCCGAACATGCCCGACCAGTAGAGACCCCTCCAACACCTTCTCCCTGATGAAGTGGTGATCAATCTCTATATGCTTGGTCCTGGCGTGACACACTGGATTGTTAACCAGTTTGAGAGCACTCTCTTTATCACCCCGGAGTAAAGTAGACCCTTGCACTTCTTCATGAACATCCTCTATAAGTCTCCTCAACCAAACGGCTTCCCGAGCAGCCAAGGCCGAAGCCTTATACTCCGCCTCCGTAGTTGAAACCGACACTGAGTCCTGGTTCTTGCTAAACCACGAGATGCTAGCTGAACCGCAAGTGAACACATAACCTGAAGTAGACCTTCAATCATCCGAATCACCGCCATAGTCAGCATCCGTGTACCCAGCAACGCAAACTCTGCGTCCCTTCTATAGAGGAGTCCTATGTCAGAAGAAGCCTTGACATACTTCAGAATTCCCTTTGCCGCCACTAGATGAGATGGCCTTGTTTCAGCCATATACCGACTTACTCGGCCAACAACATAAGCAATATCCCACCTTGTAATCGTCAGGTAAATCAAGCTTCCAACAAGAGCCCTGAACACCAAGGGATCATGAAGAACCCTTCCCTCATCTCGTCGAAGCTTCAGCCCAGATTCCAGTTGTTGATGCACGAAAACGGACAGGGAGTCGAGCACCACCAGCTAACGGTTCGAACAATGGGGAATAGTGAAGGAAAGGAGGAGACTGTCGACTAATCGGTTACTAGCAGTCGCGGCTAAAGGACAGACCAAAAAAAGGGGGGCCGCTTGCAGCGGCAACAACAGAGTTCGCCCGCCGCGGCTTAAATGCCACTCCTACAACGGGCTTTCCTTTACTTAAAAATGAGAATCGGTTAGAAGAAGTAAAAGAAGAAGCCGGCCGGGCTACAAGCCGCAATACACTTGACCTGAGACCGGAGCTCTCAACAGGCGAGCTCCTGGGTACCAGTCAGCGTGTCTTGGGAGTACACCCACCCCCTATTTATAGGCTCGGGGGCCTGCCCAAACGGGCAGGGCTAAAATTACCGGCTGCCCGGGGTACAGGAGAACCGAGCAGAGGTGAGGGGAAGCAAAAGAGAAGGAAACAAGAAAGGAGAGAAGCCGCGCGGCCTGGCGGATTCCTCCTAGCGAGCTGACGGCTGGGTCCTTGGGCCTTGTCGCTGAGCAGGGTCGGCGTTGGCAGTGGCCTGACATGGAGACCGCCCGGCTTGGGAGTCTTGGAGGCTTGAACCGGCAGACCGCCCGGTCTGGAACACTGCGCGGACAGGTCGCGGATTCCGGTCTTATCATAATCCTCGCACATTTTTAAGTTTGTAAAAAACTTCGAAATGTAGAACTAAGCCGGAGACCGCGACCGCTTCATCGTCGTCTATAAAATCCCCTGACTCTTGACATTCTTCAGGATTCCTGCCAAGCACGGGTCGCTACTCGCCACTTGCGGTTAGAATTTTGCAAGCCGACGCGATTTCTCTAGCGATGGACGTGATGTCATCAATGCTAGCCCGCAACAAGAAACCGCCAGAAACGAAGCAGAGCCGGAGCGAGAATTCGAATGATTCTGTCCGGCAGACCGCCAAGAAGATCGGGAAGCCGGAGACATCGGCGGCTTATGGACCTGAAAAGAGCCCGACAGAGATGGTCGGCGGACCATTGCAGGCCGCAGCCGATCCCAAAGCGGTTTCGAAGGCTGCTCCAGTGCAAATCGGAACTGCGAAATCCTTTGATGTGACTTTCTCCCCATCAGGAGAACCACTCCTAAAGATCGGTGGGACGGAGGAGAAGAGTGTTGAGTCCGGGAAACCGTCCGAATTGCCGAGCAAGGTCGACTTAATCATTGTGGAAGACAACGAGCCGGAGAAGGCGCAGGAACCCGAGCGGACTGTTGTTGAACAGCGCAAGTGGACTGAAAAGGTGTCTGGCTCCTTGAAATGGCGGAAAGAAAGGAGCGAAAACCTTGAAGAGAGGATGAAGAGGAAAATGAGGAAGCTGCACGCCAGAAACCGGAAAATCTCTGAGAAGACCGGCGCGGACAGTCTTCAACACAGGCCGCACGAGAAGGAAGTACCCGAGAATCCGCCTACACCGGAGTATAAGCCGAGCGAACTGGAGGGTACACCTGCGGCTAGCGACTCGCTTAGCGAGCTCCTGAAGGGCATGGAGACCCTCCAGTGGCAAGATGCGCTATTGGTGACTCCAGTGGCCTCGGAGGAAGTTGACCGCCCGGACATCCAGGTTATCGGGGAGAAGCCTGGCGATCCGGCCTCCGCGGCTTCTGAAGGAGCCGAGAAACAGAAGCTTCGCAAGAAGATGGAGGAGATGAAGAAACTAATCGCCCATAAGCCGGTGGAGACCGCACATCCATTACTGCAAGGTAAACACCGGGACGTTAGGCGAATTATTAAATTCTACAAGTCGCGGTCAAGGAAGAAGGGGGCGAATATTATATTAAATCCGCCGGCCAGCTTTTTCCTGACCACGGCTCAACTGAAAAGCCGAAAGTAAACCGAGCGGCTATGGAAAGAAAAGCTGAAGAGGATAGATCCTGAGCGGCTCAGGCGGCCAGTGATTAAAATCCATACCGCGGCCTCTGGAGGAGATAAACATAAAAACGGCGGTCTTATCCTACCGATTTCCTTACAAGAAGGTCGCAACAATCCGGCTGAACCTGACTGCGGTTTGTCTTCTGCAGGTGTACCGGAGACCGCGATGAAACCGGGCGACTTGACCTCGTTTATATCTACGCTGCCTCCGCCAAGTGTTCGTCAGAAGGAGATGGCCGACTTCCAGAAAGAGGTCGGCTCGCTGCAGGCGGCTTTGAATGCGGCCACGGAAAATCTGCGGATTAAGGACGAAGAGAAGCGGGTTGCCCAGGAGGCCGCGGAAGCAAGGATCCAAGAGTTGCAAACCACCCTGGAGCAAGAGACCACCAGGTGGCAAACTGCGCTTGAGCAGGAGACCGCGAGGTTGAAGGCTGCGATGGAACAAGAGACTGCCAGGCTCCAGGCCGCGATGAAGGAAGAGACCGCAAGGCTCCAGACCGCAATGGAAACCGCTGAGGCGAAGATTGCTTAGATGCAGGTCGCCTTGGAGCAGGAAAAGGCGGAGAAGTACTTGCTGATGGCCGCGCGGCTGGAGGGAGACCGAGAACAGATCCCGCATGATGAAGGCGGCGATAAACAAGACCTGCCGGCGGAGACCGGCGGGGAACAGCGGCCTGCACTACCAACTCCTGCAGAGTTGCCGGGAACTAGCCGCCCGGCTTCTGGCGAGATTTCGCATCCGTCGGTGGCCGCGGCGCCTAACCAGGTCGCAGTTCCAAGCGGTCAGGGGGCCCAGGCGATCCACATGATACCGTTTGCGAGAGTTGAGCGCGACGCTGTGCGAGTTCATCGGTCTCTGGATGTGCTTCATAATCTGGTTAGCCAGGTGTATGTTGCGATTGTACAGACCGGTGAACAGGTCGCGCACATGGGACGAGACAGGCCGGAAGACGACAAACAATCCTGAGCGACTTGAGAGAATTAAGCCGCGCGGACATTCGTATATATTATGTTGTAATATATATTTTTTCTCTGGATGTTGGACAATTTGATTGCTGTAAACTGTTGTATTTTATTATGCTGCGAACTGAATGCGGCTTATGCGGCTTGAATTCATAATCCACATATCTGTTGCTTTGTTCTGAGAAATTTTAAAGTTTAGGATAGTAGCCGCGCGGTCTGGCAAACAGAGCGCCGGCTTGAATACTTGATAACCACATGATTCGCCATAGAATTTTTCTAAGTGCAGTGAAATAGCCGTGCGGACTAACGGACTAAACGGCGGCTTGGTCACTAAGCTGATCTGCACTTCCAGCGGACTTAGGCCGCGCGGCGTGACCACTAGCCGCGATTTGACGTTGAGCACTGTAGCGTCACGGATTTTCTATAAATAGCGCAGACCCCGTAGATTTCATCACAAATCAAGAAGGATGCGGGCTAAGTTCAAGTCGTTGCGGTCTGACAAGGCCACAGCCGTTAGGACAGACGCGGCCTCCGCCTTCCACTCAGCTGACCATAAGGAATGCCGGCTTACAAAAGCCGAGCTGGATGACTTTGTCGAGAAACATATGCAAGGAAGTCCGCTGATCGCGCGGCTTCCCCGGCAGGATGAGCGGATCAACTCTTCCAACGCTAACCAGATCGCAGTCCCCATTGACCACTTCGACTGCGGCTTCAGCTTCCCGGTCTTGCTAGAGGCCGTAGCGGTCTTCGACAACTATGGAGTTGTGCCCGGACAACTTCCCCCAAACTCGATAGTCGCGATCTACAACTTCATTTCTTATCTGAGGTCGAAAAGAGTCTGATTCTCCATGAGGCTCTTCCGAGAGTGCTTCTCGGTGCGGTCTATCCCGGACTCCGGGACAAAGATCTTCCCGGGGCACCTCTACTTCGGCTACAGAGGGCTGAAGATAGTTAACTTGGTCAACAAGATCGCGAACTGGCCGGAGCGGTTTCTGATCTTCGAGGGCGACTTGGGGTTGCTGCCGGTCGACCCCCAAATCCGCGAAGAAGCCGCCTTCGGCAGTAGCGGCTTGGATGGCATGGAGAAGGAGATCTATGACTTCTTCAAGGGCGAGCGGCTTGATGTGAACTACTACATCCCGCTGCTGCCGTCTCTAGCTGGAATTGAGGCGGAAGACAGTAAGCTACAAACCGGCCGAACTGCATTGTTAGCCGCATGGCGTGATATCTAACATTGCTTCTATCTTTGCAGCTGCTGTGGCGGTCCCGCTGAACAAGCCGCAGACTCCTGGCGGCTTGACCCTTACTCAAAGAGAAAAGAGAGCGAAGCGGGTCAAGCCGGCGCGAGCTACGGAGGAGGAGTTGGACTCCTCTGGAGAGTTCATGCTGCAAGGAACCGGCAGCAGCCTGAAGGATGTCCATGGCGACCCGGCCTTGCGGTGGAGTCCGGACGGCAAGTCGGTGACGATCTCCACCGCCCTCCCCTACTGGGGAGCTGAAGAAGTAAGCCGCCATGCTAGTGCGGTTGGCGGCGCCCTGTATGGCAAGCGCAATTTGAGGGCTATGCGACGAGTTCCTCCAGACGACCTGCCGCGGCTAGCCGCGCAAGTCGGCGCGAGGAGCTTCGTGGCAAGACACTTCATGGGGCTTGCCTACAAGCAGCTGCTGAAGGAAAACAGCGGCCTGAAGACGCAGTTAGGCGAACAGCAAGAAGAGAACAACGACTTAAAGAGAAGGAGGCGGTAAGTAATTACCAATACCCGCGCGGTTAGAATTATGTAACCGCGCGACCTTACCTTTACCTTTGCTTTGCAGGAAATGTACAACCCCGCCAACCCGATCTTCCAAGACCAAGTCTTCCCCAACTCGTCGAAGGGATCGATGGAGCGCTTAACCGCCTCCGGAACTTGGCGGCTTGGCCACCGGCTTCAACGACTTCACATGCGCCAACATCTACCCTTCCCTGAAGGAGCAGGTGGCCGACGTCTATAAGTCGATCAAAGGCAAGGCCAAAGTCGCGGAAGAAGTCGGCGAGATGGTGGGAGAGGCCGTGGAAGAGGTCGGCCAGGGAAGCCGGAGTCCGCGCACATCTCCTGAGTCCGGCGGCCAAGAGTCGGAGACCGCGCGGCCAGACTCTTCAACTTCTGATGGTTCAGCGAGCTCCGCAACTAGCAGCGGGTACTCTTTATCATCTGTCGATGTTGGCGATGGCAGTGATTTGGACTCTCCTGCGACTAAGAAGCTCAAACCGAGCGATTAGAAAATTTATAACTTGGTTTTGTTCTTTGAACTTTTTGAAATCGGCGGCATTGTTTTTGTAACCGCGCGATTAACATTTTGTAATACTTAATGACATAGAAATGAAGGCATTTTTACCTTACTCTTTCTTGTAAATCTTACTTTTCTTACTTGACTAAGTCTGCGCGGTCTCAGTGTAGTTTCCGATTTAAAATATAAGTATGTAAACCGGCTGAGTTTGCGCTGCGACTTCATCAAAGCTGTCCGCAAGAGAGAGATATTTTCCTGCGGTTTATACTGGAGTGCATGTCGACGATAAGCCGAGCGGCTAATAATTTAAACCGCAATTTTTCCTTGATGAATTATTCAACATTATCTGCTGGAAGAGCTGGATTGCCGCGGCTTGCACATACATAAACGTGACCGCTAAGCCGCGCGGCCACTTGTTGCAGTCGGCAAACATCCATAACATTGAAATATTAATTGCGGCTAGGGCGAACTCCGAAACGAATTACCCATTTGATTTAAGGAACAGGAATAGAGAAATAAGCTTCGGCTTCTGATAGCACAGGCCGATATTGCATATGGAAGCCGGGAATTTTTGCGATGATAGTTCGCTGATTAGCTGATACAATTAATACCATAAGTCGGCAGATCAAAGCCAGGAATTAAGTGCCAGAAGCAGGTCGGCCGACTTTTTTTTCATATGAATAACAAACCGCCAATTGATATATTTAAGCCGAATAAGATACTGAATAGCGTGTAGGCGGACGTAAGTCGGCCGAGTTCCCGAATATATTAATGATAACCGGCAGATAGGCACAGGAAAGTTAAGAAACTTAAGCCGGAATACCAAACCGGGCGGCTTATGTAAATAATTAACCTGCACAGGCCGCTTAGTGAAAACCACGTGGAAGCAGATAGCGCGTGTTGTCCTGCAGAGAAGATGAAGACATGCACTTATGTGTCAATGTGGGCAGGTGCGCGTGGCATTGCTTTCCTCACAAAAAACACATAAGCGGGATAAAATTCTTAAAATCCATGACCAATGTCAAGCGGGACAAGTACGCAACGTCTGCGACTGTAGTCAGCAGGACAAGTACGCAATGTCTGCGACGAAGTCAAGCGGGACAAGTACGTAATGCCTATCTGTGACTGAAGTCAAGCGTGACGTGTACGCAATGTCTGCTACTGAAGGCCAAGCGGAAAGCCCACTACACATCTGCGACCGAAGTCAAGCGGGATGTGGAGGTCTTAAGAATTCGAAAGGGGCTCTTGCCCTACATGCATGTAATATTGGCATGAAGAGTAAAGCTAAAAATAAGCTTCCAATGAAAGAGTAACATTTGCATGATGTCAAAGAAGTGACAAAGGATATGTCTCTGTAGTTTCACCATGCCTTATTAATACCGATTGCAAAGGAGATGTTATGCATTATTCTGATCATAAGCACTTTTTATTATAGAAAGAAAGAGGAATCACTGCTTGATCCATGGGCAAGAAACGGAAGATTGCCTTAGAGAATCATTAAATGACATATTCTTGCAGCTTTCCAGCTCTTAAAAGTTGATTGGCAAATTCCTTGAGTGCTATACAATCTTCTGTTAGATGACCATATCTTTATGATATTTGCAAAAAAGCTGCTCGTGACGATACTTGATTTTGGATTTCATACGCCGAGGCTTCTTGAATTCAGGCATTCCCTAAATGATTATCAAAAGATCTTCCATAGAATTTTGAACTTAACATACTTACCTGAACCCTTTTCATATTTTGGAGTTTTATCCTGGAGAATATAAGGAGACTTGCAATATTCAACTTGCAAAGCATCGTGTGAGGAAATAGATTGCTGTTGACCAGAAGTCCCTCGAGATTGCTTAGCAATTTGATTCAGAAACGAACATAACCTTTATTTGCCTCTTCGCCCATTATGAATGTATTAACTACATCGATAAGATTTCCGTAGCTTTTGGGATATTTTGTGGTGAGCTTGAATTTCAATGGGCCTTCTTGAAGTGCATTTATGAAAGCATGCAAGCAATAGTCTTGATGGACGCTACAAATATCCAAAACCTCCTTTTGAAAACGATCAACAAAATCTGAATTAAACTCGTCAATTCCTTGCTTGATTCGGAAGAGAGCTCCAACGTCTCTTTTCCGCTTCTTGTAAATAGCGAATCTAGAAATAAATTGACTTTGAAGATCCTTAAAGCTGGTTACTGATCGAGGTGGGAGGCTATAAAACCATTCTCTTGCAACATTGCCAAAAGATATAACGAAGAGTTTGCATTTTACTCCATTTGACACTTTTTCTTAGTGAAATACTGATTCAAAAGCTTGCAAATGAGAAAATGGATCATCACATCCAGAATACTCCGGAGACGTGGTTCTCTGAAATCATCGGAGACAGTATCCCACAGAATTCGATTAGTGAATGGAGAAGGGGTCTCTTCTTCGTCCTCGCAAAGAGGTTCATTTGCAACAGATTCTAATCCACGCTCAACACTGTTTGCGAAAATTTCTTTATGAGTGTCCACAAACTCACTATCCAAACATGAGCAATCCTGCACTTCTAAGAGATCTGTAGTAACTGAGATGCGGCTCGATGTACCATGACCCTTTGCTGGATTCATCCTGAAAAGAGAGGAATAGCCGAACTTTTGCAAGAGACCGCAGAACAGCGGCGGCTTAACGTGGCGGCTAGGCGATACTGCAAACCGATAAGAAGACCGGCTGAAAAGAGAGCGGATAGAATGCAAGGTTCCACAGAGCGGGAGGCAGGCCGAAAGACTTAGCCGGCGGAGTCGCGGCTTGCTCGACAGGCCGCCGAACCCTCGAGGATAGAGCGGCCTGGATCCCTAGACCGCTGATTTCATCGATTAGTTGAGATCTGAAGGTCGCGTGTTAACTGTTGATGCACGAAAACGGACAGGGAGTCGAGCACCACAGCTAACGGTTCGAACACCGGGGAATAGGGAAGGAAAGGAGGAGACTGTCGACTAATCGTTACTAGCGGTCGCGGCTAAAGGACAGACCGAAAAAAGGGGGGCCGCTGGAAGTGGCAACACAGAGTTCGCCGCCGCGGCTTAAATGCCACTCCTGCGGCGGGCTTTCCTTTACTTAAAAATGAGAATCGTTACAAGAAGTAAAAGAGGAAGCCGGCTGGGCTACAAGTCGCAATACACTTGACCTGAGACCGGAGCTCTCAATAGGCGAGCTCCTGGGTACCAGTCAGCGTGTCTTGGGGAGTACACCCACCCCTATTTATAGGCTCGGGGGCCTTCCCAAACGAGCAGGGCTAAATTACCGGCTACCCGGGGTACAGGAGAACCGGGCAGAGGTGAGGGAAGCAAAAGAGAAAGAAACAAGAAAGGAGGGAAGCCGCGCGGCCTGGCGGATCCTCCTGGCGAGCTGACGGCTGGGTCCTTGGGCCTTGTCGCTCAGCAGGGTCGGCGTTGGCAGCGGCCTGACATGGAGACCGCCCGGCTTGGGAGGCTTGGCGGCTTGAACAGGCAGACCGCCCGGTATGGAACACTGCGCGAACAGGTCGCGGATTCCTGTCTTATCACCAGTGGAGTAGAGCACTTCTTCCCTTCGCTCATGCCGAACTACTTCACAATATGATCAGCATATCCTTTCTGGCTAATGAGAACCTCGCACTCCTTCCTCTCCACTTCCAGACCAAGAAAGTGATGCAACTCTGCCAGGTCTTTCATCTCGAAGCGTATAGCAAGCTCTGCTCTGAGCCTTGCTACTTCCTCATCCGAATTCCCTGTGATGATCATGTCATCCACATACAGCAGGACTAAGACTCGTAGCTCTCCCTTCTTCTTGATGAACAAGCTTGAATCCGAGTTGGAAGCAAGGTATCCACAGAATTGCAAGTACTCTGCAATCTTCCCATACCACGCTCTAGGAGCTTGCTTCAACCCATAGAGAGCCTCCTGAGTTTGCAGACATAGTCCGGATGCTTTTCAGAGACAAAACCAAGCGGCTGATCCATGAAGATATCCTTGTCAATCTCTCTGTAAAGAAAAACATTCTTCACATCGAGTTGCCACAACCTCCATCCCTTGCTAGCAGCCAAGGCCATCACCACTCTTATAGAAGTCATCTTCGCAACTGGACTGAATATTCTCCTCATAGTCTTCTCCATACTGTTGTGAGAATCCTCTAGCGACCAGGCGAGCCTTGAATCGATCAATGCTCCCATCAGCCTTCTTCTTCAACTTGTATACCCACTTGCAAGTAACCAGAGTAATGCCATCAACCTTGGGCACAAGATCACATGTTTCATTCTTTTTCAGAGCATCAATCTCTTCCTTCATGGCATCTTCCAACTCCTTCACTCCAGTGGCCTCGTTGAAGTTTGCAGGCTCTCGCTCATCCAGGACCTGCAAAGAAGCAGGAGACAAAGCTCACTGCATTCCCATCACAGTACTGAGCCGGTGGCTTAACCACCCTCTTCGATCTCCGAAGAACCGACTCCTTGCTCACGGCTTCCGTTGCTTCTTCGGGCTCCACTCCTACCTGGGGAAAGCATTGAGCAGTGCTCCCCCAGCTTCCTGAGCTAGAAGGCTCAGCCTCGGAGTTCGAAGCAACAGGAGCTGCTGGTGAAACAGTAAGCTCCTCTTCCAAGCCTTCAGCAGCCACAACCGGTGCTTCATCAACCTTGCTACTTCCATTTAGCTCCACCGAGCCACCTCCATATGACGTCAGCTCGTCAAAGACAATGTCTCTTGACATCACGAACTTCTTCATCACAGGGTACATGCATTTCCATCCCTTCTTCCGCTCATCATAGCCAACAAAGACAAGCTTCCTTGACTTCACAACCATCTTTGTCCGTGAAGCATCCGGGACATGCACGTAGCATGTTGAACCGAACACCCTAAGGTTTCCAACACTCGGCTTCTCCTTCAGCAACAGCTCAACAGGAGTCTTCATGTTGATAGGGCTGAGTGGCATCCGGTTGATAACATAAGCAGCACAAGACATTCCCTCTGCCCAAAAGGACCTGAGATATCTTTCGCATGAAGCCAGCATTTGCAGGTCTCCGTCAGATGACGGATCTTCCGCTCCGCTACCCCATTTTGTTGTGTGGAGTGTGAGAACAAGTAAGCTCCCGTTGGATCCCGTGTTCCTGCAGAAGATAGAAACTCGGAGGAGACAAACTCACCCCCGTTATCAGTTCTAAACTTCTTAATCTGGAAGCCAAGTCGGCCTTCTACCAACTCATTGAACTCCACGAAGAAACGAAAGTCTTCCGACTTCTCCTTTAAGAAGTACACCCAAGTATACCTTGAGTAGTCATCAACCAAAACAAGAATGTATCTACTTCCACCAAGGCTGGCAGTAACCGTCGGTCCCATCAGGTCACCATGAATACACTCCAATGGCTTCTTGCTCCTTGTTTGTGATTTATCAAATAGAAGGCGATGTGCCTTACGTATTGACAGCCCACACAAACATGCCATCACCAAAGGAGGACAACTTCGGCAACCCCCTCACCAAACTTCTACTAGCCATCGCCTTCCGCTTGTCCATGCCAACATGCCCAACCTCTCATGCCAGATAGCAACACTATCATTGTCCCTCATTCTATCAACATAAGTACTGGTGGAAAGAATAAACAAGTTCTTCACCCTCCTCCCAACATGAGCAATCACGCCTTCACCGCTGATACGTTGCGAAGGAACCTCACGTCTGTTGGCCCAAACAGAACGTGATACACAGCGTCCACCGCATTAGTCACCGAGAAGAGGTTCTCTTCATGACCGACACGTGATACACACTCTTAACATGAGTGGCCCCGGATCACTACCCAAGGACACGGCCCCCATCTTTCTCTACTGCATAAACAATATTATCAGCAGTGGATAATAGCTTCATTACCTGAGTAAGCCTGG
>CM077160.1:129433097-129508430 GCA_039583875.1 Platanthera guangdongensis
TGTTGGAACACCCTATTACTAATTTGGGTCAGGATCACTATGTCTCTAGGAATCTTTGCTTGACCTCCTGTATAGCTTAATAGGTCAATTAGAATTGAGTCTAAGGGTTAAAGTCTAGGTTTGGAAGCTGCCCTGAAGACCAAGATTTTCTGTTTGGAGACTAAGTCATATCGTCGAGCTCAGCACGACGATTCGTCGAACTCCGATCGACGATCGTCTAGCTCAACTTCGACAGATCGTCGAACTCCATTCGACGATCGCTGAGCTCAACTTCATCATATCGTCGAACTCCATTCGACGATCGGTGAGCTCAGGTCGACGATTTTGACTCTGCTTTGGATCTTTATCTCTGAGCTCAGTTCGACGATCTTTGAGCTCAGATCGACGATATTTTGCTGCTGTATATTTCCAGATCGCTGAGCTCAGCTCAACGATAGCAAAGCTCAGTTCGACGTTTTCAGATAACTTCAAGGATGTTTCTAGATTCAATTTCAAATCAGTTAAGGAGTTATTCTGCAATTAATTCAGAGATTTCCTAGCCGTTTTCATTCATTTCTGGACCATGTTTCAAGGGATTTTTCAAGGAATATTTCTGTGGACTTTCCACCAGAAGAGATTTTGCAATTAAGGATGCAATTAATGCAGGCCAACGGCTATACTTGAAAGAGAATGTTATTCTATTCTGTACCAGAGAATAAAAGATAGAATTTTTTTGAGTCTCTAAGAGAACCGAGAGAGACACATAGATTACAGAGATACATTCAAAAATATTTGTCTCAAGGAAATTCTCAAGAACACTCATCAAGGAGATCAATCTTTTCAGAAATCTTCAGATCTCTTTAGGTTCAAAGTGTTCAAGGCCAACATATTTCCATACTCCAGACATTCAACATTTTAGCTATTGCTGAAATCATCTATTGCGGAGTTAATCTTTGAAGGCCTATCACCCTCAGCAAACCTTTCTTCCTGAAGATCTCAAGGATTCAGGGGGAGCTTTGACATCAACAATCCACATAGTCTTCTCAGTTGTTTGAGAAGAGAAGAGACTTCCATCACTCTCTCACCCCATCTCTGTAAAGGGTTTCTCAAACTCCCTTCAAAAGTTTGAGCTTGGGTTTTGAGCACCTTGTCAAAAGCTCATTGGTGGCAAGACACCTGATCAAAAAATCTGCCTTGGTTTTTGAGCACCTTATCAAAGCTCATTGGTGCCCAGGACACCTGATCAACTCATCCTGCAGTGGATTCCTACCTAGGGTGGTAGAAGAGTGGATGTACCCAAGTTTAGGGAACTACTATATTTCCTTGTGTCTTCTAGTTTTGCTTGTTTTTATGTTTGTTTCTGGCCTTGATTACTCTGTGATTAGCTTTTATTTAACTTAGTGCTGTGATTAGTTTTATTCTGCTTCCCTGCTCACACTTATTACAACAACTGTTGTAAACAGTTTCAAAGCACCATATACTCTATTCACCCCCTCTAGAGTATATCAGATCTAGCTGCACTTTCAATTTGTATCAGAGGGAGGTTGGTTAAACATACCATACCTGCTTGGTTGTACAGGCTAACACCTGAACCCAAAGATCCCAAGTTAGATCTGTTGTTCCTTTGTACTTTGGAAAGCAAGGATTAAACTATACATGAATTCTATTGACGAAGATATTTTAATTCTGTTTCTGACAGTATGTCCAAGACCCCCAGAGAACACAAGCACAAATGCTGTTCCACCTCTATCAGGAACAGATGCTGATATCAAGAGATGGAAGGTAGCTGATGCCAAGGCTATGAACATCTTGCCCATACAATGTCTGATGACATATTTCAGAAGGTGGCTGAATGTAATTCAGCTAAGGAAATTTGGGACAAACTCTCAGAAATAGTCTCAGGCTCAGCTGATGAGAGAAAGGATAGGAGATCCCATCTCATCTCTCAATACGAGAATTTCAAGAAAGGAGAAACTGAGTCAGTGGGAGACATGTACAACAGGCTAAGTCTAATTGTCAGTGAACTCAGGACATTGGACAAAGAGATCTCTCTAACTGAACTTAATGACAAGATCCTAATGTGCTTCCCTAGCACTTGGGATTCAAGAATCTGGCCAATTAAGGATGCCAGAAGTCTGAATGAGATCACTACTGAAGCTCTATTAGGTAAGCTCAAATCTTATGAGCTACTCATCAAAATAGAGAGGAAGAACAGAAGGCTGCCTCACCAGCCACAAGAAAAGAGAAGACCATAGCCTTCAAGGCAACTAAGGATCTGCCTGAAGACAAAGCCACAGGCAATGATGAACTACTCAGTTTGTTGGCCAAAAGATTTTATAAGATGGCCAGAAATGATTTCAGAAGAGATCATACAAGGAGCATGATAAGCCAAGGTATGACAAGTCCATTAACAATAATAAAGATATTATTTGCTTTGGTTGCAGGAAACCAGGGCATATAGTTCCTGACTGTCCAGAGAACAAGAACAAGGACAGAAGGGATGGGAAAGAAAGAAGAAAGGACAAAGACTCCAAGAGGAATGGCAATGGCAAACCCTCATCAAGTAAAAACAAACATACAGAAAGGGGTTTGTTGCTGAATCCTGGAGTGAGACTGAAGAGGAGTCAGAAGCCTCATCCGGTTCAGTGATGATGAGGATGATGCAGAAGAAAAAGAATTCTGCATGATGGCAATCAATGCCTCACAGCATAATTCAGAAGAAGAGGAGTTAGAGTCACACTCAAAGACTCAACCTGAAGAAGATTAGGTAATTGGTTCTTTTGATTTTAGTTCAGAGGATTTTAAATCTGAATTTAAAGCACTGTGTTTAGACCTGCTAAAGTCTGAGAAAGAAATTATCTCTCTCAAAAATCAATTATCTGAACACAATACTTTAAGTCAGAAAACCTCAAACTCTCTCAGGAGTTGGAGTGCTGCAGGAACAGATAGCTTCACTGAAAAGTGATCTCTCTGAGCCAAGAAGCTTGAAGAATCCCTCAATGGGAGAAGCATCAAGCTGATGGACATCACAAGCACAGTGAACTCCAGATTTAACAGTACACTGGGCTTGGGTGCTTCATCCAGCCAACCTATAGTTCTAACAACTCCAATCAAATTCATTTCTGACAAAGGAAAGAGAGTTGTAGAGGTTGCTATGAAAAATTCTGATCTGCCCCAAAAAACTAAGTCCCAGCAGAAATCGTCGAACGGAGCTCGACGATCGCCAAACGGAGATCGACGATCGCCGAACGCAGCTCGACGATCTCAGGCAAAATCGTCGAACGCAGATCGACGATCTCAGCCAAAGTCGTCGAACGCAGGTCGACGATCTCAAATACCTGACCTCACCCATAGTCGACTGTCGAACGGAGCTCGACGATTTGAACCAAGATCGTCGAACGCAGCTCCAAGATCGTCGAACAGAGGTCAGAGCTCGGGAAAATTTTTAAAGGCAAATCAAAATTGAATCCTAAGAGTCCTTCATCTCAAATCTTTAACCCTTATACTGAATGGATTATACCTCCAAGGAGATATCATCCTGAAGGATATAAGAGTCAACCTGGATGTCTTTCATTTCAGAATTTAAAGTTATCAACCTAGGCCCAAGGTAAACTGGGTCAAAAACAAATGAATTGTCTTATGTGACATCTAACCAGCAATGGTACTTGGATAGTGGGTGCTCTAAGCACATGACAGGGAACAAGGACAACCTCACATCCTTCAGAGCCAAGCTTGGACCCAAAGTTATCTTTGGTGATTCAAACTTTGGACAGACTAAAGGATATGGTGCAGTCCAAATTGGATCAGTAAACTTTCAAGAAGGTAGCTTATGTGGAAGGACTGAAGCACAACCTAATTAGCATCAGTCAGCTGTGTGATGAAGGCTACCAGGTGACCTTCAGCAAAGCCTTATGCAAAATCAAGTCAGAGGACAACACAACTGTGTTGATAGGTAAAGAAAAGGTAACATCTACCTAGTAGATTTTCTTTCAACTGATGTAGATATCTGCTTGTTTAATTCTGTCTGTAGACCAAATATTTTATGGCATAAGAGATTAGGACACCTAAACCTTAGAACTATTGCTAGGCTATCCAAGGACAACCTTGTTAGAGGACTACCTTCTGGCCCCTACAAGAAGGAAGGACTCTACAGGGCTTGTCAATTAGGCAAGCAAACTAAAAACAGCTTTAATTCACTTAATAAGAGTGATTCACCTAGGATATTGTATCTGTTACACATGGATCTTTTTGGACCCATCACAGTACAAAGCATGGGAGGGAAATCCTACACTTTAGTATTTGTAGATGACTTCTCTAGATTCACTTGGGTGTTCTTTCTAAGGAAGAAGTCTGATAACTTTAAGTGTCTGACAGAGTTTCTCAAATGTATACAGATTGAGTTCAATACTCACATTGCCCTAATCAGAAGTGATCATGGGACAGAGTTTGATTCTCTTCTTATGCAAGAGTTCTGTCAGAGTGAAGGGATCAGGCATACTTTATCAGCTCCTAGAACTCCTCAACAAAATGGGGGTAGCTGAAAGGAAAAAATAGAACTTATTGAATCTGCCACTACATTGTTGTCAGATGCTCATCTACCTCTATCCTTTTGGGCAGAGGCAGTGAACACCTCCAACTATGTGCTGAATAGAAGTTTGATACATAAACTAAAGGGAAAAGACTCCCTATGAATTACTCAAAGCGAAGAAACCTAAAGTTGACTATTTTAGAGTCTTTGGTTGTATTTGCTATATTCATAATAATGACAAGAAATATTAGCAAAATTTCAAGCCAAATCTGATGAAGGAGTGTTTCTGGGATACTCCATGATCAGCAAGGCTTTTAGGGTCTATAATAAGTCATCTTTAAAAATTGAGGAATCTGTTCACATATCCTTTGATGAAACTAACATGTCTTTCAAGGAGAGACTTCTTCTACCATAGAACCTTTGCAGGAACATTCTCTAGTTGAAGACTTGAACAAGTTACAGTTACTCAAGAGGATGAAAGCAGTAGAGATGAAGAAAATGGTCAAACATATTGAATAATAACTTGAAGAGCCAGTTGTTGTACCACAAGAGGAAACAACAACACAGGTTGGTGAAACAATCAACACCCCCTGTTGATTTAGTAACATCAAGAGACCATCCAATTACCCCAAATAATTGAGAGAACTCTCAGCTGGTGTGCAAATCAGAAATCAGGTCAACCAAAACCTGTTGCACACCTGCTTCCTTTCTCAAATTGAACCTCAGTCCATTCAAGATGCAGTGCAAGATCCACACTGTATCATTGCAATGTAAGAAGAGTTGCATCAATTTGAGAGGAACAAACTATGGGAACTAGTGCCAAAGCCTAATGATCATTCCATTGTTGGAACAAAATGGGTATTCAAAAACAAACTGGATGATCAAAGAGTAATTATAAGGAATAAGGCAAGGCTAGTTGCTCAGGGATACTCAAGAAGAAGGAATAGACTACGACCAGACTTTAGCACCTGTTGCAAGATTAGAAGCCATCAGAATATTTCTAGCTTATGCAGCACACAAAGGCTTCAAGGTATATCAGATGGATGTCAAAAGCGCATTCTTGAATGGAGACATCAAAGAGGAAGTTTATGTCAGAAAACCTCGGGTTTTATCTCTCCAACTTATCCTGATTATGTTTTTAGACTGAATAAAGCATTATATGGTCTCAAGCAAGCTCCTAGAGCATGGTATGAGACCCTAGCATGCTTTCTTTTGGAAAATGGTTTTATAAGGGGTAGAGTAGACAAAACTCTTTTCATTAGAACCCATAAGTCCCATACCTTACTAGTACAGATTTTATGTAGACGATATCATCTTTGGTTCTACTGACTCCAAATTGTGCAGAAGTTTTTCTAACCTAATGCATTCTAAATTTGAGATGAGTAGCATGGGGTGAGCTATCCTTCTTCCTAGGATTGCAAGTCAAACAGCATGCTGAAGGCATCTTCATTTCTCAAACCAAGTATGCAAATGAATTGGTTAAGAAATTTGGTATGTCTGAAACATCTTGTATGAAAACACTCATGCCTACTAATGCTGTATTGGATGCTGATGAACATGGGAAACCTGTTGATCAGACAACATATAAAACAATGATTGGCTCTTTACTGTATCTTACAGCTAGTAACCAGATATAATGTTTGCTACATGTATATGTGCTAGGTTCCAAGTAATCCCTAGAGAGTCACACCAAACACTCGTAAAGAGGATTCTCAGGTTATGTTAAAAGTTGTCCAAATCTAGGTCTCTGGTATCCAAAAGATTCAGCATTTGATTTAACTGGATTCTCTGATGCTGATTATGCTGGATGCAGAATTGACAGGAAAAGCACCAGTGGAACTTGTCAGTTCCTTGGTGACAGACTTGTCTCTTGGTTTTGTAAGAAACAAACATCTGTGTCAACTTCAACAACTGAAGCTGAATATATGGCTGCAGGCAGTTACTGTTCACAAATCTTGTGGATTAAAAACCAACTCCTAGACTATGGCTACAACTTAGAGAAGTCTAAAATCTTTTGTGATAACACCAGTGCTATCTCTATAGCTCAAAATCTAGTCCTCCATAGTAGGACAAAACACATAGAGATTAGGCATCTTTTCTTAAGGGATAATGTTGAAAAGAATAAAATTGAACTACAATATATCCCAACTGATTTACAAATGGGAGATATTTTCACCAAGCCTTTGGATGAAAAGAAACACACCTTCTTCCTAAATCAGTTAGGAATGTTAGATGGAGGAAGTCTTAATAAATATCCAAGATTTTGAAAGCTTAAAATTGACCAAGACTAGGCAAACATTCTGATTTTTCTTAGTGTCTAGAATTTTTCTGATCTCTGAACTGCGCAGGACGATTTGCCCCAAGATCGTCGAACGGAGATCGACGATTTCCGAAATCGTCGAACTGAGTTCAGCGTCTCTTAGATAGTATGAACTATCTCTTCCTGGTCAACGATCGTCGAATGGCGCTCAACGATTTTGTTCTCTGAACGATCGTCGAACGGAGCTCGACGCTCTCCAATATCGTCGAACGGAGATCGACGATGTTGAAGACTCTTCAGATTCCTTTAGAAGCCTCGATCATCGAACTGAGTTCAACGATCTTTCCAATTCTGCGTCGAACCCTAATATAAAACTCATTTTCGCCGTCGTTCTCTCTTGCTCCTTCGATTCTCTGCAAGAATTTTCTTTCCCTCCAAACAGTTCTACACTTGGTCGTTTTGTTTGTTGAATTTTTACAGGTACCCATGCTGTGTCAGTTGCTGTTCTTGCTGCAATGAAGTTTGATGCTGATTTCGATATTGACATGGAATCCTTCAGCACAACTGACCAGAGTTTTCAAGATATTCTGGGGTTGTTCAAAGACCAGAACCTGACAGCAACAATGACCACAAGGATCAAGCTGGCTTCTGATGAGATAGAGGAATGGGTCTATACTGCCCATAATCAAGATAATAACACCATTGTTGGGTCTATATCTGGAACCCAGGTACCTTAACCCAACAATTCTATCAGAAGTTTTTGAGTTGAGGAATGGTGAAGATACTGCTGACTTATCTGGAGAAGAGTATTCTGAACTGCTTGCCAGAATGGGTCATTCAGAGGGAAACCCTAGCAAGCTCTTCAAAAGGAACCTTTCTGTAGAATACAGATTTATGGCAGATGTTGTTGGGAAAGTGCTACTGGCTAAGAACTCTGCCCATGATACAATTTCAAGGTATCAGCTCTGCCTCATGGGAGCTCTTGTGGACAAGAAAAATCTGAATTGGGGAGAAGTTTTCTTTGACCTCATCAAGAAGAAACTCACACAAAAGCTTTGTAAACTTTGCGAGAATCATTGGAGTGTTTCTGCAGCACATGTGCCCTGCCTTGCTGGTCTCTCTAGAATCCACATCAATGCTTCCAAGAGACTGTCTTGTGCCCTCTTTGGAAAGTGGGACAGACAAATCAGCAAGCCCAGCAGGCCCTCCTCCAGCACTCCTTCAGGCACAAGGACTCTAAGAGTCACTCCTCCACAGGTCTCTGCCCTGCAGATGACCTGCCTGCTGTTGTTGCCTCTCCTCCCTCCTCTCAATTCCATCCCTTCCCATACCATCTACCACTCCAGCTCCATCCACCATTCTCATATCCAGCCCCTCTCCAACCTCCACACCATCTCCAGTACCTATTCTTCCACCACCAGAAGAACATTTCCACCCACTATTCTCCTACCCTCCACCAGATGTCACCTCATCACCCTCCATTCCATCCTTCACCCTAATTGATGATTCCTTTATGGATGATTCCCATCATCTCCTCCAGACTTACCCTAATCCTCCACTTCATTTCAAGACCTCCTACACCAAATCATTGACCAACCAACATTCACCCCATCTATCTCCATTCCCCTGTCCTCCATTTCCACCTTACCAACACCTCATCCATCCCTTCCACCATTCACCAGCTCTCCACTACCAGAACACTCAGCTGATCCTATATCTTCTACCTCTGCTCCAGTAACCCTTGAGCAAGTAGACCTCCCAGCCCTTACTGACAGGCTGTATGAGTTGCTTGCCCCCAGGCTCTCTCTGCTGTGGAGACCTCCTTGTCTCCACTACACCTGTCAGTGTCAGCCCCTCTCTGCCAGGCTCTATTCCCTCTTCCCTCAGGCAGCACCTACAGTAGTGTGCCTTGATCCAGACTTGTCTGAATCTAGGCAGGGGGAGATTCCATATGAAGTGAGTCTTCATGCTGCTGCTGTTACTGCTGCTGCTTCTGTGACTACTTCTGTGAGCCTGTCTGCTTCTGCTGCTGCTGTCTTTGATGCTTCTTCAGCTCCTCCTCTTACTGCTATTGCTGTGCCTCAAGCACAAAGTCCTCCTGCTGCAATCCTTGCAATAGACCTCAGGTCTTTGCTTTCAACTTTTGATTTTGCATACTTCAGCTGTCTGCCAGAGGTCAATGCTGTCCAGCCTCCAGAGGATCTATCCAAGGCACTTGTGCCATTTTCTTGCTGTGACCCAAGCATTATCACCTCCTTTGTCAATTCAGTGTTTGCTGCTGCTGAAAATGTTGATGCTGCTGCTTCTTCTGAAGAAAGTATTATTGTTACTTCTGATATTGTTGCCCCTACTGCTGCTGAAGTTTCTGCTCTTACTGTTGAACCTATTTCCAAGGATATTCTTATGTCAGAGGCATCTGAATTTGAGCCTTCTGTAGTTTATGATGGCATTCCTTCTGTTTATGTTGTTGTTAGTGAGACAGTTGTTGCTGCTGCCACCTCTCCAAAGCCTACTGTTACTGTTGTTGTTGTTACTGCTTCTACTCCATCTGCTGCTGTTACCACTTCAACACCTACTGCTACTACCTCTACCTCATCTGCTTCTGTACAGCTCAAGAAGGACTTAATGAAGAAAATTGATGCTCTTTATGATGACCAGAGTTCTGAAAGTGATGAATTTAGAACAGACTCTGATGACTCTTCTGCTACCATTGCTAGGAAAAGAAAGGCAAGGAGCAAAAGCAATGAAGAGGGTTACCTCCTGCCAAAGTTAAGGATAATAATGATATCTCATATTACATTCTACATGACTGCCCTATTACTGAACACTGGATGTAATACTCTAAGAACCGGCTGAAAGCAATGAAGAAGAAGAGAAAATATGAGAAGGGCTCCTCTCAATTTCAAAACTCTCATCCTCCTCCACCACCTCCTCCTGATGCAGGTGCAGGTGGAAGCTCTGCAGCTCAACCCCCAGCCAGAAGTCAGGCCCCCTATCAGCCTCATGCCAGATATTACAATAGGGGAAGCCAATCCAGGGGATCTCAATCAAGGAGAGGAGGATACAGAGGAAATCAAAGAGATATTCAATCTACTACAAAGGTTACTCAGGCAGCACCCATATTCTAGGGGAGGACAAATTTCTTCTGATACAACATCTGGTCCTTTCCTTATAAGCTGAAAGAAACTGTGTCTGTCAGGCCTCCTCAAGACAATCCCTCTAACAGATATGAGCCACCTGTACCTTTTGAGGATCCTGAAAACAATCCAGCTGCTTGGACTGCCAGATTAAAGGAACTAGCTGCACTGGATCAGATTAAAAAGGCTAGGAGCAAGGAATAGATTCTTCCAACATTTCAACTATGTCTGAACAGAGACAGAAAGAGCTAGAGAGATATGCATCAAGTAAATTCTTTGATTCTGACAGGTATATGGAATTACATCCTGAAGCTGTAGTTCCTAGGCCTTAAAAGCAAACATATTTGGGTGCAGCAGATGATACCAGATCAAACAAAGAAGCCCTCAATCCCAACAGAGAGATTAAACTTGTTAAGGGCAAGGAAAGGAAATGATATTTTAAGGTGACATTCTCTGATTCTGATTATCTGGATGCTATATATTTCTGTGGTTCTGCAATGTGTAGCTGTTGTTTTTCTGTTTTACTGATTGTATGTTGTTATTAAGCTTTTTCCAAAGTTTGTAAATAGTAATCCTAACCAAATAGGGGGAGATTGTTGGAACACCCTATTACTAATTTGGGCAGGATCACTATGTCTCTAGGATTCAAATGCTTGACCTCCTGTATAGCTTAATAGGTCAATTAGATTTGAGTCTAAGGGTTAGAAGTCTAGGTTTGAAGCTGCCCTGAAGACCAAGATTTTTGTTTAGAGACTAAGTCATATCGTCGAGCTCAGCACGACGATTCGTCGAACTCCGATCGACGATCGTCTAGCTCAACTTCGACAGATTGTCGAACTCAATTCGACGATCGCTGAGCTCAACTTCATTATATCGTCAAACTCCGTTCGACGATCGGTGAGATCAGGTCGACGATTTTGACTCTGCTTTGGATCTTTATATCTGAGCTCAGTTCGACGATCTGTGAGCTCAGATCGACGATATTTTGCTGCTGTATATTTCCAGATCGCTGAGCTCAGCTCGACGATAGCAGAGCTCAGTTCGACGTTTTCAGATAACTTCAAGGATGTTTCTAGATTCAATTTCAAATCAGTTAAGGAGTTATTCTGCAATTAATTCAGAGATTTCCTAGCCGTTTTCATTCATTTCTGGACCAAGTTTCAAGGGATTTTTCAAGGAATATTTCTGTGGACTTTCCTCCAGAAGAGATTTTGCAATTAAGGATGCAATTAATGCAGGCTAACGGCTATACTTGACAGAGAATGTTATTCTATTCTGTACCAGAGAATAAAAGATAGAATTTTTTGAGTCTCTAAGAGAATACAGAGAGAGACACACAGATTACAGAGATACATTCAAAAATATTCTGTCTCAAGAAATTCTCAAGAACACTCATCCAAGGAGATCAATCTTTTCAGAAATCTTCAGATCTCTTTAGTTTCAAAGTGTTCAAGGCCAACATATTTCAGACTCCAGACATTCAACATTTCAGCTATTGCTGAAATCATCTATTGTTGGAGTTCAATCTTTGAAGGCCTATCACCCTCAGCAAAGCTTTTCTTCCTGAAGATCTCAAGGATTCAGGGGGAGCTTTGACATCAACAATCTACATAGTCTTCTCAGTTGTTTGAGAAAGAGAAGACTTCCATCACTCTCTCACCCCCTCTCTGTAAAGGGTTTCTCAAACTCCCTTCAAAGTTTGAGCTTGGTTTTTGAGCACCTTGTCAAAAGCTCATTGGTGGCAAGACACCTGATCAAAAAATCTGCCTTAGTTTTTGAGCACCTTATCAAAAGCTCATTGGTGCCCAGGACACCTGATCAACTCATCCTGCAGTGGATTCCTACCTAGGGTGGTAGAAGAGTGGATATACCCAGTTTAGAGGAACCACTATATTTCCTTGTGTCTTCTGGTTTTGCTTATTTTTATGTTTGTTTCTGGCCTTGATTACTCTGTGATTAGCTTTTGTTTAACTTAGTGCTGTGATTAGTTTTATTCTGCTTCCCTGCTCACACTTATTACAACAACTGTTGTAAACATTTTCAAAGCACCATATACTCTATTCACCCTCCTCTAGAGTATATCAGATCTAGCTGAACTTTCAGGGTGGGAAGTGGCTGGATCAGCCCTTGTACTTTCAGAAGATCTGGGGGCAGAGGATGAAGCCTTAGAGGGCTTTGTGATGGTCCTCTCCCACTTGCCAAACAGGGCACAAGTTAGCCTCTTGTTGGCATTTATGAATATGGTCTGGGAGACCAGTGATTCAGCAGCTTTTTCTTTGAGGAAGATCCCAAGTATTCTTCCAAAACAAACTTCCTTCATTGTATTTTTCTTCTTAAACAGATCAAAGATGATCTGTGCCAAGTTCACCTTCTTTTTGTTCACCACTGCACACATGACCAAGAATTGGTGCCTGGTAATGTAGTCGTGTGCAGTGTGCTTTACCAGCAAGACTTTCCCTACTATATCTGCTAGAAACTTGAATTCAGCAGAGAGATGTTTCTTCAACAATTTGTTTGGTGTTTGTCACAGTTTGTACCAAGTCCAGGTGATTCTATTGTTCGAGTCTGCATGTTATGTGCGGACTAGAAATTGTGTCTGTGACGACTACTGGTTGGCTCATGTGGTCTGGTATTGTGCCTGCCTCTTGTGAGAGCTGGTGCGGGTAGTCGCACGATGATGAGTGATTATATTATCGCTATAGGTGGTGATGATACTCCTCCTCACACCTACAAATAGGGGTCCTCGGCTCATCATATATTAACATGAACAGTAAGTTTGAAGATTGGGTTAAAACTTGCGGTTAGGATTTCTTTGCCGCACGACTTGAAGATTAACTAGGTTTTTTGTTATACTGCAGACTGTGCCACTACCTCTGATCAACTAGGGACTTGGTTCTGACTTTAGTCAGGTTTCAGTGCGGCTTACAAATAGCAGTTAGCAGGTTGCAGCAGGTCGCGGCTTGCGACCAGGCGGTTTCTCTTTGGCAAAGTTTTCTCAGTCAAATAAGTTAGTCTACCTCTGGCGGTTTGAGTGTGTTAAGTTCGGAAGTGGTTTGTTCGCGATTCTAGTGGCTATGCGACCTTACGGTTAGGCGGCTTGTAGTTGTAAATAGTTTCTTCAGCTTTCAATAATGTGGAGTCCATGTGGTTAAGTTGCGGGTTGGCGACTTTAGTGGACATCGTTCTGGGGATAGGCAGTTTGGCGGTTACTGTTTGCAGTCCGCCCGGTTTACTCTTTCTTATTATTTTCTACTTCCATCGGGTGCATTGGCGAATCATGTCTCGCAACGTATGGCTTGTGTTGTAAAGAAGTTTGTTAATACAAGTTCTTTTTCATTCTATTGTGCTGGTTTTACTTGAGCTTGGTTGGTTTTGTGTTCCTACGACCCTTTTACCGCTTTTGGTGAAATTTTCACATGACCGACTGTTAAACATGATGACAAATGCATCTTTGATTTCTACTCCTTTTTAATTGCTTCTTCAACATGACCATTTTATAAGAAGAAGGCGAAAAAGAAGAAGAAGAATGATTTCTAGTCTAGAAAAATAAGTTTTTAACAAAGTATGATGTGGTCAAAATAGGCATAAAATTAAAATCAAACCATCAAAAAAACTTGACATCAAATAATGTTTTGAACCAACACTTGTATTATAAAGCCTTGATAATATTGATAGGAAAAAATAATAATGTTGTATTCATAAGAGAAGCTATATATATGTATATGGGAGGGTGTTCACAGCACCCATGGTGAGCAGAAGACAACTCTACTACACAGTAAGTACACTACACATAATACCCCCCTCCACAAACTCATGGGGGATCATACACCAAGAGT
Organism: Platanthera guangdongensis; assembly: GCA_039583875.1. Taxonomy (NCBI): domain Eukaryota; kingdom Viridiplantae; phylum Streptophyta; class Magnoliopsida; order Asparagales; family Orchidaceae; genus Platanthera; species Platanthera guangdongensis. The sequence continues at coordinate 129,446,838 of CM077160.1, forward strand.
TTGGATAGAAGATGAGCATACTGGGTCCTCGTCTGCGGCTTAGTCCTCAAATCTGCAATCTACAGGTCAGAAGTGATATTGGAAGGAGCAAGAGTACCACAACCATATTGCTCACCTAGGAAGAAGGCATCAACCACGATATGCTTGGAGAGTGAGTGCTTCACCAAATTTAGAGTAATCTGAATGGCACCGGTGTTATCAAAGTAGAGTGGAGTGAGGTTAGGAGAGGAGACACCAAGGTCCTCAAGAAACCAACAAAGCAAGATAATGTCCTCAGCAGTGGTAGCCATGGCACGAAGCTAAACCTCCTTGCTGGATCGATAAACACCAGTCTATTTCTTGGACTTCCATGCAATAAGAGAAGAACCCAGGAAAAGATAGGAATCGATGAATGAGCAGTGGTCAACATGATCACTAGCCAAATTATCATCCGAGTAAGCATAGAATTGCAGAAAACTACTGCTAGAGAAGACAGGACCACGAGAAGTCATCACTCAGAGATAGAGCAGAAGCCACAATAGGTGACCATAGTGCACAGAGGTAGGGGCACTAACAAACTGGCTCAACATATGGATTGTATGGGAAATGTCGGGCCGAGTAATGGTGAGGTAGAAAAGACTCCCAACGAGGTGGCAGTGCGAGTGGGGTGGGAGAGTGGAACACCATCATCTGGATGTAGCTGAAGGTGAAGCTCCATAGCGGTATCCACTGCGTGAGAGTCAGAAAGAGCATCCCGAGCTAGGAGATCTGATTGGTATCTTTGTTGAGAGAGTTAAAAACTATAGTCTGTAGAGCTGACCTCAAGACCCAAAAAATAGCTCAGCTGTCCAAAGTCGGTCATCCGAAACTGCTGCTGAAGGTGATGCTTGGTGAAGGCCACAAGATATGGATCATCACCTGTAATAATCATATCATCAACATACAGTAACAAAAGGGTCCGACCACGGGAGGATGAGTGCACGAACAGAGCTAGATCATGTGGACATGGCTGGAATCTGGTGGCTATAATGGCTTAACAAATATTTTCAAACCACGCGTGGGGCACCAGCTTGAGCCCATAAGGAGCTCGCCTCAAGCGACAGATAAGGCTTGGAGGAGAGGATAGACCTGGAGGAGGAAGCATATATACCTACTACTGAAGGTCACTATGAATAAAGGCATTCTTCGCTTCGAGCTGTGATAGATACCAATGACAAATAACGACAACAACAATAAGATTCTGTACTGTAGTCAAGTGAGCAACTAGAGCAAAAGTCTCGCCATAGTCTCTCCCCTGCTCCTATTAAAAACTACGAGCAACCAGGCGAGCCTTGTACCTCTCCACAACACCGTAAGAGAGATTCTTGACCTTAAAGACCCACTTACAAGTAATATGAACAACATCAGGTGGAAGAGAAACAAGCTCCCAAGTACGAGTATGCTAAGGTGCCTCTAACTCAGTAGACATGACAACTTGCCACTCCAGTATCTGGGAAGCCTCATGACACGTAGTAGGCTCTAGAGTGCTACAAGTAGTAGAAGGAAGGGCAAGAAGTTAAAACGGAAGTGCAACAACGCTAAGGTTGTCGGGAGGACGTCACTCATGAGGACGCATAGGAGGATCATCCACAGAACACTCGCTAGAGGAGGAAGACACCGAGTCTGGGGCACTGGAGGCAAGGGGACGGGAGCATGAGGAAGAGGACAATGAGTGTAATGATATGTAAGGGGGACAATAAGCGCGTCCGAGTGAGAGGTGGAAGGAGGATGGGAAGAGGGAGGAGATGGTGTAGGTGGTGGCACAAAGAGAGGAGGTGGACAAACTGGTGGAGAGGAGATATGAAGCGGTGGTGTGGGAAGAGTGAGGAACTGCATATCAGAGGGAATCACTGATATGTGAAAGTTTGAGAGGATGGAGGACACAAAGAAAGCGTGAGACTCGTCAAAGGTGACATCACATGAGATATGAAGTCAATGTTCAACAGGATCATTGAAAGTCTTTGTTTTAAGAGTAGCTATACACCTAGAGGGGGAGTGGGTGAATAAGTTTCCTAGTCCTTTAGACTACTTCCTTACTTTAGTGTGTCGTGGGTTAAGTTAATTATCTTGCTTTAAAGACACATAACAACACAAGTATTTATAGTGGTTCCCCAATGTATGAGTACATTCCCTATCCATCACAGTTTTCTAACAGTGTGTTAGACAAGGCCAACTTCTCCAATCTTATCTCAAAAGCTTACACCATAGATCCCTCAAGATCTCTCAGACTCCTCCAAGTCCTAGCTCAGGCCCAAGACCATATAAATTAGATTAAATGATACTCCTACGGCTCAGTGATGCACATATCACCTACCTCAAACTTTATCAAAAGTCCTACACTCAGGCTAGGAGGATAGCCCTACAACTCGGAGAGGATAACACTCCTACCTCAAATCTGATCCAGATCCTACCTCAGGCACACAGGCCCTGTAACTCAGATCCACAATAGGATACTACCTCAACCTTTATATTATAGGCTTACAACTCAGATCAAGAATGATTCTATAGAATGACAGAGTTCGTTGTTGATGATATGACTCCAGAGAAGTGATTCTCAGAGTCTGCCTTTCTGGATTGAGAAAAAACTCAGCGCTAACTTTCACTCAAGAGAAATGATTCTTTGATCCTGCTTCTTCCTGGACTAAGAAAGCTCAGTCCTATATTCTTCACTGTAACAAGTATTAGATCTTCAGTAGTTTGTCTTGTGCTGTGAAGTAACTGCAGAGCCTAGTTTCTTCAAGCCTTTTGTGTAGATGAGTTGATTGTAGTGGCCTTGAAGATGAACAACAGCTTAAGCTTACTCTTCTTCTTTTTCTTACTCGCAGTGAAAACTCTCTGACCTTGCTGTTGAAGATTTTCTTCAACCAGCTTACTTTGGCTTTGTTCTACCTTTGAACTCGGAGAGAAAACTCTCTGACCTTGCTGTTGAGGACATATTGAATCTTTAGTGAATAATTTCTTCAACAGCTAACACTGTTTGTAAATCATAGGCAACCATAGAGCAAGTTCTTCAAGCTCTAAAACTTAGTCGAGAGGAAGAAGATGACAAAAAAACTTTGTTTTCTTTTCCATCTCCGTAAATCGTCAAGTCTTCTTTCTCCGGCACTGCTTTTTTCGTATCACGCCGATAAACGACTCTTTGTGTAGTAGACCACCAGAAATGGCCAACTGCAAAACTTCTTTTACATTAACTGCAGCATTATAAGCAAGCAGCGCCTTTTGTCTTCTAGCATGCAAAACCCGCGATATTTGAATTTCTGCTGACGTCAGCATGACTCAGCGCTTCTGGACTTAACAAAATTCAAACAATCTCTATAGGCGTTGAGTGAAGCCTTGTCACTCAACGTAAAAACACTCAACAGAATTCTGTATCTTCAGCTATTGAGTGAACCTTCATCACTCAACGCATATAGACTTTTATAGTCTAATAGATTACGTGTTGAGTGAGCCTTCATCCCTCAACGCTTCTGGACTTGGTTTAATTTTCTCTGTTTGAAGGCATTGAGTGCAACTTCTTCACTCAAAGCTTTCTCCCTTTGCCTAGCTTCTTGATGAAGCCTTGAGTGGCCTGTCTTCACTCAACTCTTCTGTACTTAGTTGAATTTTCTGTTAAGTAGGCGTTAAGTGAATTGCTTTCACTCAACGCTTCTATGCTTAGACAGATTTCATGTTTGATCCTCTGAGGCTTTGAATGTTTGAGCTTCTCTCAACGCTTTTGCTCTGCTAGCGTTGAGTGAAGTGAGTTCACTAAACGCTTCTGGACTTAGTGGATTTTTTGTCTGTCCAAATACCAGTATTCTTGATTGAGGCGTTGAGTGAACTGCATTCACTCAACGCTTCTGTACTCAGACAGATTTCTTGACAACAACACTCTTGGTGTTGAGTGAATTGTCTTCACTCAACGCTTCTGGACTTAGCCAGATTTCTATTTATCCAGCATCTTATCTTGAGTCCATCTATCATTGTGACTCAGACATCCTATATAATTATGGTATAGTAGACAACCTGCAAATATTGAACTGAACATACATCAAATACAATTATGCTCTTAGCATTGATGGTGATGTCTCTTCAAATTCATGGAACATTGAAGGGAAATAAACCCAACAATCTTAACATTAATAGCCCTTGTCCTCAATACTATATCTGAGAAAGACACAAGATACAGATTGAGCAGAGAGCTTGGTAAGCTCACGTGAATGAAGAAGAACATAACACTGACAACCAAAAACATGCAGTTGAGTATGACGTGGGGGTCGGGAGTACGGACACTCACCAGGACACCGATCCTGTAGAAAAGTGGAGGGCTGCAGGTTAATGAGATAAACATCAGTGGAGAAAGCCTCAGCCCAAAAATGAGGAGGAACATGAGAGGAGTTGAGGAGAGTATGGACTGTCTCAATGATGTGGCGATGCTTCCTTCCAGCAGTGTCCTTCTTAGCGTAAGAACTAAGACAAGAAAGCTGGGGTAGAGTGTCGTGGGTAGTGAACAGGTCGCGTAAAGCATGAGAGCGATAATCCCCCTAGAGTCGGAACAAAAAATACGTATGGAGTCAGAGAACTATGTGTGCACCATAGTGGAAAAAGCAACATAGATTTAAAAAAAGTCAGAACGATAGTGCATAAAATAAATACAACAATAACAAAAATAATCATCAATAAATATAACATAGTACCGATGTCCGCCCTTTGATACAAATGGTGTGGGACCCCATACATCTAAATGAACTAAATCAAAGGGATGACGAGACCTGGACTCACTGGACTGATAAGGGAGTTGTAGTTATTTTCCAAGCTTACAACCCGTATAAGTGTGAGACCTATCAAAAAAACACGACCAAGAAGACTAGTACTAATGAGGGACGAGAGACGCGAGCCACTAGGATGACCAAGTCGGTGATGCCACTGAGAGAATCACATTGAGGAAAGACACAAATAAGAAGCTGCTGGTGACGATAAAATGGAGGAAAGATGAAAATTATCAAGGATGTAGACCCTACTACGGTGACGGCCAACTCCAAGGAGTGTCCCTGTCAGACGATCCTGCACACGATAAGCAAACTCATCAAAAATAACATGACAACCATGATAGGTGTGATGATTGGCCCATCACCGCATGACCCGCCACTAATATGTGTTAGCACCAAGTTTTGCTCCTAGTTAGTTTTTTATTTTCTAGTCCTAGTTTATTCGTTAAATTAAGTGTGCTATGTAATAATTTTAAAGTTATTTTCGGAGGTTGACGAACTCCGAACAGACTTTTTAGTTTTCGTCGAACGGGGTTCGACGAACGTCAAACGGTGTTCGACGAACTTCAATCAGCTTTTGTGATATTTCGTCGACCGGAGTTCGACTATGACGATTGGTATTCACCAAATGGATTTTTTCATCGAGGGGGTTTTTCGTCGATCGGTTTTTTTTGGTTGTTTTGTTTGTGTTGCTGTGTTTATGTATCCATGGGAGGTGATGACTAGGTAGGTAAGTCAACTCACAACAAGTATTTTGTTGTAGTTTTTTTAGTTACTAGATAGAAGAGAATATAGTAGATTTCAGTCTGTAACTCGTTTTCTTGGTACTGTTCTTCTTCCTATAATCGCTTTGTTTTAAAAAGTTTATTCAAGATTTGGATATGGATGCAAGTGCGCCTCCAATGCTGATGATCTTGATTTGGATTGTTTGTGTTTATCATCACCTTATTTTTTTCTCTCTCGATTTTTCTTGATTTCCTGCTTCAAGTTTGGATTTCTGATATCTGGGTGTGAATCAGACCATCGGAAGTGGTATCAGAGCGAGTTTGTTTTGATTCAACCATGTTATTTTGATTTTTTGGTTCCGATCCTCCGATCATGGATAGGATACTTGGATTTGCATTGTTAACTATCAAACTGAAGAGAGAAAATTTTGTAAGATGGAGATGGGAAGTCGAGAACACACACAGGATGCATGGAGTGTGGGATATTGTTCAAAATCCACCTGAAGTGGTGTCAGAAGAGGGAAGAGCACAGTGGGCTAATGCCAGGAAGACGGCATATGAAGCAAGTCTTACAAAAGACTACACATCCATATCCATCATATCAAGGACCTTGGAAGATGGAGATGTAGAGAAGGTTATTGGAGCAGCCAACAGCCATGCTTTATTGGAGATACTTCTGAACTCGTACCAAGGAGGAGGTAGATTTATAGAGATGAAGTTGCAGGTGTTGAGAGGCAAGTTTGAGTCGCTTAACATGAAGGACCAAGAAACCATTGAGGAGTATTTCCATAGAGTGTTGAAGGTGAGCAACGGGATGAAGCTAAATGGTGAGGCGGTAGATGAGATCAGGACAGTCCAGAAAGTTCTGAGGTTACTCACACAAAGATTTGATCATGTTGTTACTGTTCTTGAGGAATCCAAGGATTTGTCCCAGCTTTCAGTGGAAGAGCTTAGGAGTTCCTTACAAGTTCATGAGCAGGTCATGAATAGAAGGAATGAGGCCAGTGCAGGAGTTACTACTACTGAGGTGTTGAATTACCCAAGAGCACACCTGCTAAGGGTCACTACACATCTAGAGGGAGAGGCACATTCAGAGGTAGAAGCAGAGGAGGAAGAGGTGATACTGGAGGAAGATCACCTGCACCTCATGTGGAACAACCAACTAATCAAGGTGGACGACAGTGGCAAGTCCGAGGGCATGGAAGGACCAGAAGAGGTCGAAATGGAATAAGTTCTGGGAATGGAAACCAAGTCCAGTGCTATACATGTCATAAATTTGGGCACATTTCTACACAGTGCTGGAACAATTCAGAGAAGTCTACTTCTAGACCCGCACTACCCCAGTTGGCACAGAAGCCACAAAGTAGTGATGAGGGGAACATGACAATGGTTGAGCATGTTGAGTCAAATTGCATGTTGGGTGTTGAGGTTGCGGTTATTGATGCTTAGAGTAGAAGAAACTTGTGGTACTTGGACAGCGGGGCTTCCAGCCACATAACAAGAAGAAAGGAGTTATTTATCGAGCTTGATGAAGATGTGAGCACTGAGGTAACTTTTGGAAATGCCTCTACCATCAAGATGAAAGGAAAGGGAAGAATTCCTATCAATGGAAAGCGCAGTGGCATAAACATGATAGAGAATGTTTACTTTGTACCAGGGATCACTTCAAACATCCTTGGTTTGGGACAAGTCATGGAGAGAGGTTATGAGATAACCATAAAGGGGACAATAATGACACTTATTGGAGCTGACAGGATGGAGGTGGCATAGGTAGATATGAAGAAGAACATGATGTTCATGTTGAACCTTGACATGGAGAGGATCTCATGTTTAAGATCCACAGTGAAGGATGAGGCATGGATCTGGCACATGAGGTATGGACACCTTGGTTTTGATAGTATGAAAAGGCCGACAAGGGAAGCTGGGGTCCATGGTGTTCTTAGCAGGCTGGAGGAGCCAACCCACATGTGTGAGTCATGTGTACTAGGCAAGTTGGCTAAGCTTCCGTTCCCAAAGGAAAGTCAATGGAGAGCAAAGACACACTACTAGAAAACAGACTTTTAGCCACGACAGATTGCCGTGGCTAAAAGTACAAAACCGTGGCTAAAGACTTTTAGCCACGTCTTACCCACGACAAATGGGCGTGGGCAATGCGAGCGAATCCGTGGCAAATAAGTTTTAGCCAAGAATTTTAGCCACAAATTAAAATCGTGGCTAAAGGGTCTGTTTTCAGCAACTATTAGTCACGGTTTAATTGTCATGGCTAAAATCACCTTTTTTGTCACGGTTCAATTGCCGTGGCTAAAAGCTCCTTCTTTACTCACCTAAAAAAGATTCTGCCGGCGTGGCCCGCCAGCTGCCGGCCGCCGCCGCCCGCCCGCCGCCCGCCTGCCGCCGCCCTCCCGCCGCCGACCGCCGACCGCCCGCCGCCCGCCTCCACCCGCCCACTACCGCCCGCCCACCGCCGTCGGCCGCCGCCCGCCCGCGTGCCCGCCCTCGAGCACATCTTAATTCGAACCTTCATTGCGGAATGGGCAATATAAACTCGAAATTGAAGTTTTAACTGGCGGTGTGGGAATAAAAAATACCTATTTTTTGCCACGGATTAGGCTTCCGTGGCTAATACTAATATTATTAGCCACGAAATAGGCCAACCGTGGCAAAAACTTTTTTATTTGCCACAAAATAGTCATCAGTGGTTAATACTAACTTATTAGCCACGGAATAGGTACCTTGGCTAATACTTCATTATTAGCCACGGTTTTCCCCCGTGGCAAAAAAACCGTGGCTAAAGGTCTGTTTTCTAGTAGTGAGAATCCTGTAATTTGTTCATTCAGACATCTGTGGGCCGATCACACCTGTTTCTATAGGATGCAACATGTACTTTCTAACCTTTATTGATGATTTCAGTAGGAAGTGTTGGGTGTATCCCATTAAGCAGAAGAGTGAGGGATTTGAATCTTTCAAATGGTTCAAATGGTTGGTGGAGATGGAGACTGGCATGAGGATGCAGTATTTGAGGATATACCTACGAGGTTAGTACCTAAGCCAGGAGTTTGTTCAGTTCTGTGACTATGCTGGGATCAGGAGGCAGCTTACTTCACCCTACACTCCACAGTAGAATGGAGTGGCTGAGAGGAAGAACCACACTTTGATAAAGATGTGTATGTGCATGCTTAGAGGCAAGCATATGCCAAAATATTTTGGGGAGACGCTTTGGAGACAGCTTGTTATGTGTGAAACAGGTGCTCCACAAAGTCCATAGCAAGGGGAACGCCGCAGGAAGCATGGACTAGCTTCAAGCCAAATGTGGGTCATTTGAAGATTTGGGGGAGCATTGCTTATGCTCTAAAGACTAGGCCAAATCTGAGCAAGCTTGAAGAAAAAGCCAAGAAGTAAGGGGTACAAGTTGTATGACCCTATGGAGAAGAAAATTGTGGTGAGTCAAAATGTGAAGTTTGATGAGGTAGCTGAATGGGAATGGTCAAAATGCAAGGAGAAGGTTGAAGAGGTAGCTGAGGCCCCTCTTGTAAGACCCCCCTCTCGGAACACAAAATACGGCACGAAGGGGGTCTTTTGCCCAGAACAGCCGCCTTGCGGTAACATTAGCACACAGACTAACCTGTACCACAAGACTCCTATCCTGCCGGCTATAACCAATATCAAGCAAATGCCAACCCAACCAAAACATACCAGAAGTCAATCCACACATAAGTAATATAAGTCCAAAAGTACATCAATAAAAGAAGCTACAACAAGCTTCTAAAATATTAGAGTACAGCTAAAATATGCCCAAGGGGCTACATCAAAATATCTCAAAACTCACATCGGTGACTAACGGTAGCGATGACACCATCCCTTCATGCCCTGTCGTCCTGGCTTGGTTGTCCTGCTGCATAACCTGCGGCTGCTCTACCTGCGGGGTCTCCTCCTAAAAAGGAAGACGTAGCAACCGTTAGTCATAAAGACTAAGTGGCTTTCACATCCGCTCCCCCGGCAGCTCCTCGACACCGGGCGGAGAAAGGAACAAGAGTACAAAGTATATATAGAAGTATAAGCAAGTACAAGCAGGTGGAATAAGTACATATGTCGTGAGCAGCACCAGAAGAATTGTAAAACATTATTAACAGCAGTTTTATTCTAGCAATTCTACACGAGCTATATCAATCCTTCAAGTATTTAAATATACAATAGTAAAGTAACTTAACTTATAAGGATTCTCATACAAGCTTATAAGTTAAGGATCGCTTTAACATAAAGTAACTCATCGTATAGGAGTGCCCATACAAACTTATATGACGAGGATCTTGATATGCAATGTATTGCAATGGTATGTATACAATGGAATGACTCACCAATGAATACGTACATGCAATCGCTATGTCGACACAGACTTGAAGTTCCCACTTTTCGAGCATGTAGCTAACCTCTTAGGCATCAACCGTCGTGGCAAGGCCGTGATAGTAGAGAGGGCTTCTTTACTACTAAGCGGGCAACCACACTACCTCGCCTAGGCCTCCATACTCCTCAATGTTAAGAACATAACAGAGGAGATCACACACGTACTATGGCTCAGTGGGAGTCTCGGGTAGATATGCACTGATAACCAAGCCCCGATCTGGCCTATGATGTGACCTAGAAGGAACCTCAAAAAAAGCACAACGAACAATCCCAACCGTTCACTTGGCACGGATGGAGCCCCGGGAAATGAGCAGCGAGGACCAAGCCCAACCACCCAAGGTCTAACTGTCAACTCCCGTCGGTGTGACGACTGGCGAGCCCGTAGACCTGCCACACTATACTTAACCCAGGATTATGACACCGCGTGTCGACTCATACCGCATTCAATTTCACATTTTCGTGGCACGGAAGGAGCCTCGGGAATGAACACCGGGGACCAAGCCCAACTGTCCATTTATGACTCTTCTCAACACTATCCAAACCGGTGCGGTCAAACACCCGCACCTACATCGTTTCACAGTGCTACCCGTAGGGAGACACCACTCTAAGCATTGGACTACTAAACTCATTCTGTTAAACAATTATTCACATGTCCATAGATTAACATCCTATAATTTATTTCCAAATGATTTCAACACATTATTAACATGATGCACATTTCTATTGGTTCACACATTTCTACAAAGTCGTTTTAAGTAAGTTACTCATCACAAATCATTTACGTGGGATCCATTCATCAACTTCATCATTCATTGAACTACGATGGTTAACATAAAAGAGTTCACCCAACCTCAATCTCAATTTGCTACATTGTCTCTACCAAGTCCAAACCCAACTCTACACTAACCCCAGAATTTTAGGTGCAGGACACCTTCTGGACATCAAATTCGGCCGGAGATTCCTGAGGCTACAGGAATCCGGTGAAGGTTGTAACCCCTTGTTGGAAAGGTCTTTCCATGGGTTACAACTTTCATGTTCAGACCACAACCCTGATCTGAGAGTAACACACTTGAAATCGGCTTTAAAGTCCGCTGCGTATAGAACACAATTTCTGCACGCTTGAAAATGGCCAAGAAGATCGTTGCGTGCAGAACACAGATTTCTGCATGCATCTTAAGGCGGAATGAATGGCATAGGTTCTTCTTCCTCCTCAAGATGTTTTCCCCAAATCACTTCCAGACTTTATCCTCCCTTATTCACCCTCAAAAGGTCACTTTTCTTCACAAAACCATCCTCCATTATCGCATAGAAGGAGGGAGAGTTTGAAGACTTCTAAACCCTAGAACACAAGTCCTAGCATGGCCTTTCCTAGGAAACTTATCCTCTCGCATCAAGACTCTCTTGATTCGATATCTCTCCTAGGAAATAACTAAAGATCTAGCACCAAGGGAGAGGGGAGGAAGCTCACCTCATTTCCAGCGTTTCCACCATTTCTGGCCATGGATCTTGTCACCCTTCTAGATGACATCTTCTTCTCCTCAACGGCGGTGGTTCTTCACGGGATGAAGACTTGCTCCAACACATTCTTTCTCCTCTCCAGCAGTTTTTTCTAGGGAAAGGGCTTGGAATGAAGAATGAAAACAGCTAGGGTTTCATTTCCCCCTTATATGTGAAAATGACACTGGTAGGGACACGCCCGTGTCCTTACCCGTGTCCTGCTCGGGTGAAGCGTCGTCGACGGTTCGACTATCATTTCGATACACAAACACGGGTAGGGACACGCCCGTGTCTCTACACATGTCCAAGTGACACAGGCGTGTTCCCTGCCAGTGTCCTGTTCGGGACACACATCGTCGAGCTCTGCTCGATGCACACGGGTAGGGACATGCCTGTGTCTCTACCCATGTCCAGCTGACATGGGCGTGTTTCCTGCCTGTGTCCTACTCAGGACACACTTCATTAATCTCTACTTGACACACACGGGTAGTTTCACAACCCGCATTTCCTCAACGAGTACATCGTATCAGAGCAAGAGGAACTACTGGTTATGATGCCACGTCGTGCAGGGGATAACTGCACACGCTCAGACAACTCTTGACGCTTACTTTATGAGTTGAAATTCAACAGTGAAATGTAAGAAAACGTTTGGATTGAATGGCCGTATCCCTCGGCCTTAGGTATCAAAAACTGTCTTTGTACGCGGCGGAAATAGCGGCGGAAATACTTTGTTTATTTATGATGATCTCTGATATGCAGTCTATAGTGATACTACTATAAGAAATACTCATTGTTTACGTCATTTGGAAAATACGTCTTAGTTGATCAAAACATGTATGCATGATATACAATAATAGGTTTTGTGTAGCTTAGAAAATACCTAATGCAACCTACCATAAATCCTTCCCAAGAGCAAGAAGACATCATCCAAATGAGTCACATAGCAGTCTATTATTCACACATCACAAGTAAAGAAAACCACCAATGGGCGCCAACAAACTGACACGAACCCATTGGGTCACATGTATGTCTGTACAACAAAAAGAAGAACTACCTCGCTAAGTATGCTCGGTTAGCTCCCAAGAAACGCCACCAACCGACCTAGCCGCTCAACCGGCTACAACCTGCACCTAAGGCATTCAAGAAAGAATACCTCAGCAATCAACCAAGCTATACAAAAGAGAGCATGAATTCCATAATCGATAAAGAAGGGGCTTACCGACCCCGTAGCAATGTTTCATATAAGTAAAAAGAGTGCATAAACAAGTGCGTACAAGTAGAAAACAATGTTATTCCAAAGTGTCTTCCAAAGTGTCAACCGCACCAAGTGCGTACAAATTCAACAAATCCTGCTCCACCCGCAGGAGCAAAAGGGCAATACACATGCCCAAACTCAGCATCTTATAAACAAGAAACAACCAAACTAGTGAAACATAAGCAGCGGTTAAGTTCAATTCCGCAAGAGTCTTTCGGTGGCGGCCCTAAAGTGGAACGCACCAAACAAAACCAGCCCAAATCGGGGCCAAAGTGGACTCTCTAACCACAAAAAAACCAAACCCGGTGGCCACAGACTGAAACCACACCACCCCTTGCAGAATTCTCACACAAACGCTCCTGCCATGGTTCACAAGTCGCCTCGCAAAACGCCCCATAACCCAAGCTAAACACGTTCCTTTCATTGTTCTCACGCATGACGACAAGTTGCTAGAAAAGGAATTAAGCTACAAGCTACATGAATTACATGATGAGGAACAAGAACAAATCACATAATTAGGCAAGAAAAAGGCTACATGAATATGAATAAATAGAGCTCCATGAGTCACATGAACAAGATAAACGACATGAAGCAATCTAACATGGACTTGCTAACTAACAAAACTACACATGGAAGCTCAAAGTCATTCAGCATAGGGAAATTTGATCAGAAGCAAGAGGATTGATACTTATATAAAATAAGCATAATTTTGAATCAAGAAGAACAAACTAGGCAATTGAATCAAGAAGAACAAAATAAGCATAGGGAAATTGAAAGAGAAATTAATCAAAGGACAAGAAATCAAGATTGGCAAGGGTGAAGAACACCGCTTGCCTGAACCGAGATGATGCCGCGACGGCTGCTCCTCTCTTCCTTGCCTTGCTTGAGCCTTTCTCCCTTGCTTTCTCTTTGAGAGTGAAGAAGAAGATGAAGAGAAGGTGAAATGAGAAGAACAATTCTCTGTTTCGGCCTTATTTCCTTCAGAACAGAGCTGAACCGTTAGATGCAGAATCAAGGAAATGAACGGCACAAAAAAACTGGAAAAAGTCGATTTTCGGGCCGGTCACGCCCTGTGTCACGCCCGTGACACAGGGCGTGTACCATAAGCGGCGCAGAAAGTCGGCAAAATCCAAGTTTATCCACACGGTACACGGCCGGGTACACGCCCGTGACGGGTCGGTCACGCCCGTGACCGAGGGCGTGTAGCCCGTGACTCGACACCTCGTCGACACAAAGTGTCGACACTCGACACAGCTTGACACGCCCTGTGACACGCCCGTGTCATAGGCCGTGTCCCCTCTCTCGACACCCGACACTCGATACTCGACACTCGACACTCGACCAAGCGGGACACGGCCCGTGACACGCCCGTGTCACGGGGCGTGTACCCCATTCGTTGAGCTCAACTCGACGCAAGAAAAATTCGTCGAGTCAAGGAGGTCACGCCCAGGTCACGGCCTGGGTCACGCCCGTGTCAGGGGGAGTGTCTAGCACAAAAATGACCATTCTCCCTATTTTGAAAAATGTTTCTGTGACATCCTAGACCATTTTTGCCTTAAGCACTTTTTACCCTTTTTTTGTTTCCTGAACCAGCAACTTATTTTGAGCAACATTACCCGGGCGCGAAAAAGTGCAAGCATTCCCTAAGAGGCCTCACCGAGTCCCTAATTTGGACTCCGGTTTGCTGGGGAATCGTGCAACTCGGCAACCAAAACAGCCACTCGCAAGCCCGCGGGAAAAACCATGCTCAAACGTAACGCCCATCATGCGTATGCAATCAAAAAAAAATCCGGGGCGTTACAATCACTCCCCCTAACAAAAAGTTTCGCCTCGAAACTTTGCACAAAATCAAATACAGAAGCAAACCAAAACATGAATGCAACCAAACACCAAGTCACATACCAGTTTAACTATGGGAACAAATAAGGGTGAGCCGCCCGCATCGTTGACTCGAGCTCCCATGTCGCGCTTTCCACATCCTGATTTTTCCATAGCACCTTGACCATCAGAATCTTATTTTTCCGCAACACGCGATCTTGGGAGTCCAATATCCGGATGGGCATCTCCTCATAAGAAAGTTTGGGCGCTAATTGCGGCACAACGTCCAACACTTGCTTGTCATTCCGCACACACTTGCGAAGTTGGCTAACATGAAGCACATTGTGAACATCAGGAAAGTTCACGGGTAATTCTATTTTGTAGGCGGATGCTCCAACTCGCGCAAGAATCTTAAAAGGACCCACAAATCTTGGGTCTAATTTGCGCTCTTTCCCAAACCTTTTAATGTCAACCATTGGGGAGACTTTCAAGAAAACGGAATCCCCCACCGCAAATTCTAATTCCGACCGTCGTCGATTGGCATATTTTTCATATCGCTCTTGGGCGATTCGGAGCTTCTCCCGAATAAGTCGTACTGCAACTTCCATATCCTCGAGCACCTCTGGACCCAACAAAGGCCGCTCGCCAACCTCAGCCCAAAATAGTGGGGTCCGACATCGTCGCCCATATAAAGCTTCGAACGGAGCCATTTGCAAGCTTTCTTGATAGCTGTTATTATACGCGAATTCCATAAGCCGCAAACGTTCATCCCATGCTCCGCCATACTCAAGAATATAGCATCGAATCATATCTTCTACAATTTGATTAACTCGTTCTGTTTGGCCATTCGTCTGAGGGTGGTAAGCAGTGGAATACCGCAAATCCGTCCCCAAACCCTCTTGTAGACTCTTCCAGAAACGAGAAGTAAAGCGGGAATCTCGGTCTGAAATGATATTCATAGGCACACCATGCAGTCAGATGATCTCGTTCAAATAGAGCTCCGCTATTGTCTTCATCGGGTAGTTGACCTTAAATGGTATGAAATGAGCACACTTGGTCAATCTATCCATGACTACCCACACGGAGTCATGTCCTCGTGGAGATCTTGGTAAACCTGTAATAAAATCCATTGAGATGCTTTCCCACTTCCAGGTTGGAATCTCCAATGGTGTCAACTTGCCACCAGGCCTCCCATGATCAGCTTTCACCCGCTTGCAGGTATGACATTCAGCTACAAATTGCGCTATATCTCTTTTCATTCCATACCACCAGACAATTTGTTTTAGATCACGGTATATTTTTGTTGAGCCTGGATGGTAGGTCATACTTGAGCCATGTGCTTCCCGACACACCATCTCGCGAATGTTTCCAATTACGGGAATACAAAATCGACCACGATACGTTAACGTGCCTGCACCGTCAATCGTAAAATCTGGTAATTCATCCTTTTCAGTCCGAAGAAATAAATGTAAAAGATCAGGATCATCTTTTTGATGTTGTCTTGCAAGCACCAGCGATGACGGTTCTTCTATTGCCGAATGACTTTGCGGGTCATATTTGCCCACAGAAATATCCATCAATAGAAATTCCTCCACAAGACGGTCGACGGAAAGATGAAATAATTTTCACATCTTCCGACTCAAAGCATCGGCTACAACATTCGCTTTCCCCGGATGATACTGAATATCCACATCATAATCAGCTACATACTCAAGCCATCGCCGTTGGCGCAAATTAAGTTCTTTCTGCGTGAAGACATACTTCAAGCTTTTATGATCTGTAAAGATTTTACACTATGCACCATACAGCAAGTGTCTCCACAACTTCAATGCAAATATCACCGCTGCAAACTCCAAATCATGCGTTGGGTAGTTCTTTTCATGGCTTTTCAACTGCTGAGACCCATATGCAATCACCTTCTTGTCTTGCATTAACACATATCTAAGTCCAACGTGCGACGCATCCACGAACACTTCATAATCCTTTCCTTCTGTCGGCAAGATCAACACAGGAGCAGTACATAACCTGTTTTTGAGTTCTAGGAATGAGGACTCACACTTGTCATTCCACTCAAATGCCACATTATTCTGGGTTAAGCGAGTCAATGGTGCGGCCAACGTCGCAAACCCTTCGACAAATCTGCGATAGTAGCCGGCCAATCCCAAGAAGCTTCGAATCTCCTTGGGTGTCTCCGATCTCCTCCACTCCATGACTACAGCAATCTTTTCGGGATCCACTGAAATTCCTTGTTGATTAATAACATGACCCAGAAAGGCAACTTGCGGCAACCAAAACTCGCATTTGCTTAGCTTGGCGAATAATCGTTGGTCTCACAAAGTGGTCAATACCAAACGCAGATGCTGTTCATGCTCCTCAGCACTGCGGGAGTAGACAAGAACGTCATCAATAAAAACCACCACAAATTTATCCAAGTAGTCCTTGAAGACCCTGTTCATCAGATCCATGAAAGCTGATGGTGCATTGGTCAACCCAAATGACATCACAAGAAATTCAAAATGGCCATGCCTTGATCGAAATGCAGTTCGCGGAATATCAGATTCCCGGACCTTGAGCTGATGATAGCCCGAGAGGAGATCAATCTTCGAAAATACGGAACTGCCACGCAGTTGATCAAATAAATCATCAATTCTTGGCAGTGGGTACTTGTTTTTAATTGTCACCTTGTTCAACTCCCGGTAATCGATGCAAAGCCGCATCGACCCGTCTTTCTTCTTCACAAATAACACTGGTTCACCCCAAGGTGATGAACTCGGCCTGATAAACCCTTTTGCCAATAAGTCATCCAATTGGGTACGCAACTCTGATAGCTCACGCGGGGCCATTCTGTACGGCGCTTTCGCAATCGGCCGCGTACCCGGTTCCATATCAATAACGAACTCGACATCACGATCAGGGGGAAGACCAGGAAGGTCAGTAGGAAAAACATCTGGAAATTCACGCACAACAGGAATCTCCTCCAAACGCGGTAAAACAGCACTAGTCCCCACAGTGGAGACAAGACAAGCAAAACAGTCGGAAACAAACAACGTCCGAACACATACCGCCGAAATCCCTGGAGAATCCTGGCAAGAGTCACCATATACACTCCCTGGCTGACCATCATCTTTGATAAAATCCAAGCGCTTTCCTCTGCACTGGATGACGGCGTCATAGCGGGATAACCAGTCCATACCCAGAATGATGTCAAAATCCTCCAAATCGATCACCTTGAAATTAGCCTTTGCTACGAAATCGCCCAACAAAATGGGACAATCAAGAAGACCCCAGTCTGCCACCACCGAAGCACCGGAAGGAAATTTCACCAAAAACGCAATCCCCACTCGATCTGGTGTCAGATGATACCGATCCAGAAAGGTTCGCGCCACAAAAGAATGGGTCGCGCCAGAATCAAATAGAACACGCGCCCAACGGTTCTTTACCTTAAAGTTTCCTATAAGGTGTATATGCTATGCTAAGAACTACACATAAAAGACATACACAAAACGTGAACCAGAGGACAGAATCGAACCTGAGATAACTTAAGGTGACGTATGAGCTTCCTCTGAAGAGACCACATTCAACGTCCCTTTGCCTTTGTCTACATGCGGAGGCGGAGGCAAAGCCTGGAGTGGTGCGGGT
This sequence comes from Platanthera guangdongensis, assembly GCA_039583875.1. Classification (NCBI taxonomy): domain Eukaryota; kingdom Viridiplantae; phylum Streptophyta; class Magnoliopsida; order Asparagales; family Orchidaceae; genus Platanthera; species Platanthera guangdongensis. The sequence goes on from CM077160.1 coordinate 129,464,939, forward strand.
TGCAACACAGGTTGAATCTGCGGGCACCTTGCGCGAAGATGTCCTTTTCTGCCACACTGGAAGCACACCTTGTCTTTGGCCCAGCAGCGGCCCACATCATGACCTCTTTTCCCACAAAATGTACACTCCAAGTCTCTGGTTGGCGCACCCTGAATAGCGTGCACCTGCTCCTTCTTTTGCATCCCCAACCGCTTGAAACATTTCTCAAACGGGTGACCGGCTCGGCCACAGAAGCTACATAGTTCCTTCTTCTTATTTACGTCTGACTCGTGGGACATTTTCTCTCCCACCAGCTGTCTCTTGCCCTGCCTCATCTGCTGCCCTCTTTGTTTGGCATTTTCTATAGCTTCCACCTTCAATGCTGCCTCAACCACAGTGGTATAACTTGTCGCTCCATAAGCACTTGCGAATTGCTGCACGTCGCTGCGGAGTCCGCCAAGAAATCTCTTTACTCGGTCAGCTTCCGTCGTCACCAAGCTCGGAGCGAACCGACTTAACTTGCTAAACTCAATTTCATACTCACTCACTGTGCGTTGCCTCTGCTTCAAGTACAAGAAGTCATTCATCAGGCGGTCCCTTTCCACTGCCGGTAGAAACTTGTGCCGTAACATTTCTTTGAATGCTTCCCACGAACAGCCCGCCCCAAGGCCTTCCTTTTCTCGCAACCACCAACCTTTTGCCAACCCTTTGAGTTGATAGGCGGCAAGCATCACCTTCTGGTCCTCGGTAATGCCAGAATACACAAACATCTCTTCCAATGTGATTACCCAATCATCCAAGATCACAAAGTCTGCTTTTCCATCATAAGTCGGTGGTCCAAGTCGCTGAAACTGCGAGATGAAAGTCATCGCAGGAGGAACCACAACTGGGGGTATCACTGTCACTGAAGGAGTAGAAATCGTGGGGCCTCTAACCGTCTCTTGTCCTCTTGGTGCCAGCCCCGACATCGCTGATGACATAGCTTGGAGCTGTGACTGCACTTCCTGCACCTGCCTCGTCAAAGCCTCATTACTTTGGCGAAGACTATCCATCAGGGCATTATTCTGCGCGCCCGAAGACTCGCCCTCGGATTGGGGAGTTTGTCTTATCACTGGACGCTTCGACATCCTATTCACACGTTCACTCTTGTCAAGCTCAAACCCAACAAAACACACAACGGCTATGTACAGACCATACATATAACAATATGAACATCAACTGCTAACTTGCTCTGGGAGTTTAAGAATGATGGTATGCCTAGCCTAAAGATGACTCACCGTCATCCCACTAACTTGTGCCTACCAATGAATGCATGACTTTATTTGACCCAGAACCATGAGTGTACAGGTGTCATCATGTAAATCTTAGCTTGGCACGTTGTGCTCATGCAATGTTATGTTATGCGTGATGTGCGATGCAATCTAGAAAAGGCCTTAATGCATGCCATGAGCGGTCGTACGCATCACAATGCTATGCATCCCATACTACATAGCATTGCATGCAACGAAGAAAAGAAAACGTGCTAGTCGCATCCATGTGGGAAGGTTATGCATTCCCACATGCATACATGTTTTGATCAACTAAGACGTATTTTCCAAATGACGTAAACAATGAGTATTTCTTATAGTAGTATCACTATAGACTGCATATCGGAGATCATCATAAATAAAGAAAGTATTTCCGCCGCTATTTCCGCCGCGTACAAAGACAGTTTTTGATACCTAAGGCCGAGAGATACGGTCATTCAATCCAAACGTTTTCTTACATTTCACTGTTGAATTTCAACTCATAAAGTAAGCGTCAAGAGTTGCCTGAGCGTGTGCAGTTATCCCCTGCACGACGTGGCATCATAACCCGTAGTTCCTCTTGCTCTAATACCAACTGTCACAACCCGCATTTCCTCAACGAGTATATCGTATCAGAGCAAGAGGAACTACGGGTTATGATGCCACGTCGTGCAGGGGATAACTGCACACGCTCAGGCAACTCTTGACGCTTACTTTATGAGTTGAAATTCAACAGTGAAATGTAAGAAAACGTTTGGATTGAATGGCCGTATCCCTCGGCCTTAGGTATCAAAAACTGTCTTTGTACGCGGCGGAAATAGCGGCGGAAATACTTTGTTTATTTATGATGATCTCCGATATGCAGTCTATAGTGATACTACTATAAGAAATACTCATTGTTTACGTCATTTGGAAAATACGTCTTAGTTGATCAAAACATGTATGCATGATATACAATAATAGGTTTTGTGTAGCTTAGAAAATATCTAATGCAACCTACCATAAATCCTTCCCAAGAGCAAGAAGACATCATCCAAATGAGTCACATAGCAGTATATTATTCACACATCACAAGTAAAGAAAACCACCAATGGGCGCCAACAAACTGACACGAACCCATTGGGTCACATGTATGTCTGTACAACAAAAAGAAGAACTACCTCGTTAAGTATGCTCGGTTAGCTCCCAAGAAACGCCACCAACCGACCTAGCCGCTCAACCGGCTACAACCTGCACCTGAGGCATTCAAGAAAGAATACCTCAGCAATCAACCAAGCTATACAAAAGAGAGCATGAATTCCATAATCGATAAAGAAGGGGCTTACCGACCCTGTAGCAATGTTTCATATAAATAAAAAGAGTGCAAAAACAAGTGCGTACAAGTAGGAAACAATGTTATTCCAAAGTGTCTTCCAAAGTGTCAACCGCACCAAGTGCGTACAAATTCAACAAATCCTTCTCCACCCGCAGGAGCAAAAGGGCAATACACATGCCCAAACTCAGCATCTTATAAACAAGAAACAACCAAACTAGTGAAACATAAGCAGCGGTTAAGTTCAATTCCGCAAGAGTCTTTCGGTGGCGGCCCTAAAGTGGAACGTACCAAACAAAACCAGCCCAAATCGGGGCCAAAGTGGTCTCTCTAACCACAAAAAAACCAAAACCCGGTGGCCACAGACTAAAATCACACCACCCCTTGCAGAATTCTCACACAAACGCTCCTGCCATGGTTCACAAGTCGCCTCGCAAAACGCCCCATAACCCAAGCTAAACACGTTCCTTTCATTGTTCTCACGCATGACGACAAGTTGCTAGAAAAGGAATTAAGCTACAAGCTACATGAATTACATGATGAGGAACAAGAACAAATCACATAATTAGGCAAGAAAAAGGGTACATGAATATGAATAAATAGAGCTCCATGAGTCACATGAACAAGATAAATGACATGAAGCAATCTAACATGGACTTGCTAACTAACAAAACTACACATGGAAGCTCAAAGTCATTCAGCATAGGGAAATTTGATCAGAAGCAAGAGGATTGATACTTACAAAAAATAAGCATAATTTTGAATCAAGAAGAACAAACTAGGCAATTGAATCAAGAAGAACAAAATAAGCATAGGGAAATTGAAAGAGCAATTAATCAAAGGACAAGAAATCAAGATTGGCAAGGGTGAAGAACACCGCTTGCCTGAACCGAGATGATGCCGCGACGGCTGCTCCTCTCTTCCTTGCCTTGCTTTAGCCTTTCTCCTTTGCTTTCTCTTTGAGAGTGAAGAAGAAGATGAAGAGAAGGTGAAATGAGAAGAACAATTCTCTGTTTCGGCCTTATTTCCTTCAGAACAGAGCTGCACCGTTAGATGCAGAATCAAGGAAATGAACGGCACAAAAAAACTGGAAAAAGTCGATTTTCGGGCCTGTCACGCCCTGTGTCACGCCCGTGACACAGGGCGTGTACCATAAGCGGCGTAGAAAGTCGGCAAAATCCAAGTTTATCCACACGGTACACGGCCGGGTACACGCCCGTGATGGGTCGGTCACGCCCGTGACCGAGGGCGTGTAGCCCGTGACTCGACACCTCGTCGACACAAAATGTCGACACTCGACACAGCTTGACACGCCCTGTGACACGCCCGTGTCACAGGCCGTGTCCCCTCTCTCGACACCCGACACTCGATACTCGACACTCGACACTCGACCAAGCGGGACACGGCCCGTGACACGCCCGTGTCACAGGGCGTGTACCCCATTCGTCGAGCTCAACTCGACGCAAGAAAAATTCGTCGAGTCAAGGAGGTCACGCCCAGGTCACGGCCTGGGTCACGCCCGTGTCAGGGGGCGTGTATAGCACAAAAACGACCATTTTTCCTTGTTTTGAAAAATGTTTCTGTGACGTCCTATACCATTTTTGCCTTAAGCACTTTTTACCCTTTTTTTGTTTCCTGAACCAGCAACTTATTTTGAGCAACATTACCCGGGCGCGAAAAAGTGCAAGCATTCCCTAAGAGGCCTCACCGAGTCCCTAATTTGGACTCCGGTTTGCTGGGGAATTGTGCAACTCGGCAACCAAAACAGCCACTCGCAAGCCCGCGGGAAAAACCATGCTCAAACATAACGCCCATCATGCGTACGCAATCAAAAAAAAATCCGGGGCGTTACAGGTATGGACACACCCGTGTCTCTACCCATGTCCTTCTCGGGAATCAACTCGAGCGCTTGAATCGAGTTCTGGTTGGAACAACTCGAGTGCTGGTCGGACACACATGTGTAGGGACACGCCCATGTCTCTACCCGTGTCATACTCTGGACTGACTTCACCTCCCCTACTCGAGTGTAAGCCTAGCTACCAGCACTTCCCTGAGCCCAAGTTAGCTCCTCTGACTCAAAAGCGCACACGAGGGACCTAGCGCGAATCGGGGCATTACACCTCTAGTGGTGGAGACAGAAGCTAGTGCTAGTGGTACTATTTCATATTTTGCTGAGGAAGAAGAAGAGCCCAGAAGGCAGAAAATCAGGTCACTTGGAGAGATCTATGAGGTAGCCCCTACAAATGACGAGTTCAGCTTGTTTTGTTTACTTACAAATACCGAGCCTTTGACCTATGAAGAAGCAGTGAAGACTGTTGGCTGGAGGAAAGCCATGGATGAGGATATGCAGTCTATTAAGAAGAAGAACACTTGGGAGTTAGCTGAACTGCCCAAAGGATTGAAGCCCATAGGTGTGAAGTGGGTCTTCAAGGTGAAGAAATATGGAGTTGGACAGGTGCTGAAGTACAAGGCCAGACTTGTGGTCAAGGGTTACAAGCAGAAAGAGGGAATAGACTACGATGAGGTCTTCTCACCGGTTGCCCGGATGGATACTATTCGTATGTTTATTTCCATTGCAGCATAGATGAGGTGGCATCTTCATCAGATGGATGTCAAGTCCGCTTTCTTGAACGGAGATTTGGAAGAGGAAGTGTACATTGAGCAGCCTCCTAGCTATAAAGAAGAAAAGGGAAAGAAGCAAGTGCTAAGATTGAGGAAGGCACTATATGGTCTCAAACACGCACTAAGAGCGTGGAATAAGAGGATTGACACATTCTTAAATGAGCAAGGGTATGTGAAGTGCCCTTATGAACATGGAGTCTATGTGAAGGAAAGTACGAAGGGGGCACTTTACCTCTGCCTGTATGTGGATGATTTGATCATCTTGGGGAGCAGTGACTATGTCGTGAGGAGCTTCAAGGAGATGATGAAGCAGGAGTTTGAGATGACAGATTGTGATGAGCTTAGCTACTTTCTGGGTATTCAGGCAGTGCAATATGATGAGGGCATTTTCATTTCTCAGGAGTCATATGCTAGAGAGATTTTGAAGAAGTTTGGTATAATGGGGTGTAATCCAGTGGGACACAAATGGATCCAAGTACACAACTGTCTAGGCATGACGAGGGAGAAGCTACTGACCCTACATATTTTAAGAGCCTAATGGGGAGTTTGAGGTACTTGACTTGTACCCGACCTGATATTTTGTATGCAGTAGGTATTGTGAGCAGATTCATGGAAAACCCTGTGGAGACACCCCTGGCAGTGGCAAGGAGGATACTGAGATACATCAGAGAAAATTTGAGTTTTGGCCTCTTTTATAAGTACAGTGAAGATCCCAAGTTGATTGGCTACAGTGACAGTGACTGGAGCAATGATGTTGATGATAGGAAGAGCACTACGGGATTTCTCTTCTATTTGGTAGAAACTCCCATTACCAGGTTTAGTAAGAAGCAGAAGATAATGACTCTTAGTTCTTGCGAAGCAGAGTATGTTGCTGCTAGTGCATGTGTGTGCCATGGAGTAAGGCTGAAGAGGTTGATGAAATCTTTGAAATTGGATGGTGATGAGCCTACTACCATATATATGGACAATCGAGCTGCGATTGAACTGGCAATGAATCATGTGCTTCACGAGAGGACCAACCACATTGACACCAGATTCCACTTCATCAGAGAGCAGGTAGAAGCTAATGAAGTTCACTTGGAGCATGTGAGGACTAATGACCAGCTGGCGAACATTTTCACAAAGCCCTTGAAGGTGGAGCTGTTCAAGAGGATGTGTGAAAAGCTGGGAATGATGAAGAAGGAGGAGCTGAACTTGAGGGGGAGCAATATTAGCACCAAGTTTAGCTCCTAGTTAGTTTTTTATCTTCTAGTCCTAGTTTATTCGTTAAATTAAGTGTGCTATGTAATAAACCCAAAGTTATTTTTTGAGGTTGATGAACTCCGAACAGACTTTTCAGTTTTCTTCGAACGGGGTTCGACGAACGTCGAACGGGGTTCGACGAACATCGAGCTGCTTTTGTGATATTTCGTCGACTGGAGTTCGACTATGACGATTGGTTTTCGTCCAATGGAGTTTTTTGTCGCGGGGTTTTTTCGTCGATCGGTTTTTTTTCCAGTTGTTTTGTTTGTGTGTTGTTGTGTTTATGTATCCAGGGGAGGTGATGACTGAGTAGGTAAGTCAACTCACAACAAGTATTTTGTTGTTGTTTTTTTAGTTACTGGATAGAAGAGAAGATAATAGATTTCAGTCTGTAACTTGTTTTCTTGGTACTATTCTTCTTCCTATAATCGCTTTGTTTTAAAAAGTTTATTCAAGATTTGGATATGGCTGCAACTGTGCCTCCAATGGTGATGATCTAGATTTGGATTGTTTGTGTTTATCATCACCTTGTTTTTTTCTCTCTCAATTTTTCTTGATTTCCTACTTCAAGTTTGGATTTCTGATTTCTGGGTGTGAATCGGACTATCAATATGTTCTATGCACATGCAAATTATTTCCAACCAGAGCCTCCAGCTCATTATGTACACGGTCTATACCTCTAGTTATATTCGGATATAAGTGACGAAGGGACATGACAACACTGAAACATTGGTTACAATCACTTTTGAGTTCTAAACTCTTACTGCTTGGGGAGCAATGATGCATTGTTAGATGCCGCTCATTGTTTGTGAAGCTTTTGTTTGACTTTTAAGATCAAGTGGGAGACTGTTGGTGTTACCATTATGATCTGGAAGTGATCAAGTATGTAGGCTCACTACCAACGCAGTATGAGCCTATCAGGGTCGCACATAATAATGTTTGGAGAAATTGGGAGATTGGATTAGTATGGTTTTTGTAAGACCCCTCCCCCTTACCAAGGAGGCTCCCGGTCTTATGCCCAGAACCACCATCTTACGGTGGCACTAACACACGGGTTAGTCGACACCACAACACGCCGATCCTGCCAGCTAGTATGATCATATAACATGTTCGGCCAAAAGAGAGAAAGAAGTAAAAGCAGTATGTATATAAGCAACTAGTCCACAAGTCACAATTATATCAAATAATAATGAAAGCATATAAGTTCAGCATGAGTACAACAATAGTGAGAAAAAAGGTCTTATGCCCAGTACATAATGACAAATCTCTCTCCCACAAATTTCAACAAGCGGAAGCAATGCTCTCACCAGAAGTCTCATCCCACCTGATGGCGAGCCGCGGTAGTAGTGGTAGGTAGTGGCAGTATCAGCTCCTCACTTCCTGCCACCTCGTCCTACTGGTACTCCCTCTCCTCGAGCTCCTAAAATGATTTGTCACACCGATCATTAGTCAAAAGACTAAGTCATTTCCTCTACACCTCGCCACCGCAACTCCTAGGCACCGGCCGGGAGGACGAAGCGGAAGATAACAAGGGGTATAACAAAGGAAACATGTGACAGTAGAACTATACTAAGAGTACATATATATCAGTTATTTCTACTCTAGCAGTTCTATATATATGGTGCATGAAAAGTAAGAAGAACTGAACAGAAACAAGTAAAGTGCTATAAGTAAACAAGTACTAAAGGTAAGCATAGTAAATACAGCAAGTAAAATAAGCTACCACTACCATCACAGAAGTACCCTAACTTATATGAATGGCCATACAAACTTATAAGTTAAGGTTTCTAGAAATATAACTTATCATATAAAAGAGTCCATACTAATTTATATGATAAGGATCTATGGAGCGTATGACCTAGTTATGAATGTATGATATGCATGTATTTTATGGTTCATGCAAGTTCAACTCACACACACGACTTTGTGATCACAGACCTTTAGTTCCCACTTTTCGGAGCTAGCATCACTCTCTGGTACCACCATTGTGGCTACGACAGCAGTGGAGCGGGCGTCTCCACTCCTAGGTGGGAATACACACTACCGGGCCTAGACTTCCCATACGCCTCTGTACACATCCTAGGTGCACTCTAGAGTCTTGCGTACTAATTGCTGGCTACCCACCAGTCTTTTTGGTCGAGTGTGCGTTCTTGGGGATCATCCTCCAGAGCTCAGTGTAAAACAACCCACTAGCTCCTCAAAACAACACACCTCGCTAGAGTCACTGTACTGCCATCGGTGTGATGATTGGCCTAGTACAGCATGATCCGCCACAAGTTTATGCACATGCAAGATATTCCAACCCGAGCCTCCAGCTCGTAGGACCAACACATCCTGAATACCTCCAACCCATAGTGGGTGACATTGCACATTACTGCCTTTATTCAAAATCCCTCAACCCATCAAGGGTGAGAGGTCACAATAGTGCCTTTATTCAGAATCCCTCAAACCCATCACGGGTGAGAATGAACCACAACATCTTAGCCTATTAGACTACACTTGTCTAGTGTTTGTTATACCTTGCAGTTTAGGGTTAATCCCAGGACTGCCCAAGACATGCACGATGAAGGGCTCTCGAGGGCACTAGGAGCTATGATGGGCTGAAATCCCAACGCTCCCTTTCGCAAGGATATTTGTTTTATTTGGTTTCTACCCATGATCCATACCTAGCTCTCGTCGTTACTTTGGAACGAACCTAATGAATTTAGTTATTATCGGGAAATCAGCAGCCTTCCGCCGGTCTCCATTCTAGCCACTGTCCTTGAGGTCTTGCACTCTATCACTCGATATTATAAAAAGACCTACTACACACCAATCAGGGTTTGACTTCCCAATTTAATCACCAACTTATACTTCTATTGTATCCCCTGCGGGTCCCAGTAATACCTGTTACTTTTGCTAAGCGCAACTCCTGCCCTAATATTAACCCGTATAGTAGGACTTCCAATACCTTAGGCCAAATGCCCCTAATTAATTATCATGGGTTGGTATGGTATATGATGTTGATCATTTAGGATTTCACCATTTCTTTAAGTAATTAAGAGCCAAAATTAATTCCTTTAATTGTGTGACCTATGTCACATTGCTCATGATGTACTACTTATATTGATTCATTCTACTTAAGAAATTTATCAGGTGTTATAAGAAGTAAAATATGGCTGCCCACCAAATTTCCCAATTTTCCCATGAAATTTCTATTTGATTTTAATTTAACAATAAAATCTCAATTTGCCTACATTCCAAATGAAGTATAGTATGTCTACCACCAAACATTTTGGGAAAATTACTGAAGATTCATAATTATAAATTCAAACTGAATACAAAGTTTTAAAGTCCTAAATAGTCATTTAGCCTAACAAATATCCAAAGTGCCATTATTACTAAAATGTCATTATTAGGTTTTTCAACATACTGAAACATCCACAAATTCTCAGATAATGCCAAAAAGATTAGATCCTATAAATAAGCTACTGTAAAATTTTCCATATTATTCCAACAAAAATTTCCTTTATATTTAATTATTTTACATAATGGGAAAAATAATAATTCTACTTAAAATCCAAGATAAAATTATCTAACAGCACCATAAAGTTTTCCAAAGATAAACTATGATCCATTTAAACTTGTGACAAAATTTGAGAATTTAACATCATCATTAGCCTTAGTTTCAAATTTTTATTTCTAAATGGCCTAATTTTCAAAAATTCCAATTAATGGGATTTTTTATCCCAAAAATCTCATTCTTCCAGTGAAAGGTATATTTCACTCCTATAAACTTCTATCCAGAGTTTCATGGACATGCAATGTTCCAAATTGGATAAATTCTCATTTTGTTAATTTTGCTATAAGCACCCCAAACCTAAACCTACCTTTCTCATGCAAGTGTGATTACCAAACATGTAGGAGTCAACAGAGGCTGCAATTTCGACCATGGTCTTATATTGACCCAATGGACATGCCACCAAAATTTGCGGCCATTTGGAGTTGTATTTCTCCAAATATTTAATTAATTTAAATAAGTGTATTTTACCAAATACTATATAAAATATTTTTCCAACAATTCCCATTTTTGGTCAGTACCTAAGTATGACATAGTCACATGCATGACCAAAATCTCAGGCCATGAGGAGTTATGGTTTGGCCTGGGCACTCATTTAAAGATCTGGCCTAGCCTAGGACCAGTCTTGGTATAATAGCCCTACAGGGAGCCCTACTGCTCCAAATTATATGTTTAGGATGTCAAAACAAATTTAAGACGTAGATCTACAATTTGTATGTTGGTTACCAGTTCTGAAATTTCTTCTAATGGCCTATATTTAACATGCAAAGTCCTGTATAAAGTGTAATAGAATTTAAATGAAATTAATTTAATACTATAGTTTTATTTGATTCGGAATGGACGGCATCCCATCATCTTATCCAATGAGCCGACGGCTCAGATTTAACCCGCCTGGCGCATATTCAAACCGCATTTCCAGACCACTCGGCCACCTCCCTGGCCGGCCACCACCACCACCACCTCCATCGAGGTGGTGGTCACCGCTTGAACCCGAACACCTCAAATTCCATGGATTCTCTTGCTTTCATCTCATGGGATCGGGCTGATTTGAGCCCAATATCTCTCCTGGTAGATCTAAGAAACTAGCACGGGGTAAGGGGAGCTGAAACGGACCTGCAGCCAGCCTTGGCGGCGCGTTTTGTGGCGGTGAGGCATGGCCGAAGCTTGCTCCGGCGATCTACCCCGATTCCTGGATTCTCCTGCAAAAGCAGTGCTCCAGATGTCGATCTCCACTCTCCTGAGCTCACTGAAGGTGATGGTGGGCTTGCTTTTGGCTGGGGGTAGCTGTATAGGGAGATATCACCAAAGTGGATTTCAGCCACCACTTTGGATGCTTCACCCTTGGCGCCAAGTGACCACCAGACCCTCATTTCTGTTGAAATGAGGTTGCGAGCTCATCCAAGAGGCTTGGGCAGAGGGAAGGAGGGCCACATGGCCTTCATCCCTTATATCCATCTCTTCTCTCTCCTCTTTTCCCCCAAAATTCCAATTTTACTCCCATGCATGTGTTCTCTCACCTAATTTAGAGGGGTAGGGGTAGTCCTTGACCTCTTGGGCTGGTCATGAGCCTTGACTAATGGGCTTAGCCCATGGGGAGTGGGTTTGGCTTCTTCTTTCTTCTTTTAGGCCTTTTTGTTTACTTGTTGACTTTTAGGGTTGACTTGGTCAACATGGTGAGTGGGCTGACCCCACTTAAAGGTAATGGACCCTATGGCACCACCCAACTTGGGTTGGCCATGGTGGTGCCCCACTTGGACTAATTAGGCTTTTGGATGTGGGTTTGACCAATTTAAAGTAAAGGGTTGACTTGTGTCAACTTGGGTCAATAAGTGACTTAGTGATATGGCTTATGGTTTCCCCTAGGTTGGTATTAGGGTTAGGGGTGTTGTGGTGGAACCAATGTTTGGTCAGGACTCCAATTGGGCAGGTTTGACTTGGGTTATTTGGGATCCTATAGTGGGTCCCATGTGACTACACCCTAACTCCATGGTTCAAACCTAGCCTAAATCATGCGCCCACCACATGTCCTAACCCTACCTAAGTAGTGGGGTCTAATTGGAAATGGGATGTTACAAACTCTAATAAACAAAAGAATTAATTTCGTCCCAGAAATTTAAGTTCGGGTCTACGGGGTTTCCAAGCATAAAAATTTAAGTACTTTAAATATTAATTAAAGTGTTACTGAGGTAAAAAGCTCTGGGTGTCGTTCTAGCATCAGGTCCTCAGATCCCAGGTGTGCTCCTCCCGTCCATGGTTGGACCACAAAACCTTCACCAGGGGAACTTTCTTCTTCCACAACACTCGGACCGTAGTATCGTCAATCCGGAGTGGCTCTAAACGAACTGATCTGTCAGATGCTAACGGGCCTGTTGTAGTGGTGATATGCTGCTCCGGCCGAAGGAGAGCTCTCCATAGAGAAGGGACGTGGAAGATGTCGTGCAAGGTCCCTAACTCTGGCGGCAGCTCCAGTTTGTAGGACAAGGGGCCGACCCACTCCAGGATCAAATATGGCCCCATATATCGAGGGTTGGGCTTCTTGTGCCTCCGTACCCGAGAAACACCATGCATCAGACGTATCTTCAAGAACACTCTGTCCCCCACCTGGAACTCTACCTTCCGATGCCGCACATTGTAGTACTTAGCCTGTCTACTTTGAGCCTCCAGCATCTGCTCCCTGATCAATCGTATCTGAGCGTCTGTATCCTCAATATATTCTGATCCAAGTGCCCTAGGGTACTCATACTGGATCCAAGATAACGCTGTCCGACACTTCCTCCCGTAAAGAGCCTCATAAGGTGCCATCCCAATGCTCTCCTGGTGACTGTTATCGTAGGAGAACTCGACCAGTGACAACAATCTCTCCCAGTACCTCCCCGTATCTAGTATACACAATCGTAGCAGAACCTCCATGGTCCTGATGGTACGCTCCGTCTGACCGTCGGTCTGTGGATGGAAAGCGGTGCTAAAAGAAAGCTGAGAACCCAAGTATACATGCACCGCTCTCCACTCCCTGGAAGTGAATTGACTGTCATGATCCAAGACAATCGTCCTGGGGACTCCGTGGTACATGACGAACTGTTCTACAAACAACCTCACCAAAGTAGTAACCGGGGTGTCCTTCCTGATAGGTATAAACCGGGCCAACTTGGTCAGTCTGTCGACAATGACCCAAACAGAATCGTGCCCCGTGTGGGAGCGAGGCAATCTGTGCACAAAGTCTATAGCAATATCCTCAAACTTCCACTCAGGGACCGGTAGTGACTGTAGCAACACTCCCGGGCTCTTGCATTCTGCCTTTACTCACTGGCATGTCTCGCAGTGTGTCACATAGAAGATGATCTCCCTCTTCATTCCCGACCAATACATGCTCCTCCGCAGATCCGCTATCATCTTGGTGATACCGGGATGCACTGAGTACCGAATACAGTGAGCCTCCTTGAGTATATCCTCCCAGATACCACCTCCTCCGAGTATGTAAAGATGACCACAGAAATGAATGTGGTCATCAAGCAAAGTATAATCACCTGACCTGCCCCCTTCCATGGCCCTAAACACTGGCACCAAAGCTGCATCTAACCTCTGATGTACCCTGATGCGCTCTCGTATATCACACTCCACGATCAGAGAGGTCAAGTACTCCAGGTCGATCTCCATCTCGGACTCGGAAACGACAGAAATATGCATATCCTCTAACATTTGCAGCAACTCCATAGACATCACCTGAGGCTCTGGTACTGAGGTGTTGGCTCTCCTACTCAAGGCATCTGCCACGGTTTTTGCCTTCCCCGGATGATAATGCATGGTGTAATCATAATCGCACAAGAATTCAAGCCATCTTCTCTAGCGCAGGTTCAGGTCTTTCTGCGTGTCAACATACTTGAGGTTCTTGTGATCTGAGAAGATGTCACAATGAACCCCATATAGGTAATGTCTCCAGATCTTTAATGCGAATACCACCGCCCCGAGCTCTAAACCATGTACAGGGTAATTCTGTTCATGCTTCTTCAACTACCTCAAAGCATAAGCGATGACATGTCCATGTTACATCAGGACTACACCCATCCCCGGATATGATGCGTCAGTATATATGTGAAATCCTTCCTTCCCAGATGGAAGTGCAAGGATAAGGGAAGAGGTGAGCATGTCCTTTAGCTCCTAAAACGCCGCCTTGCACTTCTCCGTCCACGTAAAAGCTGCTTCCTTCTTCGTCAAGGACGTGAGGGGAATTGCTATCCTCGAGAACCCCTCCACGAACTTGATATAATATACCGCGAGTCCCAGAAAACTGCGTATGTCCGATGCTGACTTTGGCTGTGGCCAATCTCTAACTTCCTGCACCTTGTTTGGGTCCACGGCCAATCATTCCCCACTGATGGTATGCCCCAAGAACGCCACTTCTTGCAGCCAGAACTAGCACTTGGAGAACTTAGCATACAATTGGTGCTCTCTCAGCTTCCCCAAAATCATCGCCAAATGCTGAGTATGGTCTTCCTGTGTCCGGGAGTAGATGAGTATATCATTGATGATGATTATAACGAATCTGCCCAGGTAGGGCTCGAAGACATGGTTCATCAAACTCATGAATGTAGAAGGCGCATTCGTGAGCCCGAATGGCATCACCGTGAACTCATACAATCTATAGCGGGAACTAAAAGCTATTTTCGGGATGTCCTCCTCCTGGATCCGCAGCTGATAGTACCCCGACCTCAAATCTAACTTAGAGAACCAGAAGGCTCCTTGAAGCTGATCAAAAAGATCGTCGATCCGGAGTAGCGGGTATGTGTTCCAGACCATCAACCGGTTCAGCTCCCGGTAGTCGATGCAGAGACGCAGTGAGCCATCCTTCTTCTTGACAAATAACACCGGTGCTCCCCATGGTGATGAGCTCAGTCGGACAAATCCTTATTCTACCAGCTCCTGTAGCTGTGTCCTGAACTCTGCTAGCTCCTTCGGGGCCATCCTGTATGGTGCCCTAGATACGGGCCTCGCTCCTAACACCAAATGAATGCAGAAGTCCGTGTCCCTGGCCGGTGGCAATCCGGGCAATTTCTCCGGAAACACATCGGAGAAATCCCGAACCACCGGAATGTCCACAATGGATGCCTCTACTCCCTCCATCTCGAAGCAGATAATGTATACCTCCTCTCCTTGCTTGTGGGCTTTGACAGCCTGTACTGATTATAATAAGAGATGGGAGACAAGTCTAATACCTTCGATGATGACGTGGGAGTCCCCGTGCCTCAATCTGATCCTCCTGACGGGCAATCGATTTGGGCGTGGTTCCAATGCAACCAAGTCATGCCCAGGATAAAGTCGAAATCTGGCATCCTTAGGATCGTTGTTGGCGCCTCAAATGTCTTTCCACCGATCTCTGCCTCCATATTGCACTTGGCAGATGATAATAGTACCGATCCATCAGGTAGCCTCACCCTCATCATCGATCCCGTGAATCATTCCACGCCATCCAGTCCTTCCACAAAGGCTTCTGATACGAACGAGTGTGAATCACCAATATCGAACAGCGTATGGGCGGTCTTGCTGCTAATAAAGACTATGCCTGTGGTTGATTTGAGTTTCAAATGGGTAGGTATTCTACAAGGTCAAGTACTATAAATTGGAAAAATCTAAACTTTACAAAAATAATTTATGAACCTGTGATGACTTCCTTAGGATTCCTCGTCTCGGCGAGGTCTAATGCATACATCTGCTCCTGTCCTCAGCCTCGGCCAAAAGGTCCTCGGCCTCGGCGTCAACCTCGACCTCGGCCCTGCAGTAACGGAGGGGCCATCGGAGGTGGAGGAGGAAGTGGACGAAATTGATGCGAGCACTCAGATCTAACGTGGCCCGGCTGATGACACCCGAAACAAACTATCGGTCGCTGGCCACGATCAACCTGTCTCATCTGGCCATGTGTCTGTGGTGGTGGAGGAGCTGGTGCTGCAGGGGGATCTCTGCTCCTGCCTGTAGTTGGAATGATAACATCCCTCGCCTCTCTTGTGCCTCATGACTCTGCCTCTCTGTGATACTCGGCTATTCTCCCCAAAGAACGACCTTGAAAGAATTGATCTCAAGATAACCTAATACACCTAGAGGGGGGGGGGGGGGGTGAATAGGTTCAAATCCTTTTTATTCTAAGGCAGATAATAAACTCTAGTTTTCTGTTGGTTATACTACTAACACAACAAACACATCACAGAAATATATCCAATCACAGAGTGCACAGGATTTATAGTGGTTCCCCAAGTATTGGGTACATCCACTTTCCCCCTTCGCCTATCTAACAGTGTGCTAGATTCGTCCTAACTTCTTCTCTTCACCTCAGATCTACAGATCTTACAGCTCAGAACCCAATCAAGGTTCCTACAACTCAGAGTGAGTCCACACTCCTATAGCTCAGGCACACAGCCCTACCTTAGCCTTCAACAAGGCCTACACCTCAGAGATAACAATCTCCTACAACTCAGGCTCACAGCCCTACCTCAGCCTTCAACAAGGCCTACCACTCAGAGACCTAAATCTCCTATAATTCATCCTTTATAACTTAGGCTTACAGCTCAGATCTAGAAAGATTCTACAGAAAATTGATATAAGTTTGTAATTAACCACCACCCAGTAGAGAGAGAAGGGATGGATGGATTCTTGATCAGTTCTTGGAAGAAACTGATGGCAGAGAACAACCACTCTTAGCTTTCTTTAAAACTTCTTCAATCTGAACTCAGTAGGGTTGAACTCCTGTGAAGTTGATCTTCAATCAGCTCCTTTCTTGAAATTCAGATCTCAATTTGAATCCTTCTTAGTAGATTAGTTCAGGATCTGCACTTGAGGGACTTGATGATGAAAGCCCCTTTCTTCTTTGGAGCTCTCTCTCTCTCTCCAAATTCTTCTGTTTCTCTTTCTTTAGTATTCTGTATTGATTGGTCGTCAACAACTCTTCTGTATTAGTTCTTCTTCTATTGAAGGAGAAAGCCTTTATATAGTCTTCCTCCATGGTAACCGGCTGATCCAGTTTCTAACAAACTTCTGACGGCTTTGACAGTTGCAGTAGACCGGTTGGTAACGACAGTTGTCAAGTCATCCAATCACTTCTTGAAATTCTGTCTATCAGCAAAGTGTCGAGACTGAACGTTATCATGTGTCGACACAAGTAGACTAAGTGTTGACACAAGTGAACTAAGTGTCGACACAAGCCTTGGTGGTGTCGACACATCTCCTTTGTTGTTGTTAATGGTTCTCGACACAGCCTTCTGTAGAATGTGTCGACACTGATTCTGTGTGTCGACACAAACACTTCTCTTTAACTTTACTAAATCTCTGCTCTATGTGTAGACACAAGTCCTGTATGTCGACATAGTTAATGTCGACAAAGTCTCCCGTGTGTCGACACTGCCTCTGTGTGTCGACATAATTGATGTCGACTAAGCTTCTGTGTGTCGACACTGCCTCTATGTGTCGACACAGTTGATGTCGACTATGCTTCTCTGTGTGTCGACACTGCCTCTATGTGTCGACACAGTTTCTTCTGGTGTCGACACAGCCTTTCCAAGTGTCGACACAGCTTTTCTCCAGTGTCGACACATGCCTTCATAAGTGTCGACACAGCTTCTCCTGGTGTCGACACATGGACTTAGAAATTTTTCCTGCATTCCTGCATTTTCTTAACCTGCACATATAAACTCAAAACAACATCAAATACACCTTGATGCATATCATTGAGTAAGGTGAGGCTTCTTCAAATCTGGTACACATTTTACAAAGTACCCAACAATCTCCCCCTATTTGGAGAAGTCATAACCCTTAGTCAATGATATACACCATTCATAACAAATACACATTATGATGTATAATAATATCATATGACACGGTAACTGCTAACAAAACATATAGAATATAGCATCATAGAATAATAATGCTAACACAATGAGCATTAATTAATGTTTTGTTTCAACTTACAAAAATTTCTTAATCAAAAGTTTACATAGATTTTAAAAACTAAAGATTACAAAGTTGTAAAATCTAGTAAATCTAATCTAAGGCTGCTCTGGCTCCCTGATGACTATGCCTTTGCCTGGTTGGATCTTAGCTTGTATAGGAGCATCAGTATCATCAGCTGGCTTCTTGCCCTTTAGATCTTTCTTCTTTTGCTCCTCAGCCCTTATTCTTTGTCTTTCAAAATAATGAAAATGCTTAGGGAAATATTTGCTAGGATCCTGAGCATTAGGAGGTAGCTTCCCAAGTTTTGCCTTTCTTCTATATTGAACAATAGCTTCCTGCCTGGCTTCATACTTTTGCCATTATTGCTCAGTGTACCACTTGCCCCTATCATGGGACTTATCCTTTACAGCTTTCCAAGCAGTCAGTATAATGTTCCTGTAGGTTGGACTACACTGCTCAAAATCAGGCTTTAACTCTGCCTGTTCTCTGAATCTTTTCTTAGATAATAGAGTTTCTTGCTCTTTATTCAAGACTGCCTCTGGCATGTCTACTTTCTCAATAATAATATTTTGAGCACCTTCTGGAGGACTGTACATAGACTGTACTTCTTAGTGAATCATCTCAAAATCTGCTGGAGGATAAATTACTTGAGCAACTTCAGCTTGATCACCTCCAAAGTAGGCAGGGTATATACCTGACTCAGCCACATTGTCATCATCACAGAGGGGTGGATATCCAAGTGTGGTTCTGATGCTATTAGAGATCCATTTAGCATGATTAGATCCAGCTTTGACTAACACTCTCTCCCCCTTTATGACTTCTCTAGCAACATGATCCCTGAGGTCATCCTTTATAAATCTGATTTGTTCATCAAGAAAATTAACACCATATTTATAGAATGCCTTTAACTTCAGCAGCTATCCAGAAATGGTCTTTTGAGATTGCTCAATAGCTATTTTTATAGCAGCTAGGCCTTCTTGTAATTTCTTGTCAAAATCTGCCTTAGCATTAGTCCTTGCTTTAGTCTGGGCAGTTGCAACATTCTTCAGTTCCGTAACAATCACATTATGTGATTCTGTTAGATTATCATTCATTCTAAGTTGATTCTCTAGGACATAGCCTTACTTGACAGCTATATCATCAACTTGAGTCTTGATTTTCTCTTGATGTGTTGATAGGAAAACCACAGCATTTCCTCCTTTGTGAAAGCAATCAGTTATTTCCTTCTTATGCTGATTAACTTCAAATATTATTGATTTAATATCTGTAGCCAAGGAGAGTTGTAGATCTTTGTGAGTCTCATCCATGTATTTCTCCATGGCTATCCTCTGTTCATCTAGCTTTACTTACAATGAGACTAATAAGGAGCTATAATCAACTATTGGGGCAGATTGTGGAGCAGCAGTTTGAAATGCCTTCTTGTAGCTTTGACTTCTCCTTTTGAAGATCATTAGCTTCCTCTTCTTAGCTCTTGTAGCTTATTCATCCTCCGATGCTGAGGTACTGGCTATCTCAACTTTATCTTTAGGACTAAGAGGCAATTCCTGTGTAGTCCTAGGTAGCTCCCCCTGAGTGACTTGCTGCTCCTCAGTTCTTGTGTTCACCCCCTGAGACCTTACTTGCTCCCCCTCAAGGTTAGCTTGCTCCCCCCCAACATTTGCTTTCTCCCCCTCAAATTCAGTTTGCCCTAAATCAGGGAACAACTCTTCAAGGGTAAATTCTTGTTGAGTTGGGACTGGAGATACTCTAGCAGTTCTATATATATGGTGCATGAAAAGTAAGAAGAACTGAACAGAAATAAGTAAAGTGCTATAAGTAAACAAGTACTAAAGGTAAGCAGAGTAAATACAGCAAGTAAAATAAGCTACCACTACCATCACAGAAGTACCCTAACTTATATGAATGGCCATACAAACTTATAAGTTAAGGTTTCTAGAAATATAACTTATCATATAAAAGAGTCCATACTAATTTATATGATAAGGATCTATGGAACGTATGACCTAGTTATGAATGTATGATATGCATGTATTTTATGGTTCATGCAAGTTCAACTCACACACACGACTTTGTGATCACAGACCTTTAGTTCCCACTTTTCGGAGCTAGCATCACTCTCTGGTACCACCATTGTGGCTACGACAGCAGTGGAGCGGGCGTCTCCACTCCTAGGTGGGAATACACACTACCGGGCCTAGACCTCCCATACGCCTCTGTACATATCCTAGGTGCACTCTAGAGTCTTGCGTACTAATTGCTGGCTACCCACCAGTCTTTTTGGTCGAGTGTGCATTCTTGGGGATCGTCCTCCAGACCGCAGTGTAAAACAACCCACTAGCTCCTCAAACCATCACACCTCGCTAGAGTCACCGTACTGCCATCGGTGTGATGATTGGCCTAGTACCGCATGATCCGCCACAAGTTTATGCACATGCAAGATATTCCAACCCGAGCCTCCAGCTCGTAGGACCAACACATCCTGAATACCTCCAACCCATAGTGGGTGAGATTGCACATTACTGCCTTTATTCAAAATCCCTCAACCCATCAAGGGTGAGAGGTCACAATAGTGCCTTTATTCAGAATCCCTCAAACCCATCACGGGTGAGAATGAACCACAACATCTTAGCCTATTAGACTACACTTGTCTAGTGTTTGTTATACCTAGCAGTTTAGGGTTAATCCCAGGACTGCCCAAGACATGCATGATGAAGGGCTCTCGAGGGCACTAGGAGCTATGATGGGCTGAAATCCCAACGCTCCCTTTCGCAAGGATATTTGTTTTATTTGGTTTCTACCCATGATCCATACGTAGCTCTCGTCGTTACTTTGGAACGAACCTAATGAATTTAGTTATTATCGGGAAATCAGCAGCCTTCCGCCAGTCTCCATTCTAGCCACTGTCCTTGAGGTCTTGCACTCTATCACTCGATATTATAAAGAGACCTACTAGACACCAATCAGGGTTTGACTTCCAAATTTAATCACCAACTTATACTTCTATTGTATCCCCTGCGGGTCCCAGTAATACCTGTTACTTTTGCTAAGCGCAACTCCTGCCCTAATATTAACCCGTATAGTAGGACTTCCAATTCCTTAGGCCAAATGCCCCTAATTAATTATCATGGGTTGGTATGGTATATGATGTTGATCATTTAGGATTTCACCATTTCTCTAAGTAATTAAGAGCCAAAATTAATTCCTTTAATTGTGTGACCTATGTCACATTGCTCATGATGTACTACTTATATTGATTCATTCTACTTAAGAAATTTATCAGGTGTTATAAGAAGTAAAATATGGCTGCCCACCAAATTTCCCAATTTTCCCATGAAATTTCTATTTGATTTTAATTTAACAATAAAATCTCAATTTGCCTACATTCCAAATGAAGTATAGTATGTCTACCACCAAATATTTTGGGAAAATTACTGAAGATTCATAATTATAAATTCAAACTGAATACAAAGTTTTAAAGTCCTAAATAGTCATTTAGCCTAACAAATATACAAAGTGCCATTATTACTAAAATGTCATTATTAGGTTTTTCAACATACTGAAACATCCACAAATTCTCAGATAATTCCAAAAAGATTAGATCCTATAAATAAGCTACTGTAAAATTTTCCATATTATTCCAACAAAAATTTCCTTTATATTTAATTATTTTACATAATGGGAAAAATAATAATTCTACTTAAAATCCAAGATAAAATTATCTAACTGCCCCATAAAGTTTTCCAAAGATAAACTATGATCCATTTAAACTTGTGACAAAATATGAGAATTTAACATCATCATTAGCCTTAGTTTCAAATTTTTATTTCTAAATGGACTAATTTTCAAAAATTCCAATTAATGGGATTTTTTATCCCAAAAATCTCATTCTTCCAGCGAAAGGTATATTTCACTCCTATAAACTTCTATCCAGAGTTTCATGGACATGCAATGTTCCAAATTGGATAAATTCTCATTTTGTTGATTTTGCTATAAGCACCCCAAACCTAAACCTACCTTTCTCATGCAAGTGTGATTACCAAACATGTATGAGTCAACAGAGGCTGCAATTTCCACCATGGTCGTATATTGACCCAATGGACATGCCACCAAAATTTGGGGCCATTTGGAGTTGTATTTCTCCAAATATTTAATTAATTTGAATAAGTGTATTTTACCAAATACTATATAAAATATTTTTCCAAAAATTCGCATTTTTGGTCAGTACCTAAGTATGACATAGTCACATGCATGACCAAAATATCAGACCATGAGGAGTTATGGTTTGGCCTGGGCACTCATTTAAGATCTGGCCTAGCCTAGGACCAGTCTTGGTATAATAGCCCTACAGGGAGCCCTACTGCTCCAAATTATATGTTTAGGATGTCAAAACAAATTTAAGACGTAGATCTACAATTTGTATGTTGGTTACCAGTTCTGAAATTTCCTCTAATGGCCTATATTTAACATGCAAAGTCCTGTATAAATTGTAATAGAATTTAAATGAAATTAATTTAATACTATAGTTTTATTTGATTACGAATGGACGGCATCCCATCATCTTATCCAATGAGCCGACGGCTTAGATTTAACCCGCCTGGAGCATATTCAAACCGCGTTTCCAGACCACTCGGCCACCTCCCTGGCCGGCCACCACCACCACCACCTCCATCGAGGTGGTGGCCATCGATTGGCGGTGACTTGGCCGCCGGAGGCGGCAGTTTCCGGTGAACCCGAACACCTCAAATTCCATGGATTCTCTTGCTTTCATCTCATTGGATCAGGCTGATTTGAGCCCAATATCTCTCCTGGTAGATCTAAGAAACTAGGACGGGGTAAGGGGAGCTGAAACGGACCTGCAGCCAGCCTTGGCGGCGCGTTTTGTGGCGGTGAGGCATGGCCGAAGCTTGCTCCGGCGATCTACCCCGATTCCTGGATTCTCCTGCAAAAGCAGTGCTCCAGATGTCAATCTCCACTCTCCTGAGCTCACTGAAGGTGATGGTGGGCTTGCTTTTGGCTGGGGGTAGCTGTATAGGGAGATATCACCAAAGTGGATTTCAGCGACCACTTTGGATGCTTCACCCTTGGCGCCAAGTGACCACCAGACCCTCATTTCTGTTTAAATGAGGTTGGGAGCTCAGCAAAGAGGCTTGGGCAGAGGGAAGGAGGGCCACATGGCCTTCATCCCTTCTATCCATCTCTTCTCTCTCCTCTTTTCCCCCAAAATTCCAATTTTACCCCCATGCATGTGTTATCTCACCTAATTCAGAGGGGTAGGGGTAGTCCTTGACCTCTTGGGCTGGTCATGAGCCTTGACTAATGGGCTTAGCCCATGGGGAGTGGGTTTGGCTTCTTCTTTCTTCTTTTAGGCCTTTTTGTTTACTTGTTGACTTTTAGGGTTGACTTGGTCAACATGGTGAGTGGGCTGACCCCACTTAAAGGTCATGGACCCTATGGCACCACCCAACTTGGGTTGGGCCATGGTGGTGCCCCACTTGGACTAATTAGGCTTTTGGATGTGGGTTTGACCAATTTAAAGTAAAGGGTTGACTTGTGTCAACTTGGGTCAATAAGTGGCTTAGTGATATGGCTTATGGTTTCCCCTAGGTTGGTATTAGGGTTAGGGGTGTTGTGGTGGAACCAATGTTTGGTCAGGACTCCAATTGGGCAGGTTTGACTTGGGTTATTTCGGATCTTATAGTGGGTCCCATGTGACTACACCCTAACTCCATGGTTCAAACCTAGCCTAAATCATGCCCCCACCACATGTCCTAACCCTACCTAAGTAGTGGGGTCTAATTGGAAATGAGATGTTACAAACTCTAATAAACAAAAGAATTAATTTCATCCCAGAAATTTAAGTTCGGGTCTACGGGGTTTCCAAGCATAAAATTTAAGTACTTTAAATATTAATTAAAGTGTTACCTGAGGTAAAAAGCTCTGGGTGTCGTTCTAGCATCAGGTCCCTCAGCTCCCAGGTGTGCTCCTCCCGTCCATGGTTGGACCACAAAACCTTCACCAGGGGAATTTTCTTCTTCCACAACACTCGGACCGTAGTATCGTCAATCCGTAGCGGCTCTAAACGAACTGATCTGTCAGATGCTAACGGGCCTGTTGTAGTGGTGATATGATGCTCCGGCCGAAGGAGAGCTCTCCATAGAGAAGTGACGTGGAAGACGTCGTGCAAGGTCCCTAACTCTGGCGGCAGCTCCAGTTTGTAGGCCAAGGGGCCGACCCACTCCAGGATCAAATATGGCCCCATATATCGAGGGTTGGGCTTCTTGTGCATCCGTACCCGAGAAACACCATGCATCAGAAGTATCTTCAAGAACACTCTGTCCCCCACCTGGAACTCTACCTTCCGATGCCGCACATTGTAGTACTTAGCCTGTCTACTTTGAGCCTCCAGCATCTGCTCCCTAATCAATCGTATCTGAGCGTCTGTATCCTCAATATATTCTGATCCAAGTGCCCTAGGGTACTCATACTGGATCCAAGATAACGGTGTCCGGCACTTCCTCCCATAAAGTGCCTCATAAGGTGCCATCCCAATGCTCTCCTGGTGACTGTTATCGTAGGAGAACTCGACCAGTGACAACAATCTCTCCCAGTGCCTCCCCGTATCTAGTATACACAATCGTAGCAGATCCTCCATGGTCCTGATGGTACGCTCCGTCTGACCGTCGGTCTGTGGATGGAAAGCGGTGCTAAAAGAAAGCTGAGAACCCAAGTATACATGAACCGCTCTCCACTCCCTGGAAGTGAATTGACTGTCATGATCCAAGACAATCGTCCTGGGGACTCCGTGGTACATGACGAACTGTTCTACAAACAACCTCACCAAAGTACTAACCGGGGTGTCCTTCCTGATAGGTATAAACCGGGCCACCTTGGTCAGTCTGTCGACAATGACCCAAACAGAATCGTGCCCCGTGTGGGAGCGAGGCAATCTGTGCACAAAGTCTATAGCAATATCCTCAAACTTCCACTCAGGGACCTGTAGTGACTGTAGCAACACTCTCGGGCTCTTGCATTCTGCCTTTACTCACTGGCATGTCTCGCAGTGTGTCACATAGAAGATGATCTCCATCTTCATTCCCGACCAATACATGCTCCTCCGCAGATCCGCTATCATCTTGGTGATACCGGGGTGCACTGAGTACCGAGTACAGTGAGCCTCCTTGAGTATATCCTCCCAGATACCACCTCCTCCGAGTATGTAAAGACGACCACAGAAATGAATGAGGTCATCAAGCAAAGTATAATCACCTGACCTGCCCCCTTCCAGGGCCCTAAACACTGGCACCAAAGCTGCATCTAACCTCTGATGTACCCTGATGTGCTCTCGTATATCACACTCCACGATCAGAGAGGTCAAGTACTCCAGGTCGATCTCCGTCTCGGACTCGAAAATGACAGAAATATGCATATCCTCTAACATTTGCAGCAGCTCCATAGACATCACCTGAGGCTTTGGTACTGAGGTGCTGGCTCTCCTACTAAAGGCATCTGCCACGATGTTCGCCTTCCCCGGATGATAATGCATGGTCTAATCATAATCGCACAAGAATTCAAGCCATCTTCTCTAGCACAGGTTCAGGTCTTTCTGCGTGTCAACATACTTGAGGTTCTTGTGATTTGAGAAGATGTCACAATGAACCCCATATAGGTAATGTCTCCAGATCTTTAATGCGAATACCACCGCCCCGAGCTCTAAACCATGTACGGGGTAATTCTGTTCATGCTTCTTCAACTGCCTCAAAGCATAAGCGATGACATGTCCATGTTGCATCAGGACTGCACCCATCCCCGGATATGATGTGTCAGTATATATGTGAAATCCTTCCTTCCCAGATGGAAGTGCAAGGATAAGGGAAGAGGTGAGCATGTCCTTTAGCTCCTAAAACGCCGCCTTGCACTTCTCCGTCCACGTAAAAGCTGCTTCCTTCTTCGTCAAGGACGTGAGGGGAATTGCTATCCTCGAGAACCCCTCCACGAACTTGATATAATATCCCGCGAGTCCCAGAAAACTGCGTATGTCCGATGCTGACTTTGGTCGTGGCCAATCTCTAACTGCCTGCACCTTGTTTGGGTCCACGGCCAATCATGCCCCACTGATGGTATGCCCCAGGAACGCCACTTCTTGCAGCCAAAACTAGCACTTGGAGAACTTAGCATACAATTCGTGCTCTCTCAGCTTCCCCAAAATCATCGCTAAATGTTCAGTATGGTCTTCCATTGTCCGGGAGTAGATGAGTATATCATTGATGACGACTATAACGAATCTGCCCAGGTAGGGCTCGAAGACACGGTTCATCAAACTCATGAATGTAGAAGGCGCATTCGTGAGCCCGAATGGCATCACCGTGAACTCATACAATCCATAGCAGGAACTAAAAGCCATTTTCGGGATGTCCTCCTCCTGGATCCGCAGCTGATAGTACCCCGACCTCAAATCTAACTTAGAGAACCAGAAGGCTCCTTGAAGCTGATCAAAAAGATCGTCGATCCGGGGTAGCGGGTATGTGTTCCAGACCGTCAACCGGTTCAGCTCCCGGTAGTCGATGCAGAGACGCAGTGAGCCATCCTTCTTCTTGACAAATAACACCGGTGCTCCCCATGGTGATGAGCTCAGTCGGACAAATCCTGATTCTACCAGCTCCTGTAGCTGTGTCCTGAACTTTGCTAGCTCCTTCGGGGCCATCCTGTATGGTGCCCTAGATACGGGCCTCGCTCCTAACACCAAATGAATGCAGAAGTCCGTGTCCCTGGCCGGTGGCAATCCGGGCAATTTCTCCGGAAACACGTCGGAGAAATCCCGAACCACTGGAATGTCCACAATGGATGCCTCTACTCCCTCCATCTCGAAGAAGATAATGTATACCTCCTCTCCTTGCTTGTGGGCTTTGACAGCCTGCACTGATTATAATAAGAGATGGGAGACAAGTCTAATACCTTCAATGATGACGTGGGAGTCCCCGTGTCTCAATGTGATCCTCCTGACGGGCAATCGATTTGGGCGTGGTTCCAATGCAACCAAGTCATGCCCAGGATAAAGTCGAAATCTGGCATCCTTAGGATCATTGTTGGCGCCTCAAATGTCTTTCCACCGATCTCTGCCTCCATATTGCACTTGGCAGATGATAATAGTACCGATCCATCAGGTAGCCTCACCCTCATCATCGATCCCGTGAATCATTCCACGCCATCCAGTCCTTCCACAAAGGCTTCTGATACGAACGAGTGTGAATCACCCATATCGAACAGCGTATGGGCGGTCTTGCTGCTAATAAAGACTATGCCTGAGGTTGATTTGAGTTTCAAATGGGTAGGTATTCTACAAGGTCAAGTACTATAAATTGGAAAAATCTAAACTTTACAAAAATAATTTATGAACCTGTGATGACTTCCTCAGGATTCCTCGTCTCGGCGAGGTCTAATGCATACATCTGCTCCTGTCCTCAGCCTCGGCCAAAAGGTCCTCGGCCTCGGCCTCAACCTCGACCTCGGCCCTGCAGTAACGGAGGGGCCATCGGAGGTGGAGGAGGTGGAGGAGGAAGTGGACGAAATTGATGCGAGCACTCAGATCTAACATGGCCCGGCTGATGACACCCGAAACAAACTATCGATCGCTGGCCACGATCATCCTGTCTCATCTGGCCATGTGTCTGTGGTGGTGGAGGAGCTGGTGCTGCAGGGGGATCTCTGCTCCTGCCTGTAGTTGGAACGATAACATCCCTCGCCTCTCTTGTGCCCCATGACTCTGCCTCTCTGTGAGACTCGGCTATTCTCCCCAAAAAACGACCTTGAAAGAATTGATCTCAAGATAACCTAATACACCTAGAGGGGGGGGGGGGGTGAATAGGTTCAAATCCTTTTTATTCTAAGGCAGATAATAAACTCTAGTTTTCTGTTGGTTATACTACTAACACAACAAACACATCACAGAAATATATCCAATCACAGAGTGCACAGGATTTATAGTGGTTCCCCAAGTATTGGGTACATCCACTTTCCCCCTTCGCCTATCTAACAGTGTGCTAGATTCGTCCTAACTTCTTCTCTTCACCTCAGATCTACAGATCTTACAGCTCAGAACCCAATCAAGGTTCCTACAACTCAGAGTGAGTCCACACTCCTACAACTCAGGCACACAGCCCTACCTTAGCCTTCAACAAGGCCTACACCTCATAGATAACAATCTCCTACAACTCAGGCTCACAGCCCTACCTCAGCCTTCAACAAGGCCTACCACTCAGAGACCTAAATCTCCTACAATTCATCCTTTATAACTTAGGCTTACAGCTCAGATCTAGAAAGATTCTACAGAAAATTGATATAAGTTTGTAATTAACCACCACCCAGTAGAGAGAGAAGGGATGGATGGATTCTTGATCAATTCTTGGAAGAAACTGATGGCAGAGAACAACCACTCTTAGCTTTCTTTAAAACTTCTTCAATCTGAACTCAGTAAGGTTGAACTCTTGTGAAGTTGATCTTCAATCAGCTCCTTTCTTGAAATTCAGATCTCAATTTGAATCCTTCTTAGCAGATTAGTTCAGGATCTGCACTTGAGGGACTTGATGATGAAAGCCCCTTTCTTCTTTGGAGCTCTCTCTCTCTCCAAATTCTTCTGTTTCTCTTTCTTTAGTATTCTGTATTGATTGGTCGTCAACAACTCTTCTGTATTAGTTCTTCTTCTATTGAAGGAGAAAGCCTTTATATAGTCTTCCTCCATGGTAACCGGCTGATCCAGTTTCTAACAAACTTCTGACAGCTTTGACAGTTGCAGTAGACTGGTTGGTAACGGCAGTTGTCAAGTCATCCAGTCACTTCTTGAAATTCTGTCTATCAGCAAAGTGTCGAGACTGAATGTTATCATGTGTCGACACAAGTAGACTAAGTGTCGACACAAGTGAACTAAGTGTCGACACAAGCCATGGTGGTGTCGACACATCTCCTTTGTTGTTGTTAATGCTTCTCGACACAGCCTTCTGTAGAATGTGTCGACACTGATTTTGTGTGTCGACACAAACACTTCTCTTTAACTTTATTGAATCTCTGCTCTATGTGTAGACACAAGTCCTGTATGTCGACACAGTTAATGTCGACAAAGTCTCCCATGTGTCGACACTGCCTCTGTGTGTCGACACAATTGATGTCTACTAAGCTTCTGTGTGTCGACACAGTTGATGTCGACTATGCTTCTCTGTGTGTCGACACTACCTCTATGTGTCGACACAGTTTCTTCTGGTGTCGACACAGCCTTTCCAAGTGTCGACACAGCTTTTCTCTAGTGTCGACACAAGCCTTCATAAGTGTCGACACAGCTTCTCCTGGTGTCGACACATGGACTTAGAAATTTTTCCCTCATTCCTGCATTTTCTTAACCTGCACATATAAACTCAAAACAACATCAAATACACCTTGATGCATATCATTGAGTAAGGTGAGGCTTCTTCAAATCTGGTACACATTTTACAAAGTACCCAACAATCTCCCCCTATTTGGAGAAGTCATAACCCTTAGTCAATGATATACACCATTCATAACAAATACACATTATGATGTATAATAATATTATATGACAGGGTAACTTCTAACAAAACATATAGAATATATCATCATAGAATAATAATGCTAACACAATGAGCATTAATTAATGTTTTGTTTCAACTTACAAAAATTTCTTATTCAAAAGTTTACATAGATTTTAAAAACTAAAGATTACAAAGTTGTAAAATCTAGTAAATCTAATCTAAGGCTGCTCTGGCTCCCTGATGACTATGCCTTTGCCTGGTTGGATCTTGGCTTGTATAGGAGCATCAGTATCATCAGCTGGCTTCTTGCCCTTTAGATCTTTCTTCTTTTGCTCCTCAGCCCTTATTCTTTGTTTTTCAAAATAATGAAAAGGCTTAGGGAAATATTTGCTAGGATCCTGAGCATTAGGAGGTAGCTTCCCAATTTTTGCCTTTCTTCTATATTGAACAATAGCTTCCTGCCTGGCTTCATACTTTTGCCATTATTGCTCAGTGTACCACTTGCCCCTATCATGAGACTTATCCTTTACAGCTTTCCAAGCAGTCAGTATAATGTTCCTGTAGGTTGGACTACACTACTCAAAATCAGGCTTTAACTCTGCCTGTTCTCTGAATCTTTTCTTAGATAATAGAGTTTCTTGCTCTTTATTCAAGACTGCCTCTGGCATGTCTACTTTCTCAATAATAATATTTTGAGCACCTTCTGGAGGACTGTACATAGACTGTACTTCTTGGTGAATCATCTCAAAATCTGCTGGAGGATAAATTACTTGAGCAACTTCAGCTTGATCACCTCCAAAGTAGGCAGGGTATATACCTGACTCAGCCACATTGTCATCATCACAGAGGGGTGGATATCCAAGTGTGGTTCTGATGCTATTAGAGATCCATTTAGCATGATTAGATCCAGCTTTGACTAACACTCTCTCCCCCTTTATGACTTCTCTGGCAACATGATCCCTGAGGTCATCCTTTTGAAATCTGATTTGTTCATCAAGAAAATTAACACCATATTTATAGAATGCCTTTAACTTCAGCAGCTATCCAGAAATGGTCTTTTGAGATTGCTCAATAGCTGTTTTTATAGCAGCTAGGCCTTCTTGTAATTTCTTGTCAAAATCTGCCTTAGCATTAGTCCTTGCTTTAGTCTGGGCAGTTGCAACATTCTTCAGTTCCGTAACAATCAAATTATGTGATTCTGTTAGATTATCATTCATTCTAAGTTGATTCTCTAGGACATAGCCTTACTTGACAGCTATATCATCAACTTGAGTCTTGATTTTCTCTTGACGTGTTGATAGGAAAACCACAGCATTTCCTCCTTTGTGAAAGCAATCAGTTATTTCCTTCTTATGCTGATTAAATTCAAATATTATTGATTTAATATTTGTAGCCAAGGAGAGTTGTAGATCTTTGTGAGTCTCATCCATGTATTTCTCCATGGCTATCCTCTGTTCATCTAGCTTTACTTGCAATGAGACTAATAAGGAGCTATAATCAGCTATTGGGGCAGATTGTGGAGCAGCAGTTTGAAATGCCTTCTTGTAGCTTTGGCTTCTCCTTTTGAAGACCATTAGCTTCCTCTTCTTAGCTCTTGTAGCTTATTCATCCTCCGATGCTGAGGTACTGGCTATCTCAACTCTATCTTTAGGACTAAGAGGTAATTCCTGTGTAGTCCTAGGTAGCTCCCCCTGAGTGACTTGCTGCTCCTCAGTTCTTGTGTTCTCCCCCTGAGACCTTACTTGCTCCCCCTCAAGGTTAGCTTGCTCCCCCTCAACATTTGCTTTCTCCCCCTCAAATCCAGTTTGCCCTAAATCAGGGAACAACTCTTCAAGGGTAAATTCTTGTTGAGTTGGGACTGGAGATACTCTTATCTCTAGAGCATTATCAGTAGCAGATGTATCCTCCATGATAACATCTTGTGCTCGACTGTGTAGTTGAGTTGGCTGGTCAACATCAATCAAGGATTCAGTTAGAATTTCATCCTTATCATTAAGAATTGATTGATTAACCTCATGTATTACCTCAAGTATTGTTTGTGTAGCAATATCACTTTCCAAGTGTATTGGCTCTTCCTCAACATGAGGCTCCCCCTGCACTTGTGCACCATCTATAGGGTCTTGTGCAGGAATATCTTGTGTTGTAGATTGTTCAGTAATCTCTTGCCTCTCCTCATCAGGCATGTCCTTAGATAGGACTCTATCCCATCTAGAGATAATCCTAATATTCATTCTCCTTATGTGTTTTATCTTAGTACCAGCTGACTATTCCATCACTTTAGGTATTGTTCCAGCTAAATACAAGCTCACAATTCTTCCCAGATTTGGCTTCTTCATACTTTCCTTAATCTTTTCAAAAATGACTTCTGACCAATCTGTGTTTAGTCTATAGATGATTCTGGTCATAAGGCTGAACATATAGACCGAAATCCTATCATGCCCCCTTGCTTACAGAGAATCACTTTGCCTACAACTTCAGACAAGAACTTCCCTTGCATATTCATGCCTTTCCTGTTCAAAGCTAAGCCAATCTTCATGGTGGAATCCAGTCCACACCATTGAAGTGCTTCTCTTAGCTTAGATGCGGATACATCTTCTTCTTCTTGTGTTCTTGGCAGGTGAAGAACTTTCCTTAAACTCTTCTGGGTGATTTTCATCTTTACTCGAAGGACTGTGGATCTAATTTTGAGTCCAGTTTGATCTAGTGTAGCAGCAACAAATAATTCTAGTGTTTCTTTCTTCTAAATCTTAGTTGGTTCAGAAACTAAGAATTCCAAACCATTTTCAGGTATTTGAGTTATTACTCCTATAATTTCTGATTCTGCTCAATCAAATGCGTTACGAACCAGTTCGTATCCTTCATTGACATTGTCCTCGATCTTTGGCTCCATGGTTGTTGAGAGAAATCTGGTGTGAGGGAAGAGAGTTTGTCGACACTAGATTCTGGTCTCAAGAATATGGAGAGCGTGTCGACAGGGTTTGTTGTTGACCTATTGATATCATTTTGAACAAAGAAGGTCAAATAGCACGTCAACAATCACTGAATGTGTCGACACTGTTGAAAAGTGTCGACACAGACTACTTAAGTCTTGACAATGGTGTTGACTTCTATGTGTCGACACCTCTACACAAATATCCTTAACTGACGACTCAGTGTTTGAGTGTCGACATAGACATCTGCATGTGTCGACACCATTTTCCTAAAGTGTCGACAACACTTCTCTGTGTCGACACCGTTTTGCTGGATATGTCGACACAATTTTACTTAGCCAATTTTATTAAACTAATCTATGTTCAACATTCCTAATACAATTTTAAACTTATTGAATTTAGTTTCATCTAGAGGCTTAGTAAACATATCTGTAATTTGATAATCTATTTTGACAAATTCTAGTGAGATATCCTCTTTCTCTGCATGTTATCTAAGAAAATGATATCTATTTTCTACATGCTTAGTCCTACTATGTGAAACATTATTATTAGCAATAGAAATAGCACTTGTAGAATCACAAAGCAAAGGTGTTCTACTTACCTGAATACCATAGTCTTCTAGCTAGTGCTGAATCCACAACAGCTGTGCACAGCAACTTCCTGCTGCCACATATTCAGACTCAGCTGTGGAAATTTCCACACTAGTCTGCTTCTTACTGCTCCAAGACACCAATCTTCCTCCTAGAAATTGGCAGGTGCTTGTCATGCTTTTTCTATCTTCTTTGTAACCTGCAAAGTCTGCATCTAAATAGTATGTCAGTAGAAAATCTCTATTCCTAGGGTACCAAAGGCCTAGATTAGGTGTGCCCTTAAGATATCTCAAAATCCTTTTGACAGCAGTAAGATGAGATTCTTTAGGGCAGGATTGGTACCTAGCACAGGCACATGTAGCATACATGATATCTGGTCTACTAGCAGTCAGATATAGGAGGGAGCCAACTATCCCTCTATACAAAGTTTCATCTGCAGGTTTCCCTGCATCATCTTTGCTTAGAGACACACTTGTCCCCATTGGAGTTCTCATGGTAGTGGATGATTCCATACCATACTTCTTAATTAACTCCTGGGTGAACTTAAACTGGGATATGGACAAGTCATCTTCAGTCTGTCTTACTTGGAGACCCAAAAAGAACTTAAGTTCTCCCATACTGCTCATTTCAAATTTCTCTTGCATAAGTTTTGCAAACTTTTTACAAAGGTTACTTTCAGTAGAACCAAATATTATGTCATCAATATATATTTGGACTAGGATTATCTTTCCTTTGGATTCCCTAAGGAATAGAGTCTTATCTATTTTCCCCCTCGAGAATTTTTTCTCAATGAGGAAAGTAGACAGGGTTTCATACCAGGTAATTGGGGCTTGCTTTAACCCATATAAAGCTTTCCTAAGTCTATAAACATAATCAGGTTTGAGAGAATCAACAAAACCTGAGGGCTGCTCTATATAGACTTCTTCTTTTAGATTTCCATTTAGGAATGCTGATTTTACATCCATTTGGAATACCTTGAAGCCTTGATATGATGCATAAGCAAGGAACATCCTAATTGCTTCCAGTCTTGCTACTGGGGCAAAGGTTTGATCAAAGTCAATACCCTCTTCCTTCTTGTATCCTTCTACAACAAGTCTTGCTTTGTTCTTCACAATGATCCCTCTCTCATCCAGTTTGTTCCTAAAGATCCACTTTGTTCCAATGATGTTGTGGTCTTTTGGTTTAGGAACTAACTTCCAGACCTTGCACCTTCTGAACTGATTCACCTCCTCTTGCATGACATCAATCCAATGTGGGTCTAGAACAACTTCTTCAAATTTCTTGGGTTCCACTTGAGATAAGAAGCTAGAGCAAAGAACTCTGTTCAGATTCCTGCTCCTTATTTGTACTCCTTGTCTTGGATCACCAATTATCTGATTTGCTGGATGATCCTTTAAGTGTCTAATAGCTGGAGGTAGTCTATCTTCAGGTTGAACACCTCCAGTCTCTTCATTATGCTGCACCTCTTGGTTTTCATCAGCATCTAGAGATTCTTGTACTCCCCCTGGACATTAACCACCATTTTCCACTTCCTGATTTGTAGTTGAATCTTCTGTAATGGTAAGCTCGTCCATTCTCTCATTTATACCAGTAGAAGTGCAAGAACTACTTGACAACTCACTGTTAATAAGTCTTGTTTCATCAAAGACAACATGTACAGACTCTTCTACAACTTGAGTAATCAAGTTGTAGACCATATATAGCCTTACTATGGTTGCTGTACCCAACAAATATCCCATCTTGGGATTTGGCAGCAAACTTAGTTAGATAAGACTTGCCATTGTTAAGGACATAACACTTGCAACCAAAGATCCTAAAATAGGATAAGTTTGGTTTTCTGCCTTTCATAATCTTATAGGGAGTCTTTTTGTGGCTTTTGGTGATAGAAGCCTATTGATCACATGACATGCAGGGTTTACTGCCTCAGCCCAAAAAAATTTTGGAGAGAAGTGTCACTCAATAGAGTTCTACCAGCCTCAATCAGTGTTCTATTCTTCCTTTCAGCAATACCATTTTGCTGTGGTGTTCTAGGTGAGGAGAATTCTTGAAAAGTTCCAAATTCTTCACACAGTCTTGTCATACTCTAAGAATTGAATTCAGTACCATAGTCACTTCTGATTTTGATCACTGTACTGTCCAGTTCATTCTGAATTTGTTTGACAAACCTATATAAAAACACATGGGGTTTCAGATTTTTGTCTCAGAAAGAACACCCATGAATATCTAGAATAGTCATCTACCACCACAAAAGTGTAGACCTTCATACTTAGACTATGAACTGGCATAGGACCAAATAGATCCATATGCAAGAGGTATAGACACCTCACTGAATTCTTGTTTTCAAGGCTATGAAAGGAGGATTTGGTCTGCTTGCCTTTTTGACAAGCTGAGCATATCCCATCCTTTATACACTTAACTTGAGGACCATTCCTCACTAACTCTTTACTAAATAGTTGGCCAATAGTCTTGTAGTTAAGATGGGCCAGCCTCTTATGCCATTTAACACAATGGGAGGCTCTCTCATCAGCTACAAGACAAATAAGAGAAACATTTTTCTCACACTCAAAGTTAAGACAGTACACATTTCTTTTTCTATATCCTGTCAATATGACTGTTTGATCACTTGACCTTTTGATATGACAACCATTCTTGATAAATGAAATATCATAACCTAAATCACTCAGCTGACTTATGCTAATTAGATTGTGTTTCAAACCCTTTACATAGGCCACTTGAGTGATTGTAACTGAGTTATTAGAAATGTTACCAAAACCATTGATGACTCCCTTTTCAGAACCACCAAAGATTACTTTAGGCCCATTCAACATAGGTGAGTAGTCCTTCAGCAACCCCCTTGTTCCAGTCATGTTCCTGGAACATCCACTGTCCAAGTACCATATAGGGGCATGGCAACTTGGACTCACCTGCAATAAAGATTACTTAACCTTAGGACCCAAATAACTTTTGGGTCCTTGGTGCAAGTTAGTCTGAAACTTAACAAATCTTTTTGCAGCTCTTCTAACAGGCAGACTGCTACTCTCCTTGACACTGATATTGTGCAAAGAGTCTAAGGAAAAGTGGCCTATCTTGCTACAGCACCATCACTCAAACTTAATATACCTTTGTTTAGGTACAAATTTAGCTGAATTATTAGAAGCAGATCTATTGTTCTGTGTTGGGGCATTGCCTTTTTATTGGACTTAGCAGTCCATACAGTTCTCTTAAACGCAAATTCAGCCTTACCCTTTTGAGACACAAACTCATCAATCAAG
Organism: Platanthera guangdongensis; assembly: GCA_039583875.1. Classification (NCBI taxonomy): domain Eukaryota; kingdom Viridiplantae; phylum Streptophyta; class Magnoliopsida; order Asparagales; family Orchidaceae; genus Platanthera; species Platanthera guangdongensis. Next base: position 129,501,200 of record CM077160.1, read on the forward strand.
GGTAATACGGATTTTGGTTTAGAAAAACTAGCTACAATCTCCTTTTCTTTCTGAAGTCTATTATCCAGACTTTTAATCTGATCATTTTTAAATGTGATAGTACCAATCTGAATAATAGTAATGTTTTTCAGTCTGGCTATCTCATTCAACTTCTGATCCAGCATCTTTTCTGAATCAGATGCAGCCAACTTAAGATCTGTAATTTCTTTAGCCTGAGTTTTGGCCAGGTTTTTGCTTTTCTTTAGTGCCTACAACAGGTCCCCATATTCATCTATTAGCTGATGAATATCACCTTCAGACTAAGACCCATCCACATCACTTAATGCAGATGTTGCTGACTCTGATCTAGTACTACAATCTGAATTTCTAGAAAAACATTGAACCTTACTAGGACCAGGCTGATCCTGACACATGTCTTCTTCTGACACAGCCATCAGTCCCTTACACTGATGGTCTTCTTGTTCATAGATAGAGTTCAGCACTTGTAGAAACTCATCTTCTTCATCTGCTGCATATAGGACATTGTATGCCTCAGCTTCAGATTCTGACTCTGAAGATGATTGGTCTTTCAAGCTCTTCTCCTTCTTAGCAACAAAGGATTTCTCCTTCTTGCTCTGGTGTTGAATCTTCTTTTTATCAGCAGACTCTTTTTTTTGTCGGACACTCAGCCACAACATGTCCAGGCCTATTACAACAGTAGCAAACTATCTTTGATGTTGTAGATTTGCTTAGCTTAGACCTGCTCCTGTCCTTCCTGAATGACTTCTTCTTTTGATAATAGTCATCCTTAGGCTGAGATGTGGAGGGCTTAGACTTCCACTGCTTCTTCTTCAGGAATCTCTGAAACTGCCTTGTGAAGGCAACAAAGTCTTTATCTGAGTCACTGCTGTCTGAACTTTGGTTGTCTGAATTATCTGAAGCAATTTCAGCAACTATATTAGGAGGTGATGGAGACATCCTCCTATTCTTCCTAGTGGCTTCAACCTTAAAGGATACAAACTTTTCTCTATGCTCCCCTTTTTCACTTTTCTCTTCCTCTTTCCTAGCCATCAGCTGCATCTCATATGACAATAATTTTCCAAACAAAGTTGGAGGAGATATATCTGCAAGTTTGGCCACTTACCTAATGACACAAATCTTAGTGTCCCAATCCTTTATCAAGGATCTTAGGAATTTATCATTCAGTTCATATGTACTGAAGATTCTTCCATAGGACATCAGCTCATTTACTATTCTATAGAACTTTTTATAACACTCAGTTATACTGTCAGACTTTCCTTGTCTGAAACTCTCGTATTCCTGGTTCAGCATAGACTTTCTATCTTATCTGACTTCTTCAGAACCCTCCATGTAGACTATCAAAGTATCCCACATTTCCTTGGAGGTCTTGCAGTGAATCAAATTTTGAAAGGTTGAATCATCTATGACACTTATTATGATATTCTGGGCTGTTTTATCCATAGTTGCCAGGATGATCTCATCCTTAGTCATCTCTGAAAAATCCTTGGGAATTCTTTGGTTTGCATCTAGAACTGACAACTTCATTGGAATATAAGGACCTTCCTTTACTGTAATGTAGATCATTGGATCAGAAGCCTCCATAAACAATCTGACCCTTTCTTTCCATATTCCAAATACCTCCTTCCTGCATATGGGTAATTTCATAGAACCTAGTTCCTTATGATTTTCTCCTGAACCCATTTTCTTGATCTTGAATCTGCCTTATGGATCTAACTCAAACTGTTAAGTCCTTCTTTGAGTAACCTTCCTCTGATACCACTTGAAAGAATTGGTTTCAAGATAACCTAATACACCTAGAGGGGGGGTGGTGAATAGGTTCAAATCCTTTTTATTCTAAGGCAGATAATAAACTCTAGTTTTCTGTTGGTTATACTACTAACACAGCAAACACATCGCAGAAATATATCCAATCACAGAGTGCACAAGATTTATAGTGGTTCCCCAAGTATTGGGTACATCCACTTTCCCCCTTTGCCTATCTAGCAGTGTGCTAGATTCGGCCTAACTTCTTCTCTTCACCTCAGATTCGCAGATCTTACAGCTAAGAACCCAATCAAGGTTCCTACAACTCAGAGTGAGTCCACACTCCTATAGCTCAGACACACAACCCTACCTCAGCCTTCAACAAGGCCTACACCTAAGAGATAACAATCTCATACAACTCAGGCTCACAGCCCTACCTCAGCCTTCAACAAGGCCTACCACTCAGAGACCTAAATCTCCTACAATTCAGCCTTTATAACTTAGGCTTACAGCTCAGATCTATAAAGATCCTATAGAAAATTGATATAAGTTTGTAATTAACCACCACCCAGATAGAGAGAGAAAGGATGAATGGTTTCTTGATCAGTTCTTGGAAGAAACTGATGGCAGAGAACAACCACTCTTAGCTTTCTTCAAAGCTTCTTGAATCTGAACTCAGTAGGGTTGAACTCTTGTGAAGTTAATCTTCAATCAGCTCCTTTCTTGAAATTCATATCTCAATCTGAATCCTTCTTAGCAGATTGGTTCAAGATCTGCACTTGAGGGACTTGATGATGAAAGCCCCTTTATTCTTTGGAGCTCTCTCTCTCTCTCCAAATTCTTCTATTTCTCTTTCTTTAGTATTCTGTATTGATTGGTTTTCAACAACTCTTCTGTATTAGTTCTTCTTCTGTTGAAGGAGCAAGCCTTTATATAGTCTTCCTCCATGGTAACCGGTTGATCCGGTTTCTAACAAACATCTGACAGCTTTGACAGTTGCAGTAGACCGGTTGGTAACAACAGCTGTCAAGTCATCCAGTCACTTCTTGAAATTCTGCCTGTCAGCAAAGTGTCGAGACTGAACTTCATCATGTGTCGACACAAGTAGACTAAGTGTCAACACAAGTGAACTAAGTGTCGACACAAGCCGTGGTGGTGTCGACACATCTCCTTTGTTGTTGTTAATGCTTCTCGACACAGCCTTCTTTAGACTGTGTCGACACTTATTCTTTGTGTCGACACAAACACTTCTCTTTAACTTTGTTGAATCTCTGTCGTGTGTGTCGACACAAGTCCTGTGTGTCGACACAGTTGATGTCGACAAATTCTCCTGTGTGTCGACACTGCCTCTATGTGTCGACACAATTGATGTCGACTAAGCTTCTATGTGTCGACACTGCCTTTATGTGTCGACACAGTTGATGTCGACTATGCTTCTCTGTGTGTCGACACTGCCTCTATGTGTCGACATAGTTTCTTCTGGTGTCGACACAGCCTTTCCAAGTGTTGACACAATTAACTCCAAGTGTCGACACAGCTTTTCTCCAGTGTCGACACAAGCCTTCATAAGTGTCGACACAGCTTCTCTTGGTGTTGACACATGGACTTAGAAATTTTTCCTACATTCCTGTATTTCCTTAACCTGCACATATAAACTCAAAACAACATCAAATACACCTTGATGCATATCATTGAGTAAGGTGAGGCTTCTTCAAATCTGGTACACATTTTCCAAAGTACCCAACAGACCTATCCAGCGCTCTCTTTCCTTTGTTCTGCACCATCAACTAATCTGCCTCCAGCATTTTGGCCATCTCGATGATCTGAGCTGAGGTGCCATGAGAGATGAACAATAGGGCCTGCCTCAAATCGTCTCTAAGGACCCGGTAGAATTTCTTGGTGTACCTCCTGTTGTCTGTATCATGTATCCCCGTAAACCTGGCAAGGTGAGAAAACTCCCTCTAGTACTCAATCACCGACCTAGTCCCCTGTTTGAGGTTCAAAAACCTCTTTTCTATCTCATCTCGGTCTGTGCTGGACATAAAATTGTCCAAGATACCTCGCCAAACTCCTCCCAGGATATATCTGACAGATCTCTATCTGCATAGGTGGAGTCCAGCATGGACTTCCACCACCTCTTTGCATGGGCATCCAGTGCAGAAGTTGCCAAATGAACTGCTTGGCTGACAGGGCAGCTAATGCTTGCCAGCATCTCATGTATAGCCTCGAGCCATTCCTCTATTTCACTGCATTCTCCGTCCCATGGTACATATGCGGGGATAAACTCTTGAATGCACTCAGCCAGTTTGATCCCGGATTTGGCAGTAGTGACGGAATCTGCTGGGCTCTGAAGGCCTCAAGGATGGCCATCAGGGTCTCGCCCATGTCTATCTGTAGAAAAGAAGTGGCAATCGGCGGGGAGGAGCCACATTATGCGGTACGACGACCTGTGGAGGCTGCATAAGGTAAGGTTTATATTAGAATTGGCCTAACTCATTGCTTATGTGGACTGTTTTATGTGACTTTTTACACATGGGCACACTAGTGCTTCCACTGCATTATTTGTCTACAAACTAATGCTCGAGAGGGGTGGCCCAGTGTTGTGGACTTCTTCTCTTATGATCGTTTGTGTAAGTGATACCAGTTTGTAAGACCCCTTCCCCTTACCAAGGAGGCTCCCGGTCTTATGCCCAGAACCGCCATCTTACGGTGGCACAAACACACGGGTTAGTCGACAACACAACACACCGATCCTGCCAACTAGTACGATCATATAACCTGTTCGGCCAAAAGAGAGAAAGAAGTAAAAGCAGTATGTATATAAGCAACTAGTCCACAAGTCACAATTCTATCAAATAATAATGTAAGCATATAAGTCCAGCATGAGTACACAATAGTGAGAAAAAGGGGCTTATGCCCAGTACATAATGACAAATCTCTCTCTCACAAATGTCAACAAGCGGAAGCAATGCTATCACCAGAAGTCTCATCCCACCTGACAGCGAGCTGTAGTAGTAGTGCTAGGTAGTGGCAGTATCAGCTCCTCACGTCCTGCCACCTCATCCTGCTGGTACTCCCTCTCCTCGAGCTCCTAAAATGATTGGTCACACCAATCGTTAGTCAAAAGACTAAGTCGTTTCCTCTACACCTCACCACCGCAACTCCTAGGCACCGGCCGGGAGGACGAAGCGGAGGACAACAAGGGGTATAACAAAGGAAACAGGTGATAGTAAAACTATACTAAGAGTACAAAAATATCAGTTATTTCTACTCTAGCAGTTCTATATATATGGTGCATGAAAAATAAGAAGAACTAAACAAAAACAAGTGTTGTAAGTAAACAAGTACTAAAGGTAAGTAGAGTAAATACAGCAAGTAAAATAAGCTACCACTACCATCACAGAAGTACCCTAACTTATATCAATTCCCATACAAACTTATAAGGTAAGGTTTCCAGAAATATAACTTATCATATAAAAGAGCCCACACTAATTTATATGATAAGGATCTATGAAGCGTATGACCTAGTTATGAATGTATGATATGCATGTGTTTTATGGTTCATGCAAGAGCAACTCACACACACGACTCTATGATCACAGACCTTTAGTTCCCACTTTTTGGAGCTAGCATCACTCTCTGGTACCACCGTTGTGGCTACGGCAGTAGTGGAGAGGGCGTCTCCACTCCTCGGCGGGTATACACACTACCAGGCCTAGATCTCCCATACGCCTCTATACACATCCTAGGTGCACTCTAGAGTCTTGTGTACTAATTGTTGGCTACCCACTAGTCTTTTTGGTCGAGTGTACGTTCTTGGGGATCGTCCTCCAGACCGCAGTGTAAAACAACCCACTGGCCCCTCAAACCATCACACCTCGCCAGAGTCACCGTACTGCCATCGGTGTGACGATTGGCCTAGTACCGCATGACCCGCCATAAGTTTATGCACATGCAAGATATTCCAACCCAAGCCTCTAGCTCGCAGGACCAACCCATCCCGAATCCCTCCAACCCATCGCGGGTGAGATTGCACATTAGTGCCTTTATTCAAAATTCATCAACCCATCATGGGTGAGATTGCACAATATTGCCTTTATTCATAATCCCTCAAACCCATCACGGGTGCGAATGACCACAACATCATAGCCTATTACACTACTCTTGTCTCGTGTTCGTTATACCTAGCAGTTTAGGGTTAATCCCAGGACTGCCCAAGGCATGCCGATGAGGGCTCTCGAGGGCACTAGGAGCTATGATGGGCTGAAATCCAAAGATCCCTTTCGCAAGGTTTTGTTTTCTTTGGTGTCTACCCATGATCCATACCCAGCTCTCGTCGTTACTCTAGAACGAACCTAATGAATTTAGTGATTATCGGGAAATCGGCGGCCTTCCGCCGGTCTCCGTTCTAGCCACTGTCCTTGAGGTCTTGCCACTCTATCGCTCGATATTATAAAGAGACCTACTAGACACCAATCAGGTTTTGACTTCCCAATCTAATCACCAAATATCCTTCTATTGTATCCCCTGCGGGTCCTAGTAAACCTGTTTACTTTTGCTAAGCGCAACTCGTGCCCTAATATTAACTCGTATAGTAGGACTTCCAATTCCTTAGGCCAAATTCCCCTAATTAATTATCATGGGTTGGTATGTTAATGATGTTGACCATTTAGGATTTCACCATTTCTCTAAGTAATTAAGGGCCTCAATTAATTCCTTTAATTGTGTGACCTATGTTACATTGCACATGATGTACTACTTATATTGATTCATTCTACTTAAGAAATTTACAGGTGTTCTAAGAATTAAATATGGCTGCCACCAGGTTTCCCAATTTTCCCATGTAATTTCTATTTGATTTTCATTTAACAATAAAATCTATTTGCCTACTTTCCAAATGAAGTATAGTATTTCTACCACCAAAATTTTTGGGAAAATTACTGGAGATTCATAATTATAAATTCAAACTAAATACAAAATTTAAAGTCCTAAACAGTAATTTGACCTAAAAAATATCCAAAGTACCATTATTACTAAATGCCATTATTAGGGTTTTCAACATACTGAAACATCCAAAAATTCTCAAATAATTAAAAAATATTAGATCATATAAATAAGCCACTGTAAAATTTTCCATATTATTCCACAAAATTTCCCTTCTTTTTTATTATTTTACATAATGGGAAAAATAATAATTCTACTTAAAATCCAAGATAAAATTATCTAACAGCCCCATAAAGTTTTCCAGAGATAAACTATGATCTATTAAGCTTGTGACAATTTTGAGAATTTAACATCATCATTACCCTTGTTTCAAATTTTTATTTCAAATAGCCTAATTTCAAAAATTCCATTTAATGAGATTTTGATCCCCCAAAAAATCCCTTCTTCCTGTGGGAGGAATATTTTCCTCCTATAAACCTCTATCCATAGTTTCATGGACATGCAATGTTCCAAATTGGGCTAA
>CM077160.1:129508930-129616753 GCA_039583875.1 Platanthera guangdongensis
AATCTGATGAATACAAACAGACTCTGATGATTCATCTGCCACTATTGCCAGGAAGAGGAAAGCTAGAAGCAAGGCTATGAAAAGGGTCCCTCTGCAAAAGTAAAGGATGATAATGATATTCCTTATTACATTCTGCATAACTGCCAAATTACTGAACATTGGATGCAGTATTCCAAAAACCAGCTGAAAGCCATGAAAAAGAAGAGAAAGTATGAGAAGGGTTCCTCCCAGTTCCAGCACCCTCATCCTCCTACACCACCTCCTCCTGATGCAGGTGCAGGTGGAAGCTCTGCAAGTCAAGCCCCAGCTAGAAGCCAGGCTCCCTATCAACCCCATGCCAGATCTTATCAAAGGGAAAGCCAATCTAGGGGTTCTTATTCTAGGAGAGGAGGATACAGGGGAAATCAAGAGATATTCAGGTTTATTCCAAAGGGTATTCCAGCAGCACCCTTATTCCAGGGGAGGACATGGTTCATCTGATACATCATCAGGTCCTTTCCCCTATAAGCTAAAAGAGAGAGTGTCTGCTAGGCCTCCCCAAGACAATTCATCCAACAGGTATGAGCCACCTGTACCATTTGAGGACCCTGAAAAGAACCCAGCTGCTTGGACTACCAGGATGAAAGAATTGGATGCATTAGATCAGATCAGAAGGACAGAGAGAAAGGCTTAGATTCTTCAAATATTTCTACAATGTCAGAGCAGAGACAGAAGGAACTAGAGAAATATGCCTCCAGAAAATTCTTGATGCAGACAGATATATGGAGTTGCATCCTGCTGCTGTGGTCCCCAGGCCCTCAAAGCAAACTTATTTGGGTGTCAGCAGATGACACCAGATCCAACAAAGAAGCCCTGAACCCTAACAGAGAAATCAAAATGGTTAAAGGCAAAGAGAAGAAGTGACTTTGTAAGGTGACAATCTTTGGATATTCTGACTGCTACCTGGATGTCATATATATATTTATCTCTGTGATGTTTCTGCAATGTCTAGTTGTTGTTTTTATGCCTTTTTGATTGTATGATGATATTTGAATTTTCCAAAGTCTGTAATAGTTATCCTAACCCAAATAGGGGGAGATTGTTGGAACACCCTATTACTAATTTGGGTCAGGATCACTATGTCTCTAGGAACCTTTGTTTGACCTTCTGTATAGCTTAATAGGTCAATTAGAATTGAGTCTAAGGGTTAGTAGTCTAGGTTTGGAAGCTGCCCTGAAGACCAAGTTTTTCTGTCTGGAGACTAAGTCTGATCGTCGAGCTCAGCACGACGATTCGTCGAACTCAGGTCTACGATCGTCTAGCTCAACTTCAATAGATCGTCGAGCTCCATTCGACGATCGCTGAGCTCAACTTCTTAATATCGTCGAACTCCTCTCGACGATCGCTGAGCTCAACTTCATAATATCGTCGAACTCCATTCGACGATCGGTGAGCTCAGGTTGACGATTTTTTCTCTGCACTGGATCTTTATCTCTGAGCTCAGTTCGACGATCTTTGAGCTCAGATCGACGATTATTTTGTTGCTTGAGTTTTCCAGTTCGCTGAGCTCCGCTCGACGATAGCAGAGCTCAGTTCGACGTTTTCAGTTAACTTCCAGAATTGAAATTCAAATCAGACAGGAGTTATTATGCAATTAATTCAGAGATTTGCTAGCCGTTTTCATTTATTTCTGGACCAAGTTTCAAGGGATCTTTCAAGGAATATTTCTGTGGACTTTCCTCCAGAAGAGTTTTTGCAATTAAGGATGCAATCAATGCAGACCAACGGCTATCTTTGACAGAGAATGATATTCTATTCTGGAACAGAGAATAAAATACAGAATGTTTTTTGAATCAATATAGTATAACAAAAAAAAAAGAAGAGAACACACAACTCAAAACACAGAGACTCTTTCAAAATCTTCTGTCAAAAAGAATTCTGAAGAACACTCATCAAATAGATGAAGCTTTCTTCAGATCTCTTCAGCTCTCAAAGTGTTCAAGGCCAACATCATCTCAAGACTCCAGACACTCAACATTTCAGCCATTGCTGAAACTATCTATTGCTGGAGTTCTACCTTTGAAGGCCTATCACCCTCAGCAAAGCTTTTCTTCCTGAAGATTTCAAGGATTCAGGGGGATCTTTGACATCAATCCACATAGTCTTCTCAGTTGTTTGAGAAAGGGAAGACTGCCATCACTCTCTCACCCCCAGTCTGTAAAGGGTTTCTCAAACTCCCTTTAAAAGTTTGAATCGGGTTTTTGAGCACCTTATCAAAAGCTCATTGGTGGCAAGACACCTGATCAAAAATCTGCTTTGGTTTTTGAGCACCTTATCAAAGCTCATTGGTGTCCAGGACACTAATCAACTCATCCTGCAGTGGATTCCTACCTAGGGTGGTAGAAGAGTGGATGTACCCAAGTTTGGGGAACCACTATATTTCCTTGTGTCCTCTGGCTCTGCTTGTTTACTTTTTGTTTCTGGCCTTGATTTGTCTGTGCTTATTTCTTGCATAGCTTAGTTCTGTGATTAGATTTTTATATTTGCTTCCCTGCTCACACTTAGTACAACAATTGTTGTAAAAGTTTTAAAAAGTATTAAAACACCATATACTCTATCACCCCCCTCTAGAGTATATCAGATCTAGTTGCACTTTCAGTATACTCACATTGAACACCTGGTATGCTTTAACCAGAGGGGCTAAATGATAAATCTCATAATCTCAGGTATTTTTGATCAGCTCCAATACTTGAGTCATATTGTGTCGAAATTTACATATATATATTTATATATATACACATATATGTGTGTACACCTAAGGAAAGGTTAACACCGTAAAAATAACCCTTAGATACATTATTAATGATTTATTTATAAGTTCACTGAAAATTAAAGAAGATACGTCATTGGAAATTACTAAAACTTACAATTGACAACAAGCAATGTATGGAAAAACCCCTTTCAAACCCTAAATAGATGGGTATTCAGCAATATATATACTTAAAAGATTTTATAAAACCATCTTAATATCAGAAGATTTCGAGAATCCGGCATGCTTCTTAACCCGTAGATTTATATTGAAGAATCCCTTCGATTTCAACTTAGAAAAACTCCCGCTGATCCCTATTTCGCATTTCGCACGAAAACCCGTCGATATCGCGCAGGAATCCCGCCTACCCTTCATATTCCTCAATTCCATCGAAGTGCCTTGTTTCCGTCGATATCCCGCAGGAATCCCTCCGCTTCTTCCGTCGACATCCTGCAGGAATCCCGCTGCTTCTTCCGTCGACATCCCGCAGGATTCCCGCCGCCTCTTCTGTTGATATCCCGCAGGAAACTCGCCGATTCTTCCTTCCGTAGATCACTCCTCTCGCATCTAGGGTGCTCGTCCAGGGATTTCTCCGCGGTTTCGATCAAACAAAGTCGCGAGCACCTCCCGGTTTTCCGTCGTCTCCGTCGATTCTCACCTTCTACGCTTTTGGGTAACCACATCCTCACCCTTACAGTGACTTACTGTTAGTGTTGCTTCCCTCTTGATTTCTGATTAGGCGTAGTCTTGGGATTCCCTCCCTAGGTTTGAGATGGCTCCAAGGACAACCGCCGGCCTGGTCACTGGATGTGAGTTGGTTCGAACAGGGTTCTCACATGCCTCGGATGAATTTAGAAACATCATCATCATGCTTGAAGTGGCCGGACTCTCTTTTATACTGGAGCACCCCTGCAAAATCTTGGACAAGGAAGTGATGGAGTTCTTCGCAACCGCCAAACTCCGGAATGAAGACTCCCTCATCAAGAGTAAGGTTGCAGGTGCAAGGATCAAGATGTCTGCAAGCAAGCTGACCCAATACTTGCAGCTCACTAGTTCTGAGCACGAGGATTATCTGGAGGAACAAGATAAAACCAGGACGTTATTATTCTGTGGACTAGCTCGAGGAACCAGATCGATAAAGCGAAAGGAAATGAATGAGGAGGGGAAACTTCTGTCCGATATCTTTGGGAAAGTACTGATATGCAAACCCGGCTCACATGACCACATCTCAGCTGACATGTTCAAGATCCTTGTGGCGATTGTCTGCAGAAAGAGATTCAACTGGGGGGCGTTGCTTTTTTTTGAGAAGATTAAGGACACTCTCAGATCTCCAAGTTTTGGAAGAATCATCAGCCTATATCTCAATCAGTTAAACGGAGATAGGTTCGACATGAGTAAAGGAGTTCCATTGCATTATTTGAAGAAAATGGACTCCAACGTATTTGATAGATGGGAGCGACGCATCGGGCAGGCTGCCATGGTAGAAGAACAAGAAGAATCTCCTGTCGAGGACAGAACTGTAGCTGATTCCGTTGCTATCCCCAGTGAAGTTTCTGATGCACTGACTGCAGGAATTGAGGGGGAGCCTCTACCCGCTTCTACTAATGTCATATCTGGCATCTCTCAGATAGTTAGAGAGGCAGTTGCAGATCTGCAAGAAGGAGGTGATGTAGAGGAGGATGCTGAGGATGGTTTGGATGATGATGTAGCTGAGAATGATTTCATGGATGATGAGGATGAGGAAGAAGGAAATGAGAGACAGGAAGTACTGGCGGCTCAGAACGACACTGAAGTTCCATCTGCAAAGCAATCTCCTGAGAGAGTTCCAGAGACAACTAGTGCAACAATGGAGGGGGAGTCCTCTCAGCAAAGGCTACTAAGTACTTCTGAGAAATCTACTGTGGCTGCAAATATTACCCCTATAGAGATTGTGCAAGTGTCCATCTCTACAAGTGAATCTGCTAAAGAGCAAGGCCAAGGAATGCCTCAGGATCATCCACTAAGAGCTGATCTAGCTAATCACACGGTGAATGTTATTCAAGGTATCGTGGATGAGCTCAAAGCGTCTTTTGAGCAAGCTCAAAATAAAATGTTAAAAAGAATTAAGAAATCTGAGAATCTAATGCTCAAGAGCATTGTGGAAATCAATTACAAACTGGATTTGATGGAAAAGAAGTTTGAAGACAAGTATACAGCAGCCGGCAAAGCTGTAACTCTTCTTATGGATGGATTGAAAAAGAACACAGATACACTCGCAGTCATTAATCAGAATGCTCATGTCGTGGCAAATAACATCCAAGACTACAAAGCACATTGATGAGTCACTGCATTCTTATGCAAACTCCATTGCCGTCGAAGCCAAAAAGGGGGAGAAAGAATATACAGCTAAGATGGCCGAGCTTCAGGAAATCATAATCAAAAATTTTGAACAGTCAAACATATATGTTTATGACAGTTGCTGGTGGATGCTCAAACAAGCATTAGGCGCTAATATCCCTGAAAATCCTGAGGGTAATCCTGCTCCTGAACATAATACTGCGGCTGATGAGGGAGCACGTGCTGAAGAAGTTCCTTTAAGTGAAGCTGATGCTCAAAGGGCTGCTAGGGACTCCTCCAAAGCACAACTGATGGCCATGTTTGACCAAGGAGCCCTAGCAAAAGCTAGGGACAAGAGAAAATCTCAAGAAGGGACATCTAAGGAAACGCAAACTGAAAAGAAAATCAGATTGAAGGAGGATGAAGTGAGGAACGAAAGGTGGAGTCCGGTATCAAAGAGTATTATCTTGGACACGTTTTGGCTACAAGAAAAAGGGGAGATCAATCGGAATGATGTATACAGCCAGCATGAGTGGGAGCTGCACAAGACATATGAAGCTAAACGGAACATCTTCTTCAGGACCAACACTGCGGCAGATAAATCTCCTCCTCCCAGATACTATCCAAAGCCCAAGGAGTACGTTGAGAGGCAAAGAAAGAAGTTCCTGGCTCAAAAACACAAGGATGACCTAGCCAAAGAGAAATAGACAGAAGTTTATAGCTTGTCATTTTCTCAAGAACACATTCATCTTTTCTTATTGTTATATGAACAATCTTGGGAATATATAATATATATATATAGATATTATATATATATATATATATATATATATATATATATATATATATATATATATATATATGTGTGTGTGTGTGTATATGAATTTATGATTGACTCAAGCTTTGACCTTTTTTCCTCTATTTCCTTGTGCCGTATCTTTAAATTATATATGCTGTATATATTATCTGGATGGTGGTATTCATCTTAGCTAGTAGGATTTTGGCTTCGTCAAATAGGGGGAGATTGTTGGGTATTGTATCCACAATTACCTGGATTTGAGGAAGCCACCTGTCAAGCTAAGATGAATTCCCAATGTATTTGATGAAACCTTTTAAGTTGTGCTTGCAGTTATTCCACGTTAAGTACACACCAATGTCAGGGTGCAGTAGGTCAATATACACGGGTCTGCGCGATGTAATCCCTCGTTGAGTAGATCAATGTGTTGGCCTATGTGTACTCTCTCTATTGGAGTATACATATCTTCAAGTACAGGGTCGTGACAATGCAAGAGCAGACAAGGAGCAAGGATGGGTCAAAGTGCAGCTCATGGGTGGAAAGACGAAAAATCGTCTAAGTAACAATCGACAAGAATCACCAAGTGATTCTTGCCAATTCGGCGAGAATCACTAGTGATTCTTGTTGGGTATTGTATCCACAATTACCTGGATTTGAGGAAGCCACCTGTCAAGCTAAGATGAATTCACAATGTATTTGATGAAACCTCTTAAGTTGTGCTTGCAGTTATTCCACGCTAAGTGCACACCAATGTCAGGGTGCAGTAGGTCAATATACACGGGTCTGCACGACGTAATCCCTCGTTGATCAGATCTGTGTGTTGGCCTACGTGTACTCTCTCTATTGGAGTGCACTTACTTTCAAGTACAGGGCTATAACTATGCAAGAGCAGACAAGGAGCAAGGATGGGTCAAGGAGCAACTGCGATACGGGAGTGGCCTGAGATTGTTACGGTAGCAGAAGTCCGGAGCTTTTTGGGGCTTGTCGGCTATTATAGGCGCTTCGTAGAGAACTTCTCGCGGATAGCGTTGCCTCTCACTACTTTGACGAGGAAGGAGCATAAGTTCGTTTGGACGCCGGAGTGCGCGCGAGCTTTTGAGGAATTGAAGTGTCGGTTGACCACGGCGCCTGTGCTGAGTTCGCTGGTTGGGACCGAAGGCTATGAGATATATAGTGATGCCTCGGGCAGCGGTTTGGGTTGTGTGCTACTACAGCACGGAAGCATGATAGCTTATGGCTCGAGACAGCTAAAAGTGCACGAGAGGAATTATCCGGTCCATGACTTGGAGTTAGCGACCGTGATATTTGCCTTGAAGCTGTGGAGACACTATTTATACGGTGTGAAGATTGATATCTACACCGATCACAAGACCCTAAAATATTTGATAGATCAGAAGGATCTGAATATGCGGCAGCGTAGGTGGATGGAGTTCCTGGGGGACTATACATTCAAGATCCACTACGTGCCTGGCAAAGGGAATGCAGTTGCGGACGCGTTGAGTCGCCGAGCCCCAGCTCAAGCAAATTGGCTATCAGTGCATGATGAGCGGTTGGTGCAGGAGTTGGAGGCGTTGGAGATTGTTTGTGTGGACATGCAATCAAGTGTTGAAGCAGTTCTGAATTGGACTGAAGTCCAATATGACCTGGCTGATCGTATTCGGCAGGCTTTGGATATGGATGCTCATATGAAGCAGTTCATGATAGAGGCTCTGGATGGGTCAAATCCCCAATTCGTCGTGGAGGACGGATTATTGTGGAAAGACGGTCGTTTGTGCGTCCCAAGTGTGGGCAATTTACGGTTGGAGTTGTTGTACGAGGCGCACCATACCAAGTACTCGATTCACCCGTGGAGCACAAAGATGTACCGTGATGTGAAGAAACTGTTTTGGTGGTCGGGTTTAAAGAAGGATGTGGCGCTCTACGTAGCAAAGTGCCAAACATGCGCCTTGGTAAAGGCGGAGTGCCAAAAGCCGGGAGGATTTCTTAAGTCCTTGCCTATTCCGGAGTGGAAATTTGACGACATCTCTATGGACTTTGTGCACGGTTTTCCAAGGTCGCAAAAGTGGAACGACGCCATTTGGGTGGTTGTTGATCGATTAACGAAGGTGTCGCATTTTATTCCGCATAGGAAGGATGATCCGGTGGAGAAGCTGGCAAAGCTTTATGTGGATAACATAGTACGGCTTCATGGTGTGCCCCGCAGCATCGTGAGTGACCGAGATGGGCGGTTCACGTCCAATGATTGGAGGCTTGTGCAGCAAATGTTGGGAACAAAGCTGAAATTCAGCACAGCCTTTCATCCACAAACGGATGGGCAGACCGAGAGAGTCAATAGAACAATGGAAGACATGCTCCGCATGTGTGTCTTGGATTTTGGAAAGCAATGGGAGGACCACCTTTATTTGGTGGAGTTCGCATACAACAACAGCTACCAAGCGAGTATTCAGATGGCGCCCTTCGAGGCCCTACATGCTAGAAGATGTCGCACGCTGTTGTCTTGGTTAGAAACGGGCGAGTCAAAGTTGTATAAGCGATCAGAAGTGGAGGATGCTACTTCTTTGGTGAGAACCATTCGGGAAAGGTTGCTTATCGCTCAGGACCGGCAAGCAAAGTACTATAATGCCAAGCACAGGAACGTGGAGTTCGCTGTGGGCGATTATGTATACTTAAAAATCAAGCCGTTCAAGGGTGTCTCGCGGGTGCGGCGATTGAAAAAGCTAAGCCCGAGGTACCTTGGACCGTTCGAGGTTCTGGAGCGAGTTGGAGAAGCAGCCTATCGGCTGAAGCTTTCAGTGGAGCTAAGTGGTTTACACGATGTATTCCACATTTCGGTGCTTCGGAAGGCGGTGCAAGAGCCTACGAAAGTGATCGCGGTTGATCAAGTGTCGGTGGATAGTGGGCTAACGACAAATGTCAAGCCCGTGCGGATTGAGGACTCGGAGGTCAAGCGGCTACGCAATAAAGAGATCAGGATGGTCAAGGTCCGGTGGGACAATTGCGGTCGTGAGGAGCTCTCTTGGGAGCGAGAGCAGACGATGCTTGACGAGTATCCGGAGTTGTTCCGCTCGGGTACAAATTTTGGTTTTGTACATGTTTTTCCTTTATGTAATTTCGTGGGCGAAATTTTTTTAAGAGGGGTAGAGTTGTAACGCCCCGAAACTCAAAGGAGCAAAGGGGGATGTTTTGGGCCAGTTTGAGTTTTGGTGCAGGCACACGGCCTGGGACACGGGCGTGTCCCTGGGCGTGTCAAGACTGTTTCGACACTAAAGCGCGAAGTCGACACTTTGGTCTCGACATTGTGTCGAGACTGGGCACACGGCCTGCGACACGGGCGTGTCGCAGGGCGTGTCGACCCGTGTCGACACTTAGCCGCGAAGTCGACACAGTGCTTTGACGTTGTGTCAAGACATGGAACACGGCCTGCGACACGGGCGTGTCGCAGGGTGTGTCACCCCGTGTCGACACTCGTCCCGCGAAGTCGACACTTTGGTGTCGACAATGTGTCGAGACATGGCACACGGCCTACGACACGGGCGTGTCGCAGGGCGTGTCGACCCGTGTCGACACTTAGCCGCGAAGTGTCGAGACCGTGTACACGGCCTGGAGCCCAGGCGTGTCAAGGTGACACGGGCAAGGACACGGGCGTGTCCTAGAACCCGTGCAGTGCTCGGGTTGAAAACGGGGAAAAATCATGGGGTACACGGTCGGCTACACGGCCGTGTCAGGTGGAACACGAGCGTGTCAGCTCGAACACGGGCGTGTTCGATACCCGTGTGAGGTTCCAGGTGATTCGATTTTGACGGCAAATGAGGCACACGGCCCTGGACACGGGCGTGTGCCAGGCCGTGTTCGGTCCAGATTGGGCATTTCAGCCCTGAATCGAAGCCGTTCATTTCTTTGACTGAAGATCCAACGGCTGGGGGTTGTTCCTGAAGGGATATACCCGGGTTTTGACTTAGAAAACCCTTACTTTTCTTCACTTATCATCTCTCCAAGTCCTTAGAGAAAGAGGAGAGCCAAGAGTGGAAGAGGAGCTAGATCCGCCATTGTAGGAGCTTCGGAGCTCCGAATCGCAAGCCGACTCCGGATCCACGGAGGCAACGCTAGTGCGGTGATTTTCATCCGGATACTTTTCAATGGCGCCAAAGAGGAACTCAAGGGTAACGATCCTCATCTGGAGCATGAGTCGCTCTCTTTCTTAGCATAGGAAGCCTGCTCTCGCGAGTTTGCGGAGAGTTGGAGGCGTTCCTTCGGGTGGATATGTGAAGTCCCCGTTGTTTAGAATCCGTATGCGAGAACGGACATAGGCATGATGTGTGAAGCCTACCCTGACATGTTGGTCTGGATCAGTGATGTTGCATTGCATAAGGCCGGAGAAGACTCCGTGCTATTGGTTATTTTTCGGGTTTTCTACGCGGTAGATTGCAGCAGGGAGCCTTGGGGACTTACCCAATGGTGCACCCGGAAAACTGGGCGGATACGAGATCTTGCCAACTTGGTGGCCTGAGAGCCAACTTGAACATAACTGGGTTATGTGATTTGTGATGGACACGGGACTCGGTGGAAGTTTGACCCGCGCAAATGGCTTAAATTGCCGTTGCGATGTGAGCACGGGTTAGATGGAACCGTCCCCGTTCTATGTCGTTCAGTTAAAGAGACCTAAAGGCACGTGGCACTTACCGTTGGCATAGAGTAGGGTCTTCGGCGGTTGATGGCTTAAATTGACGTGACCAATGCCAGGAAGACAAATTGCTCATAGGTTTGGCCGTCAGTTGGCGGTGGTGAGTCCGGAATGTTGGTGGCTTAAATTGACGCGACATAGACCGGTTCACCGAGAATGTGCCCTGAGTGCACGAGGCGTGAGGCCGTGCGAGCCAACGTCTGTGTTGCTATGGCTATGGTTATTTATATTGCTCGCTTATGCTAATGAAATGCAGGGAAGGAGCATCGCCGCCCCGAGTTGGGGGCGGGATCGTTATAATTTGGTCAGCATTGCTGACCGTTGCCTTGTTTTGCCACCGTGCGGTGGTTTGTTGTTTGAGCTGGTCCAAGCAGTCAATAGCGGGCTAAAGCCCTTTTTGCGAAGCTGGCCCTCGAAGGCCCAAGTAGAAATATTTACTGCTTTAATCATGTATGACCGGCCTGCGAGCCGTGGTATGTAAATCATGTATTATTAAAGGGAAATATTTTGTAAGGCCTTAAGGCCTTTTTTGGGTATTTTGTATACATTCCTAATTTTGTACTAGTGGACATTCATGCTCAAATGCTGGGTTCTTTGTTTACAACTTTTATAAACTGCTTCCTCTAGTATGCTCTGTGTAGGACGTCGTGATTGGTTGGATGGTTTCCATAAGTAACCACCCGGTCTGTCTGTGGTATATGGCGTCGGGCCCCGGCCGGACCTACTGCTATATGCTATGCGACGGATAGGGGGTGTTACAACCAATACTGCGGCAGATAAAGCTCCTCCTCCCAGATATTATCCGAAGCCCAAAGAGTATATGGAGAGGCAAAGAAAGAAGTATTTGGCTCAAAAACTCAAGGATGACTTAGCCAAAGAAAAATCGTCAAAAATTTATAGCTTGTCATTCTCTCTTAAGAACAATTAATGGTTATTGTTATTATTTGAACAATCTTGAGATTATGTATATATACATATATATATATATGCATTTGAATTTATCAATGACTCAAGTCTTGAATTGTCTGCCTATATTATCTTGTGCTGCATATTTAAATTCTGAATGTTGTTTATATTATTTGGTTGGTGTTATTCATCTTAGCTAGTAGGATTTTGGCTTCGTCAAATATTGGGAGATTGTTGGGTATTGTATCCATAATTACCTGGATTTGAGGAAGCCACCTGTCAAGCTAAGATGAATTCACAATGTATTTGATGAAACCTCTTAAGTTGTGCTTGCAGTTATTCCACGCTAAGTGCACACCAATGTCAGGGTGCAGTAGGTCAATATACACGGGTCTGCACGACGTAATCCCTCGTTGAGCAGATCAGTGTGTTGGCCTACGTCTACACTCTCTATCTTTGGAGTGCATTCCTTACTTTCAAGTACGGGGCTGTAACTATGCAAGAGCAGACAAGGAGCAAGGATGGTCAAGGAGCAGCTCTTGGGTGGAAAGACGAAAATCGTCTAAGTATAATTCGGCGGAATCACCAAGTGATTCTCGCCGATTCGGCGAGAATCACCAAGTGATTCTCGCCGATTCGGCGAGAATCACCAAGTGATTCTCGCCGAATCGTCGAGAATCATTAGTGATTCTCGCCGACTCTATCCGGCTACCTTAAAACGGTGCCAAGTAAGATTCGACGAGAATCACTAGTGATTCTCGCCGAACCCATCGTCGAGCAGATCATGGCCAAGTAATATTCGTTGAGAATCAACAAGTGATTCGTCGAGAATCACTAGTGATTCTCGCCGATTTTGACTTAGCAATTTCTCTGGAAGCTGCTGGACCGGATTCTGCCGCTGGGACTATGTTGAACCGGAACTAGGGTTTCCTTCAGGTGGGACCCACAGCGGTCATTTAGGTGTATACTTGTGTATAAATACACGCGTATTTTTGAATAGTAGAAGCAGCGAAGAAGAAAAGAAATACGCGAGCCACGACGTGACCTAGATCACTATTTCCGCTCCGCCGCCGCCGCCGCCGCCGCCGCTCGCGCCAAGTTGTTCGCCGGTTGATCGTGGTTTCGCCCAGATCCTCCTGCGATAGAAGCCTAGCCAAGCTTAGAGTCTCACGTGTCTAACCGGAGATCTCTTGTCTCTCGATTTGTAGATCAAGAAAATCTTCCCCATATGAATCGATCGAGACGATTGATCCTAGTGTGACCGTTGGTAGACCTAGCTAGATTCGCTACGAAGTTTGGATCTCTAAAGTACAGCAGCCGCACATCGTTGTCGCCGCCGATCCCGTGAACCTAGCCGCCGCCCATCTTGCCGCCGCCGGTTCCGGGGAGATTCTCTCCAAGAGAGATTTAGGGTTGTGGACTCTTCGTGGACTTCAAGAACATGTCGTTAGCGAAGAGGGACACCGTAGTCTCCAAACGTAGTTTGTATTTCTTGTACATTCTATTTTATTTTTGTTGTAAAGGAACGTTGGTTCCTAGCTGTAAGGGTTGGGTGCAACCCGGTTTGTGGGAGTGTTGACTCCTACGTGTGGAAGGGTTCCTTCCGATAGTGCAAGGATTGGATTTCAATCCTGTTGGAGAAGTGACTGAGTCGTCCCGTGTTGGGAGATAGGTCGAAGGGGGAAAGTGGATGTACCCAAGTCGGGGAACCACTATAAATAGCTTGTGTACTCTGTTGTGCTGTGTTGTTTTATTTTCGTGTGCAGGTACAATTTGAATTCGGAAAAAATGTTGCACGTCACCTATTCCCCCCCCCCCCATAGGTAAACATAATTGACACTAGTTGGACTTTCAATTCTCACCGAATCGTCGAGAATCACTGGCTGATTCTCGCCGACTCTTTCCGGCTACATCTGAGCATGCAAATCTGTCGCCAAGTCAAAAGCCGTCGAGAATCACTGGTTGATTCTCGCCGAATCGTCGAGAATGACCTTTGATTCTCGCCGATTCGACGAGAGTCACCTTCGATTCTCGTCGATTCTGACTTGGGAGAATTTCTGAGCTCGCTGGACCGGATCTAACGTTAAGACACTATTTTGAACCGGGTTTGAGATTTCTTCTAGTGGGACTCACAACGGTCATAAAGGTGTATTCTACTGTATAAATACACGCGTATTTTTGAACAGAAAGACACACAGAAAAACAAAGTCGAGCCACCGACCTTGACCTAGATCGCGAAATCCGTTCTGCCGCCGTCGCCGCTCGAGCCTGTAGATCGCCGGTTTTGATCGTGGTTGCTTCCAGATCTCAGGCGACAGAAGCTCAGCCAAGCATAGCGTCTCACATGTCTAACCAGAGATCCCTTGTCTCTTGATTCGTTGATCGGGAAAACCTTCCCCTTCCGAATCGATCGAGACGATCGATCCTAGTGTGACCGTTGGAAGACCTTGCTAGCTCTGCTACGAAGAGTGAATCTCCAAAGTACAGCAGCCGCACACCGTTGTCGCCGCCGATCCCGAGAACCAAGCCGCCGTCCTTCTTGCCTCCGCCGGCTTCTGGGAGATTCTCTCCAAGTGAGATCTAGGGTTGTGGACTCTTCGTTGACTTCAAGAACACGTCATCGAACGAAGAGGGACACCTTAGTCTCCAAAAGTTGTTTGTATCTTGTGTACATTCTATTTTCATTTTTGTTATAAAGGAACGTTGGTTCCTAGTTGTAAGGGTTTGGTGCAACCCGTGTTGTGGGAGTGTTTACTCCTACGTGTGGAAGGGTTCCTTCCGTTAGTGCTAGGATTGGATTTCAATCCTGTTGGTGAAGTGACCGAGTCGTCCCTGGTTGGGAGATAGGTCGAAGGGGGAAAGTGGATGTACCCAAATCGGAGAACCACTATAATTTGCTTGTGTCCTTTCTGTGCTATGATGTTTTGTTTTCTTGTACAGGTACAATTTTAATTCAGCAAAAACGCTGCACGTCACCTATCCCCCCCCCAGAGGTGAAGATAGTTGACACTAGGTGGACTTTCACCTCCTAATTTGACACTCATCCTTGTAAAATACTATGTCATAGCCAAGATCACAGAGTTGGCTGATGCTTATCAGGTTGTGTTGCAACCCTTCCACATAGGCTACTCTAGTGAGAGTGACTATGCCATTAGAGATCTTACCATAACCTATAGTCACCCCTTTTTCTGACCCACCAAAGATAACCTCTGGTCCATTCCTTACTAGGGCATAATCCTTCAGCATACTCCTTGTTCCAGTCATGTATCTGGAACATCCACTGTCCAAGTACCATATAGGGGTATGGACACTTGGAATTGTTGAAATTTGTGAAGTGAAAGTGGGTGACGGGACAGGCCGCGCGGCCTGGGCGGACAGCTTTGGCGGACTGGGCGGACTGGGCGGACTGAGGTTTGCGGCCTGGTGAGAAGTCTGGTGGAAGCCGGCTGTGTTCTGAGCGGGTTGTTGCATGGAGTCCGCGGTTTGGTGCGGCCTGGTATCTGCGGATAGAGAGGCTTGCGGACTGGTGCATTGCTCAGTGGTCGCGGGTGCAAGCTTGTGCTGTTGGCGGGTTGGCTCGAGTTCGCGGGAAGCCTTGCGGACTGGTGTGTCCGCGGTATTGGCTGTTGCGGACTGAGCTTTGAGCTTGGCTGAGGCCTTGTCGAGCTCAGGTGTTACAGCAGGTCTTGCTGTGGAGACCGGTTGGCGGACTGGTGTTTGGAGTCCGGCAGGAAGCTGCTGTGTTGGACAAGTGCGAGGAGCTCGCGGACTGGTTGCGGTCTGTGCTAGGGTGTTTGGCGGACGGGACTTTGTGTCCGCCATGCTCGCACTGGCCCTTGATGGTTTTGGACTTGGTCACACATTGTGCCAAGTTCATGGTGTCCGCCGTATCCGCCAAGTCCGCTGTGACCGGGCGGACTGTTGCTGTTTGCCTTTGGTCGTGGACTTGTGGCGGATTGAGGTGTGAGTCTTGCGGACTGCCTCGGGTTGGTGCGGACTGCCATTGAAGAGGGTTTGCTGTCCTGCAGTGGTTGGAGCTTTGCGGGCTGGTGCCTTGTCCGCTTAGCTTGGGCGGACTGGAGAGGGTTCGTCAATGGTTGCCTTGCTCCTGGCGGTTTCCCTTGGTGACTGGCTAAGTCCTCGCGGACTGAGCGGACGGTCGTTTGTGTTCGCGCGGACTGGGGCGGTGTCGCTATCTCATGGGCGGTGACCACACTCCTCACCTGGCCTATAAATAGGACCCCCCTGGCACATCTACAGTAACCTAAGTAACGTGAGTGAACAGTAATTGGGTTGGGCGAGTGCTGCGGTCTGTGTTTTCCAGTCCGCGCGGATTGTTTCAGGCTGACGGTTTGCTGTGTGCAGGTCGCGCGGATAACTTCAAGGAGCCAGGAGTTTGGCTGTGACTTCGGTCAGTGCTTGGAAGTGTGCGGTCTCTGCGGACTCAGCAGGAGGTCGCTCTGCGGCTTGTCAGTTCTGTTTCAACTTTCCCAGCTTCAATAACCTGTCCGCCGGCTTCAGGCGGGTAGGGGAGTTCCTCAGTTCGGGTTCAGCAGGAGGCGAATAACGGTCTGTCCGCGCGGCCTCGCGGTCTCGGCGGACTCCGTGGTATTCGGCGGATTGCAGCATAGCTTGGGCGAGCTCAGCGGTCTCGGCGATCTCGGCGACCTCGCGGTCTCGGCGGACTGGAGTGCTGTCCGCCCGGCTTGTTTTTTGGTTCTTTCTGTTTACAGCTGTAATACTAGCGAAATCATGTCTCGCTATGTATGCCTCGGATTGTAAAGAAGTGAATGCATAATAAGACTTTCTTGTGCTTCCATTGTTTTGTTGGGTGCAACCTCTAGTCCTTTGGTTTCCGCAGGTTCAGCGTGCGAACTGGGTAGTTCCGAAGATATTAATTTGGTGTTTGGGCTATCTTGCTGACCACGTTGAGAAAATTTAACATGGTATCAGAGCCAGGTTTCTGAGGTTGCGGAGGTTCAGTTGCGTGAGCGGAGGTCAGCCAGTGTTGTTACTCAGTGATTGAGTGGTGATCAACCTGTGTTGTTGCTCGGAGCTGCTGAAGGGTACCAACAGGTGGTTGCAATGGAAGGAAGCTTAGCAAGAGGTCTGGGCATTGAACTCTTAACGCCGACTAACTATAAAAAGTGGAAGTCGTGCATGAAGAGTTATCTTCTAGGCGAGGAGCTGTGGGAAGTCGTCGGTGGAGACGACAGACAGGAAGTTACTGCTGCTTTCGGTACTGCTGAGCAGGTGAGGCTCTGGAGAAGAACTAATGCTAAGGCAGAGTTCGTTCTGAAGAGAGCTGTCTCTCCGGAACTGTTTGATCACATCATTGGATGTGAGTCGGCTGCTGATATTTGGACAACCATTGATGAGTTGTTCAATAGGAAGAATGTGGCGCGGCTTCAGTTCCTGGAGAATGAGTTGGCCAGGGCAACTCAGGGAGACCTTTCCATCTCCAAGTACTTCTTAAAGATGAAGAGCTTGTGTGCTGAGCTGTCGGCACTGGATCCTGATGAGCCTATCTCTGAGGCAAAGATGAAGAGGCACATTATCCGCGGCTTGCGGAAGGAGTATGTGGCCTTTGTTACATCTGTTCAAGGGTGGGCTACTCAGCCGTCTCTGCTGGAGCTGGAGAATCTGCTTGCCTCGCAGGAGAGCTTAGCAAGGCAGATGGCTGGAGTGAATCTGAATCAGGAAGGCAGCGAGGCTCTCTTCTCAGGCAAGAAGAAGGGATGGGAAGGGAAGAAGAAGAAGAAGGTGCAGGCCGCTGTTGAGAAGGAGACTTCAACTTCATATCCGCCGGAGAGGAGCAATGCTCCTAAGGACTGGAAGAAGAATCTGAAGTGCTACCGGTGTCATCAGCGAGGGCACTTCAAGCGGGACTGCAAGGTCAAACTGCAGCCTGGGCATGCTGCGGGAAAGGAGGAAGCTTGCTCGCGAAGTGAAGAAGCAGAATGGGGAGGAGCTTTCATGACGGGCACTTGTGTCCGGGCCTTATCTGCTGAGGACTTCAACAGCGAGTGGATCGTCGACTCCGGGTGTGGTCATCACCTCACCGGAGACAAGTCGAAGTTCACCTCCATGCAGGCTTACTCAGGTAATGAAGCTATTATCACTGCTGATAATACTGTTTATGCAGTAGAGAAGGAGGGGGTCGTGTCTTTGGGTAGTGATCAGGGGCCACTCACGTTAAGGAGTGTGTATCACGTGCCGGGCATGAAGAAGAACCTCTTCTCGGTGACCAATGCGGTGGACGCTGGGTATCACGTTCTGTTTGGGCCAACAGACGTGAGGTTCCTTCGCAACGTATCAGCGGTGAAGGCTGATGTTGCTCATGTTGGGAGGAGGGTGAAGAACTTGTTTGTTCTTTCCACCAGTGCCTATGTTGATAGGATGAGGGCCAATGATAGTGCGGCTATCTGGCATGAGAGGCTGGGGCATGTTGGCATGGACAAGCTGAAGGCAATGGCGAGTAGAAGTCTGGTGAGGGGGTTGCCGATGTTGTCCTCCTTTGGTGATGGGCATGTTTGTGCGGGCTGTCAATACGGTAAGGCACATCGCCTTCCGTTTGATAAATCTCAAACAAGGAGCAAGAAACCATTGGAGTGTATTCATGGCGACCTGATGGGACCGACTGTTACTGCCAGCCTTGGTGGAAGCAAATACATGCTTGTCTTGGTTGATGACTACTCAAGGTATACTTGGGTGTACTTCTTAAAGGAGAAGTCGGAAGCCTTCCGTTTGTTCGTGGAGTTCAAGGAGTTGGTAGAAGGCCGGCTTGGCTTGCGGATTAAGAAGTTTAGAACTGATAACGGGGGAGAGTTTGTCTCTTCCGAGTTTTCTAACTTCTGCAGGAAGCACGGGATCCAACGGGAGCTTACTTGTGCTCACACTCCACAACAAAATGGGGTAGCGGAGCGGAAGATCCGTCATTTGACGGAAACCTGCAAATGCTGGCTGCATGCGAAAGATATCCCAAGGTCCTTTTGGGCGGAGGGAATGTCTTGTGCTGCTTATGTTATCAACCGGATGCCACTCAGCCCTATCAACATGAAGACTCCTGTTGAGCTGTTGCTGAAGGAGAAGCCGAGTGTGGGACACCTTAGGGTGTTCGGTTCAACTTGCTACGTGCATGTCCCGGATGCTTCACGGACAAAGCTGGATGCGAAGGCAAGGAAACTTGTCTTTGTTGGCTATGATGAGCGGAAGAAGGGATGGAAGTGCATGGACCCTGTGACGAAGAAGTTCGTGGTGTCAAGAGACGTTGTCTTTGACGAGCTGACGTCATATGGAGGTGGCTCGGTGGAGCTAACCGGAAGTAGCAAGGTTGAGGAAGCACCGGTGGAGGCTGCTGAAGGCTTGGAAGAGGAGCTTGCTGTTTCACCAGCAGCTCCTGTTGCTTCGAACTCCGAGGCTGAGCCTTCTGGCTCAGGAAGCAGGGGGAGCACTGCTCAATGCTTGCCCCAGGTAGGAGTGGAGCCTGAAGAAGCAACGGAAGCCGTGAGCAAGGAGCCGTGTCTTCGGAGATCGAAGAGGGTGGTTAAGCCACCGGCTCGGTACTGTGATGGGAATGCAGTGAGCTTTGTCTCCTGCTTCTTTGCAGGTCCTCTGGATGAGCGAGAGCCTGCAAACTTCAACGAGGCCACTGGAGTGAAGGAGTGGGATGATGCCATGAAGGAAGAGATTGATGCTCTGAAGAAGAATGAAACCTGGGACCTTGTGCCCAAGGTTGATGGCGTTACTCCGGTTACTTGCAAGTGGGTGTATAAGTTGAAGAAGAAGGCTGATGGGAGCATTGATCGGTTCAAGGCTCGCCTGGTCGCTAGAGGATTCTCACAACAGTATGGAGAAGACTATGAGGAGACATTCAGTCCAGTTGCGAAGATGACATCTGTAAGAGTGGTGATCGCCTTGGCTGCTAGCAAGGGATGGAGGTTGTGGCAACTCGATGTGAAGAATGCCTTTCTTTACGGAGAGATTGACAAGGACATCTTCATGGATCAGCCGCTTGGTTTTGTCTCTGAGAAGCATCCGGACTATGTCTGCAAACTCAGGAAGGCTCTCTATGGGTTGAAGCAAGCTCCTCGAGCGTGGTATGGGAAGATTGCAGAGTACTTGCAATTCTGTGGATACCTGGCTTCCAACTCGGATTCAAGCTTGTTCGTCAAGAAGAAGGGAGAGCTAAGAGTCTTGGTCCTACTGTATGTGGATGATATGATCATCACAGGGAACTCGGAGGAGGAAGTAGCAAGGCTCAGGGAGAGCTTGCTATACGCTTCGAGATGAAAGACTTGGGAGAGTTGCATCACTTTCTTGGTCTGGAAGTGGAGAGGAAGGAGTGCGGGGTTCTCATTAGCCAGAAAGGGTATGCTGATCGCATTGTGAAGCGGTTTGGCATGGGCGAAGGGAAGAAGTGCTCTACTCCACTGGAATCTGGGCTGAAGCTTCGACGGGATGAGGGAAGGGTTCTTCATGATCCCTTGGTGTTCAGGGCTCTTGTTGGGAGCTTGATTTATCTGACGATTACAAGGCCGGATATAGCTTATGCTGTTGGCCGAGTAAGTCGGTATATGGC
This sequence comes from Platanthera guangdongensis, assembly GCA_039583875.1. Lineage (NCBI taxonomy): Eukaryota > Viridiplantae > Streptophyta > Magnoliopsida > Asparagales > Orchidaceae > Platanthera > Platanthera guangdongensis. The sequence continues at coordinate 129,528,999 of CM077160.1, forward strand.
TGAACCAAGGCAATCTCATCTAGTGGCGGCGAAGGGAATTCTGAAGTATGTCAAGGTTCTTCTGAGATGGGACTCCTCTATGGAAGGGATGCGGAGTTTGCGTTGCTCGGGTACACGGATGCTGACTATGGCGGTGATTCGGATGATCGAAGGTCTACTTCAGGTTATGTGTTCACTTGCGGTTCAGCTAGCATCTCGTGGTGTAGCAAGAAGCAGGACTCGGTGTCGGTTTCAACCACGGAGGCGGAGTATAAGGCTTCGGCCTTGGCTGCTCGGGAAGCCGTTTGGTTGAGGAGGCTTATAGAGGATGTTCATGAAGAAGTGCAAGGGCCTACTTTACTCCGGGGTGACAATGAGAGTGCTCTCAAACTGGTTAACAATCCAGTGTGTCACGCCAGGACCAAGCATATAGAGATTGATCACCACTTCATCAGGGAGAAGGTGTTGGAGGGGTCTCTGCTGGTCGGGCATGTTCGGAGTGAAGATAATCTTGCTGACATCTTTACGAAGCCGCTGTCGAAGGGGCCCTTTGAACGCTTGCGCAGCTTGCTGGGCTTGGTCACCACTTCTCACTTCAAGGGGGAGTGTTGAAATTTGTGAAGTGGAAGTGGGTGACGGGACAGGCCGCGCGGCCTGTGCGGACAGCTTTGGCGGACTGGGCGGACTGGGCGGACTGAGGTTTGCGGCCTGGTGAGAAGTCTGGTGGAAGCCGGCTGTGTTCTGAGCGGGTTGTTGCATGGAGTCCGCGGTTTGGTGCGGCCTGGTATCTGCGGATAGAGAGGCTTGCGGACTGGTGCATTGCTCAGTGGTCGCGGGTGCAAGCTTGTGCTGTTGGCGGGTTGGCTCGAGTTCGCGGGAAGCCTTGCGGACTGGTGTGTCCGCGGTTTGGCTGTTGCGGACTGAGCTTGAGCTTGGCTGAGGCCTTGTCGAGCTCAGGTGTTACAGCAGGTCTTGCTGTGGAGACCGGTTGGCGGACTGGTGTTTGGAGTCCGGCAGGAAGCTGCTGTGTTGGACAAGTGCGAGGAGCTCGCGGACTGGTTGCGGTCTGTGCTAGGGTGTTTGGCGGACGGGACTTTGTGTCCGCCATGCTCGCACTGGCCCTTGATGGTTTTGGACTTGGTCACACATTGTGCCAAGTTCATGGTGTCCGCCGTATCCGCCAAGTCCGCTGTGACCGGGCGGACTGTTGCTGTTTGCCTTTGGTCGTGGACTTGTGGCGGATTGAGGTGTGAGTCTTGCGGACTGCCTCGGGTTGGTGCGGACTGCCATTGAAGAGGGTTTGCTGTCCTGCAGTGGTTGGAGCTTTGCGGGCTGGTGCCTTGTCCGCTTAGCTTAGGCGGACTGGAGAGGGTTCGTCAATGGTTGCCTTGCTCCTGGCGGTTTCCCTTGGTGACTGGCTAAGTCCTCGCGGACTGAGCGGACGGTCGTTTGTGTTCGCGCGGACTAGGGCGGTGTCGCTATCTCATGGGCGGTGACCACACTCCTCACCTGGCCTATAAATAGGACCCCCCTGGCACATCTACAGTAACCTGAGTAACGTGAGTGAACAGTAAATTGGGTTGGGCGAGTGCTGCGGTCTGTGTTTTCCAGTCCGCGCGGATTGTTTCAGGCTGACGGTTTGCTGTGTGCAGGTCGCGCGGATAACTTCAAGGAGCCAGGAGTTTGGCTGTGACTTCGGTCAGTGCTTGGAAGTGTGCGGTCTCTGCGGACTCAGCAGGAGGTCGCTCTGCGGCTTGTCAGTTCTGTTTCAACTTTCCCAGCTTCAATAACCTGTCCGCCGGCTTCAGGCGGGTAGGGGAGTTCCTCAGTTCGGGTTCAGCAGGAGGCGAATAACGGTCTGTCCGCGCGGCCTCGCGGTCTCGGCGGACTCCGTGGTATTCGGCGGATTGCAGCATAGCTTGGGCGAGCTCAGCGGTCTCGGCGGTCTCGGCGACCTCGCGGTCTCGGCGGACTGGAGTGCTGTCCGCCCGGCTTGTTTTTGGGTTCTTTCTGTTTACAGCTGTAATACTAGCGAAATCATGTCTCGCTATGTATGCCTCGGATTGTAAAGAAGTGAATGCATAATAAGACTTTCTTGTGCTTCCATTGTTTTGTTGGGTGCAACCTCTAGTCCTTGGGTTTTCCGCAGGTTCAGCGTGCGAACTGGGTAGTTCCGAAGATATTAATTTGGTGTTTGGGCTATCTTGCTGACCACGTTGAGAAAATTTAACAGGAATAACCCGCAAGACACAAATCAGTTAACTTTAGGACCCCAATTTTTATTGGGTCCTTGTTGCAGATTATACTGAAAATGACTATGCCTGCCTACAGCTTTTCTGACAGGCAAGCTAACATTGGCTCTCTACACACTATGATTGTGCTAGCAATCAACAGCAAAGTGGCCTACCTTGCCACATCACCAACATTCATGGATGTTATACCGTCTTTTCAGAGCAGGTCTAGTGGATGTGTTAACAACAGCTCTTGGTCTAGAAGGGGTAGCAGCAGTCTTGTTCTTTATTTTCCCAGCCTTAGTCTAACAAGTGGTGGGTCTGGCAGTAGAAGTGTTTGGGATATCTTGAACCCTTCTAGCAGCTGCTTCCTTTTCAGAAAGCATACTCTTGATGGCCTCAGATATGCCTACGTCTGGTCTACTGACAACCTTGCCCTTTATCTTAGAGTGGGCTAGAAGATCTGGAGAACAGTAAGCATCATTACCCTTGACTAAAGGGGCTGTTGCACCAAACACAAATGGTCCATGATGGGCCATTTGTATTTCCTTATAGGTTGCCTTAAAGTCACTTGCACTCTTGTTGTATCTACCTCCGTATTGTGGAACATCATTGTTCACACAAGAGGGTCTAGTATTATTCCAGTGACCATAAATACTCTCATGGTCATGCCTATTAGAAGGTAGTTGCACTTTATTAAATTTAACAAGAGGCTTAGAGGCTAGTAGCTGTACTTGAGCTTTACCCTTTGCCTTGGGATTGGAAGCTCTTGTCCTTCCCTTGAAACCCAACCCTTTCTTTCCCTTTTGGGAGGAGAAAGAGTCTATCAAGGGCATCACTGTGCTAAGCTTGGAGTAGCTAGCCACGAGTTCCCTCTCTTTTTGGAGCGTTCCTTCAAGATTCTTGATATGGTTATTCTTGAAGGTTATGGTGCTCATCTAAATGATTGTTACATTATTCAGTTTACTGACTTCTTGCATCTTTAGATCCAACAGTTTTGCTGATTCTGAAACAACAAGCTATAGAGAAGCAATTTCCTGAGCCTGCTGTTTGGCCAGGAGCTTGTTTTTTTAGAGCCTGCAGGAGTGCACTATAGTTGTCAATCAATTGATTGATGGATCCTTCAGATTCTGAGCCATCATAATCATTTGATACGGAGGCACAAGAATCTGGAATTGATTCATAATCTAATCCAAAAGAGCTAGTAATAGAGATTACCTTGCTTGAACTAGGCTGATCCTGGCTGATTTCTTCATCAGACCTAGCCACCAGCCCAGGGCTGCACCTGTCTTCTTCATACTCCACCTCTGAATCACCATTAGACTGCGATAGAGGGGCCCTGACTTCAACCCTGGCAGCAGGAAGAACCTTCTCAGCTTATTCTTCTACAACAGCCAACCTTTTAATGCAGTTTGCTTTTATAGCTCCATCTTCAGTAGAGTACAACCCTATGTAGGCTTCTTCTTCTTCTTCTGACTCTGATGAGGAGGTGCCAGTCCAAATTCTTTGCTTTTTAGCAATGAGGGATTTCTCCTTCTTGCCTTTTTGCTGGTGCTCCTTTTTCTCACCATGTTCCCTTCTTTTGATTGGGCAGTCGACTATTACATGCCCAAGCTTTTTGCAATGATAACAAGTCATGTTAGATGAAACCTATTTACTAGTTTTGGAACCTTACCTGTCCTCCTTAGAGGATTTCCTCCTGCCCTTGTAGTAGTCATCCTTGGGATGAGAGGAGGAGGAAGGTCGGCCTCTCCAGTGCTTCTTCTTCATGAACTTCTGGAATTTCCTAGAGAAGGCAGCAAAATCTTCATCAGACCATTGGCAGTCTGATGTGCTTTTCTCTGATCTTCCAGAATCATATTCATCATCTCTCCTTGGCGGAGAGGGAGACTTTCTTCTGCTTTTGTTGGAGCCTTCAGCTTTGAATGCTACAGCTTTGTCTCTTGCCAGTGACTTGTTGTGGTTCTCCTCTTCTTTCCTAGTAGCCAGTTCATCTCATATGACAGCAGCTTCCTAAAGAGGGTGTGAGGAGCAGTGTCACCCAACTTTTCCACTTCTCTGATGGCACAGTTCTTTGTGTCCCACTCTTTAGTAAGAGATCTAAGGAACTTGTCATTTAGTTCATAGTGACTGAATACCCTTCCATAAGTCTTCAGTTCATTCATAATCCTAAAGAACTTTTCATAACTTGTGGTTATGTTGTCCCCCTTGGATTAACTGAAAGCCTCATACGCTTGGTTGAGATGGAATTGCCTATCATCTTGAACTTCATTTGTCCTCTCCATGTAGATCACCAGTATGTCCCACATTTCCTTTGTTGTTGTGCAATGGATCAGGTTCTGAAGTGTAGAGTCATCAACAACACTCATAATTATATTCTTTGCTCTCTTGTCTATTATGGCCAGGGCTAACTCATCCTTAGTCATCTCATCATATGTCTTGGGTGTCTGGACATTTACATCCAGTACAGAGACCTTCATTGGGATGAATGGTCCCTCTTCGACTGTAGTATACATCCTAGGGTCAGCAGCTTCCATGAACTGCCTCACCCTTGCTTTCCAGATGACGAAGTCTTCATTCCTACAGATTGGAAGCTTTACAGCACTCAGCTCCTTATTGCTTATTCCTGATCCCATAGAGACAGATTTCTAGCTAACCTTGGAGATCTACTCAGACTGTTACACCTTTAAAGAGCAACCTCCCTCTGATACCGCTTAAAAGTCTTATTTTCAAGGCTAGCTAAACACCTAGAGGGGCGGGGGTGAATAGGTTATTGTCTCTATTTAAATCTTCTTACTTGTTAGCCAATTTTTGTGCTTAGTGATTAAGTTAGTTTTAGCTATCAAGAACAATCACAGACGACAAAACAATTTTATAGTGGTTCCCCAATCTTGGGTACATCCACTGTCCCTCTATGCTATTCTAACAGTGTGTTAGACTAGGCTCTCCCCCCAAAACTCAGCTCCTTAAGATCTTACAGCACAGATCCCGCAGGATCTCACAGGTCATACAGAACTACCACTTAGGCACTAAGCTAAACCACAGGTCATAAAGACCTTTCACTCGGCACTAAGCAAAACCACAGGCCACAAGACCTTAGCCTTTATAACACAGGATTACAACTTCATACTCACAAAGAATCTATATAGAAGAAATAAAAGGTGATTTGATAACACTAGAGAAAGAACTCTGTGTCTACTTCTTTCTGGACCGAGCAGATATGAGCCCAAGCTTTTGCTGTTGAAGACAATGAAGTCGACAGTTGAATCTTTCTTCAAACAGCTATCGTTTCTTTGCAGAGCTTGTTGATCTGCTTCCTCGGAATTGCTTCTGAACCTGTTGTTGTAGATGGTGATTGCTTCAGCTATCTCTCTCCTTAGCAAAGTTTTCCGTGCAGAACTGCTTCTTCAGGCTCCACAAGAAAGGCGAGGAAGAAGATTGAAGTTCGGCCGCACTTTCATGAAAGTGATGTGTTAGATCTGAAATACTCTAGAGGGGTTGGTGTGAATAGAGTATTCTAAAATCCTTATGAAAACTTTACAGCTTTTGCTGTAAATAAAAACTGCAGAATAATAAATAAATAACCGCAAACACATAGCAGACCTAGCTGGCACAAACACAACAAGAACAAAAGAAAAGGCAACCAGACAACACAAGAAATTATAGTGGTTCCTCAACTTGGGTACATCCACTCTTATACCACCCTGGTAGGAATCCACTCAGATTTTTGATCAGGTGCCTGACACCAATGAGCTTTTGGTCAGGTGCTCAAAAACCAAACCTCAAGTCTTTTGGTCAGGTGACTTGCAACCAGGAATATCTTTTGAAGGGAGTTATAACCCTTTATACAGTGGGGGGAGTGAGAGATGATTGTGTCTTCTCTTTCTCAATAAACAACTGAGAAGACTTAGTGGATATGATGTTTGCAAATAGCTCCCCCTGAGATGTAGAATGGTTCAGGAAAAACTGGAGCTTTGCTTCAGATTGATAGGCCTTCAATCTTTAAGCATTGACCAAAAAAGGTCTTCAGGAACTTCTTGACAGATGGAAATCTTGTCCTTTGTGTACAACCTTGGGCTCGCAAAGAGCTCTCAAGAAGCAAATAGGTCGAGGTGGGCAAATGGGACCAAGAGGGCCAACTCGCAAGCGGCGAGATGACTGACTCTCCAGTGGGCAAGATACCCCACCCAGAGGCGAGAGGGCCTCCAGAGGCGAGAGGGCCTCCATGAGCGAGAGAGCCTCTAGCAGCAAGAAGATCTCGCAGCAAGGGGCGAGAGGCACCAGCGAGACGGGCAGTGGGGTCCCTCTCGCCGGCAGGGGCTTTTCCACTCACCAGGGCGAGAAGAGGCCTTTTTTATATTTCCCTATCAAAGCAGGGGTTTTTACTCTTCTACCACGTGTATTTTTACCCTCTTACCCTTAGTGGACTGCATATAACTCCTCGGAACAGCAGAGTTTGGCTGTTGGCAGACCTAGACAAGGGTACCCCGGTAATTTCAGACTGGTGCAGTTTTGTTATTGGCAGTTCAGTTTCTGAAATCTATAAATAAGCCTATAGGGGTTCTTCAGAAGGGACTTTTTTTGGACTCCAAAAGAGAATCATCGGCACTGTCTTCTGAGGAACTCCAAGCCTAGCTTTTGGCTTTGGAGGGGAAGCTCTCTGTGACCTTCTGGGTAAGCGGTGGGACCTCCCTGCTGTGGCTTTGGGCCTATTGTTTAGTCCTTAACGACCAGTCGGAGGTCGGAGCTTGGGCCAAGTAGGTGTCGGCTACGCCCCAATTTTGTGAACATTCGTCGAAGTCAAATTTTGGCTTCAACAGTTATGGTGCGGTGAGTGTGGAGGTAGCCGGTTCAAAAAAAGTTTGAGTTTGGTCCCATGACAGGGGGTGAAGGAGAAGGATCTGGTTCTGGAGGTTCCCCCTCCCAGGTAGAAGAGGCGACGAGGAAAATGCTGGAGGACTTCAGGCGAGAGGTCATGCAAACCATACGCTTGGCCCTCTCGGCAAGGAGCGAGTGGGCGACGCCTCAAGTCCCGATCGAGGTGGTCCCACTCTTAGGCGAGAACACCCCTGGTCAGCGCCCGAGGAAGGAGGTCCCCGCGGAGGCTGGCGAGAGGTATATAGCGGCGCGAGAACTCTTCCCAGGCCAGCATCCCGGGAAGGAGATCCCTGCAGAAGGCGGCGAAAAGGAGGCAGCTGTGCGAGAGCTCTTCCCTGGGCACAGTCTCGCGGATCAGGCCAGCAAGCCGAGGCCGCGAGACGTGCCCTCTCGGCAAGCAGTCGGCGAGAGCCCGTTCAGTGAACTCATCATCTCGGCTCCGGTGCCGGAAGGGTTCCGGGAGCCCGACATGTCCTACTACTCGGGGAAGGATGATCTTGTGCAGCATGTACAGTGGTTTGAAGATGTGGTTTCAATAAGACAAATGATGGATGCGTTTAAGTGTCAACTGTTTGCTATCACCTTGAAGGAGAATGCGCGATACTGGTTCCATCAGTTACTGGCGAGGTCGATCTATTGTTTCGAGGATCTGCGGAGGGGTTTCTTATTGAGGTTTTCAACATCGAAGAAGCGTAAGAAGGAGGCAGAGTGCTTGTTCTCGGTAAGGCAGAGCCAGGATGAAATGTTGGGACACTACGTGGATCGGTTTCAGGAGGAGATCCTCCAGGTCTAGGAGGTCCCTGGGTATACGCTGATGCTTGCATTCACCCTGGGACTGAGGCCAGGCTTCTTTAGCATGGAGTTGAAAAGGGTGCGCCCCTCTCTTTTGAGGAGCTCATGGAGAGGGCGGCGAAGGAGACAAATTTTGAGAGGGCCAATCCTGCATTCGCAAGAAGGTTAGCCAGGTTGGCGGAGGACGACGCAAAGGAACCAGGAGCGGGAAAGCAAAAGGAGCAGAGGGAGCAGAGGGAAGAGAGAAGGAGGGAGGAACCCCGAGGCCAGGGGCACCAAGGACAGAATCACCGGGTGGCCGTAGAGCCGAATAACCGGATAGGTTGGAGGCCTCATGAGGGTCGCCCCCAGGAGATAGGAGAAGGCTTCCAGGGAAGAGATAACTTCCGGGAGCCAAGGAGGTTCGATCAACCGGCGTGGAGACAGGGAGTGAGGGATCGCTTTCAGCACCAGCAGGAGGCAATGGGGATCGGTCGAGGAAGGGGAGCTCGACGAGGAGGAAGAAGAGGAAGAGGAGAAGGAAGAAGGGGCGGGGTGGCGTTGCCTTTCTGTGACTTCCATCATGAGGGAGGTCACGCAACAGCCACGTGCCCAGAGTTCTTAGAGATGAGAGAGGCCAGAGGATTGAGAAGGCAGGATCCGCCGGTGAGTATCATGGAAGTACAGCAAGGGGAGGCGGAGGATAGGTGCGAGGACCGGGTGGATGTGGGAACCCGGGGGGGGGGGGGGGGGGGGAATCTGGGCCATCCATGGGGGGATTGGGATCGAGGCCACCCGGAAGGGGAGCCTCCAGACCATGTTCCGGAAGGGGGTAGCCTCAACCTCCCAAACCCCACCCCCGCTAGAAAAAATTACCTTCTCTTCAGAGGATATGCCAGAGTATGAGGATCCGTTCTGCGACGCCTTGGTGATCCAGACAGCGGTGGAAAACTTTACGGTCTCCAAGATCCTGGTGGATAATGGGAGCTCTGTAAATGTGATTTTTAAGAGGGCCTTCGATGAGATGCAAGTGGAAGCCAAAAGGATCTTGGCCTCGGACGGACCGTTGTTCGGATTCTCTGGGGAGAGAAAGGAAGTGGAAGGGGGAGTAGGGCTGCACGTGAGGTTGGGGGGCGTGTCACGGAATTGCCGGTTCGTGATTGTAGACGCCCCGAGCAGCTACAGCGCCATCTTTGGGCGTCCCCTCATCAGCACCTTTTGCTGCATCCCCTCCTCTTTCCATCAATGTCTCAAGTTTAACAATGGAGGGGTGTAGGTCAGGGTCAGGGGGGATCCAAAAGTGGCAAGATAGTGCTACGTCACAGCGGTCAACACCATATCTTGGATGGCAGAAGCAGAGAGGTTGGAAAAAGAGATAGCAGCGCATGAAGAAGCAGTCAGGGAAAAGGAGGTGAGCTCAGAGAAAACGAGAGAAGGAGCCGAAAAAGAAGTCGGGGGAGAGGAGACTGAGAAGCAGCAAGGAGGAGATGTGCAGGAGGCCCAGGGGGGTGTAGAGGTCGAGCAGCAGCAAGGGAGCCCGGAGGGGGCCATGGAGATTGAGGAGGAGCGGAGAGGAGGAGGTGTGCAGGAGGACCGAAGGAGCGAGGAGTTGGAGCCACGGAAGAGAAGGCAGGAGGAAGTGGGAGGAGAAGGAGCTGAGGAGGAAGCCCGAAGGGGCATGGAAATTGAGATGCAGCAGGACGAGGTGATGGAAGTTGAAGGAGCAGGAGGGGAGGAAGAGCCGGAGCAGGAAGAAGAAGCAAGGGATGATTGGGAACAGTCGCGGCTGGAGGTGGCCGAGGAGGTGGTGGAGATGGAGGTCCACACCAGCCAGGGGCAGGTGCAAAGGGTGCAGATCAGCGGGGGCTTGAGCCCCGAAGACCAGGAGCGGATGCGGGCCTGCATTCAGAGCAACGTTGACGTCTTCGCTTGGAGTGCGGCAGACATGTCGCGCATCGATGCGGTCGTGGCCTGCCACCGCCTAAATCTGGACCCCCGGATGCGCCCCATACATCAGAAGATGAGGACCATCACAACAAAGCTAGAGGAGCCAATACGCGAGGAGGTCAAGAAGCTCCTAAAGGCGGGCTTCATCTCAGAGATCCAGTATCCAGGATGGATCTCCAATGTAGTAATGGTGAAGAAAGGGGGGGGGGGAAATGGAGGATGTGTATAGACTTTTCTTTATTAAATAAATCATGCCCTAAGGATTGCTACCCCCTGCCTCGAATCGACGCGCCGGTTGATTCAGCCGTCGGTGTTTCTATTATGAGTTTTCCGGATGCTTTTTCAGGTTACCATCAGATCCGGATGCACCCTCCTGACGTCAAGGACGTCTCCTTCATCACAAGGGAAGGGTGCTTTAGCTATAACATGATGCCCTTTGGGTTAAAAATGCGGGAGCAACATACCAACGGATGATGGATCGAGTTTTCCAGGGCCAGAGGGGTCGGAACCTAGAAGTCTACGTTGATGATCTCATGGTAAAGAGCAAGGGAGTGAACTCGCATCTCCAGGATCTGGAGGAGACGTTAGCCACCTTGAGGAAGTTCAAAATGAGGTTGAACCCTTTAAAATGTGTTTTCGGGGCAAGTCGTGGGAAATTCCTTGGGCACCTTCTGACCCCGGCAGGGGTAGAACCTAATCCTGATAAAGTAAAAGCCATTCTGGAGCTAGAATCACCGCGAAACGCCAAGGAGGTGCAGCGCTTGACAGGAAAGCTGGCCGACCTTAGCAGATTCCTCTCCAGGTCAGGGGAGAAGTGCTCACCTTTCTTTAAAGTGCTACGAGGGAATTAGAGATTTGAATGGACTGCGGAGTGCGAAGAAGCTTTTCAAAAGCTGAAGGATCAACTCTCCCTGGCTCCTCTGCTTCAAAGCCCAAAAGAGGGGGAAGATCTGACCTTGTACCTAGGAGTGGGAGCAGAGACGGTGAGCTCCGTCCTAGTTAGAGAAGAGGGAAAAAAGCAGCTACCCATTTATTATGTTAGCAGGATCCTAAGGAAGGGGGAGCTTCGTTACCCTATCCTAGAAAAGCTGGCATACGCCTTGGTTGTTTCAGCCAGGAAGCTCCGGCCATATTTCCAAGCACATTCGATTAGGGTGGTGACGGACCATCCTCTACGAAAGATTTTTGAAGGAGTAGAGCACTCGGGTAGGCTGGCCAAGTGGTCTATCGAGTTGAGTGAATTCAACATTTCGTTCGTACCAAGGCTCTCCATTAAGGCACAGGTGGTGGCCGACTTCTTGGCAGACTACATCGCGGAGGTCGGGGCCGAGGAGCCGCGGCCACCGGAAGCATGGAAGATAATGGTCGACGGGGCCTCGGGAAAGCACTCCCTTGGAGTAGGGGTGGTACCAACAAGTCCTCAGGGGGTGACCATAAGACAAGCGGTCGCTTTGCATTTCCCCACAACCAACAACCAAGCAGAGTACGAGGCAGTGATAGCCGACATTCGCTTGGCTAAGGAGCTCGAGATTAAGGACGTTGAGGTTTTCACAGATTCATTGGAGATGGCATCTCAGATACGTGGAGAGTTCGAGGCTCGGGAGCCCACCCTTGTGAAATATTTGTCCAAGGTGAGGACAATCATCGGGGGGTTCCGGACATTCTCCATCCAGCACGTCCCCAGAGAAGAGAACACTGCTGCCGATCGATTGGCTAAGTTCGGACCTTGGGAAGGGGGTGCCCTGACTAATTTATTCCATCCAGCGATCGAAGAGGGGGAGCTAATGGAGGTGGATCGGCGGCCCTCGTGGGTGGATCCTTTCGTTACCTTCTTTCTGATAGGAACCCTCCCTGAGGGGGTCAAGGAGGCAAGAAACTTCCGCCATAAGGCAGCTCATTATCTCATGCATGAAGGAGGACTACACCGAAGGATGCTTTCGGGTCTCCTAGCTCAGTGCGTGACGGAGGAGGAGACCAGACACATTTTGGAGGAGGTGCACTCCGGGGAATGTGGTAGTCATTCCAGAGGGAGGACGTTGGAAGCAAGGGTGGTCAGACAAGGGTACTTCTGGCCCACCCTGAGGAAGGACGCGATAGAGTTTGCGAGGAAATGCCGAAAATGCCAGCGCTACGCCCCCTGCAGCTCTTGCCGGCTCAAAGGCTCTGAAGCATTACAACACCTTGGCCCTTCGCCATTTGGGGGATGGATTTAGTTGGGCCTTTCCCTCCAGCTAGTGGAAAAAGAAGATTTCTCTTGGTTATGATAGATTACTTCTTCAAGTGGCTGGAGGTTAAGGCGCTGGCAAAGGTAACATCCCAAGACATCAGGAACTTGTCTGGGGGGAGATCATCTGCAGGCACGGGTTGCCCCAGGCCATCGTCACGGATAATGGTCCTCAGTTTGCTAGTGAAGAATTCATCAGCTTCTGCACTCGGCTGGGCGTCGACCTCAGGTTTGCCTCCGTCAACCACCACAGGAGCAACGGTCAGGTGGAAGCGGCAAACAAGATTATCGTTAACTTTCAAAAGAAGAAGGTGGAGAATCTGAGAGGGAATTGGGTAGAGCAGCTCCCCTCGGTCCTGTGGGCTCTGAGAACAACCCCAAACACGGCCACTGGAGAGACTCCTTTCAAGCTTTCCCATGGCTGTGAGGCGGTACTGCCGGTGGAGTTCGAGGTCCGATCCCCACGAGTTGCGGCTGCAGGTGATGGAGACGAGGCGTGGAGGATGGAAAACGAAGATGTCATGCGCCTCTCACTAGACCTGGCAGAGGAGCTGCGAGACGTAGCAGCCATCAGACAGGAAGAGATCAAGCGTCGAATGGCAAAACACTTCGACAAGCATATCAGGATAAAGCAATTCACGGAAGGAGACTTAGTACTAAAAAAGGTTGATGCGGCAGGGAGGTCCGCCCCGGTGGGAAAGCTCAATCCAAATTGGGAGGGACTTTATATTGTAGAGAGAGTGTTGAAAGCGGGGGGTTACTACCTCCAGGATGTGGAGGGTAGGACTTGAACCATTCCTGGAGTGGGGATGACTTAAAACGCTTCTACCCATGAGAAGGGAGAGCGATAGATATGTACTCAAGGCATGATCAATATAGCATACTTCTCGAATTATTTCTTATTTATTGTCTATCAAGAAGTCCTAATAACAAGAAGAGGAAACGTCATCGGCACCCCGAGCTCGGCTCGGCCCCAGGTAGACCCGCTGCGCAGGCTCTCATCTAGCTGGCAGGTCCGAAGGCTCGCCTGTGGGGGATAGGTTTTGGTTTGAGATCTTCATCGGCACCCCGAGCTCGGCTCGGCCCCAGGTAGACCCGCTGCGCAGGCTCTCATCTAGTTGGCAGGTCCGAAGGCTCGCCTGTGGGGGATAGGTTTTGGTTTGAGATCTTCATCGGCATCCCGAGCTCGGCTCGGCCCCAGGTAGACCCGCTGCGCAGGCTCTCATCTAGCTGGTAGGTCCGAAGGCTCGCCAGCTGGGGGATAGGTTTTGGTTTGAGATCTTCATCAGCACCCCGAGCTCGGCTCGGCCCCAGGTAGACCCGCTGCGCATGCTCTCATCTAGCTGGCAGGTCCGAAGGCTCACCTGTGGGGGATAGGTTTTGCTTTGAGATCTTCATCGGCACCCCGAGCTCGCCTCGGCCCCAGGTAGAACCGCTGCGCAGGCTCTCATCTAGCTGGCAGGTACGAAGGCTCGCCTGTGGGGGATAGGTTTTGCTTTGAGATCTTCATCGGCACCCCAAGCTCGGCTCGGCCCCAGGTAGACCCACTGTGCAGGCTCTCATCTAGCTGGCAGGTCCGAAGGCTCGCCTGCGGGGGATAGGTTTTGGTTTGAGATCTTCATCGGCACCCCGAGCTCGGCTCGGCCCCAGGTATACCCGCTGTGCAGGCTCTCATCTAGCTGGCAGGTCCGAAGGCTCGCCTGTGGTGGATAGGTTTTGGTTTGAGATCTTCATCGACACCCCGAGCTCGGCTCGGCCCCAGGTAGACCCGCTGCGCAGGCTCTCATCTAGCTGACAGGTTCGAAGGCTCGCCTGTGGGGGATAGGTTTTGGTTTGAGATCTTCATCGGCACCCCGAGCTCGGCTCGGCCCCAGGTAGACCCGCTGCGCAGGCTCTCATCTAGCTGGCAGGTCCGAAGGCTCGCCTGTGGGGGATAGGTTTTGGTTTGAGATCTTCATCGGCCCCCCGAGCTCGGCTCGGCCCCGGGTAGATCCTCTGCGCAGGCTCTCATCTAGCTGGCAGGTCCGAAGGCTCGCCTGTGGGGGATAGGTTTTGGTTTGAGATCTTCATCGGCACCCCGAGCTCGGCTCGGCCCCAGGTAGACCCGCTGCGCAGGCTCTCATCTAGCTGGCAGGTCTGAAGGCTCGCCTGTGGGGGATAGGTTTTGGTTTGAGATCTTCATCGGCACCCCGAGCTCGGCTCGGGCCTAGGTAGACCCGCTGCGCAGGCTCTCATCTAGCTGGCAGGTGCGAAGGCTCGCCTGTGGGGATAGGTTTTGGTTTGCGATCTTCATCGGCACCCCGAGCTCGGCTCCGCCCCAGGTAGACCCGCTGCGCAGGCTCTCATCTAGCTGGCAGGTCCGAAGGCTCGCCTGTGGGGGATAGGTTTTGGTTTGGGATCTTCATCGGCACCCTGAGCTCAGCTCGGCCCCAGGTAGACCCGCTGTGCAGACTCTCATCTAGCTGGCAGGTCCGAAGGATCGCCTGTGGGGGATAGGTTTTAGTTTGAGATCTTCATCGATACCTCGAGCTCGGCTTGGCTCCAGGTAGATCCGCTGCGCAGGCTCTCATCTAGCTGGCAGGTCCGAGGGATCGCCTGTGAGAGATGGGTTTGGATCGAGCTATCTCCGATGGCATCAAACTGATAGGACAATGAATACACTTTGGCAAAGTAGGGCGAAAAGTCCCCTTAAGCAACATTACACCTTAGTATCCCAGCTTAGCCCTAAGTCACAAAAATAAACTGAGAAAAAGGGGTGTGGAGTAAGGCAGGAGGTGGCACTCGCAGCGGATGATTTTTGAGGACCGTCTCGCCGCTAGCGAACGGACACTCGCGAGGCAAGGTACTGCGTCAACTCGCGGTCGTAAGCAGCCGTCTCGCATAGAACATAAAAAAGGCAGATATAGAAGGGTTGCGCGGCGAGACAAATCGGTGGCGCCGTCCCGCTGGCCGGAACAAACCAGGGATTAACTTCACAAAATAGAAGAACAAAAATAGAGACAACAAAAATGAGCACTCGCTCGTCACTTAACAGATACCACAAAAATATGGTTTAAAGGTTTTTACAATGATAAAAGAAGGAGAGAGTGATTCTAAATCTTGGAGGCGGCACATCAGTCCTCCTCGCCAGATGAAGAATCATCGCTCTCCTCGCTATAAAGTTCTGGGACCAAGTCGCGCGCAGTCACAGTCTCGGATTCATCCTTCACAACCCCTAGATCCTTCATCATTTGCAGCACCAGCTCTGCTGCACGGACACCAGCGTCTCGGCACTGCTCCTCGACTTCCTCGTGGGAGTAATGTGGCGGAGGTGTCCGGAAGGGCTCGCGGCGAGACGACTACGCAGCATCAGCCCGAAGACGCGCGTTCTCAGCTGTCAATACCCGGACCTCCTCCTCCAAGGCCGCCACGCGCGAGAGCAGTTGTTCCGCCGTCTCGGCATCCTGTGGGACGACCTAGCTGTTAGCCAAGAATGATGGAAAAAGAAAGGTCCAGGGAAAAAGTTATGGCTTACCACGCCGCCTTGGGCCTTCGCGAGGAGGGACTCGGCATCTGATAACCTTCTCGCTAGCCCGATGGACTTCTCCCGCTCCGCCTCCAGGCTCTCCTCGCTGGCCTTCCACTTTGAATTGATGTAAATGAGGCGGCGAGAGGAGCAGTGCGAGAACTCCAGGGCCCGCATTCGGTGATGGGAAGTTTTCAGCACAAGATCCTTGGTAGAATCGCTTTCAGGCGAAATGGCGTCAAGGCCGCCATAGATGTCGTACCCTATGGCGAAGGCATGGCTGGTAGGGACCTCTTGCTCCTTCCAAGATGGAAGGAGGGTGGAGATGGACACACGGTTGGCGTCCCGCCTCCACAGCAGAACCGGGTCGTCGATGGCATCATGAACCACGGGACCCAGGTTGTAATTCATATGAGAGGAAGGGGCGGGACGGCCAGAGGAGTCGCCTTCGTGAGAGGTGGTGGCAGCCGCCTGTTCAGGAACAACAGCTTGCGGGTTGGACGCCATGGCAGGCAGGTTGGAGGCGGCAGCGGGTTGACCAGAGAGCACCGTCCCGCGGGTAGGTGAGACGGCCTGGTGGTTGGGCGAGAGGGGCGGTGGAGTTTCCCCTATAGAAATAGGGCTCCCTTGGGGAGCTTTCTTCCTTTCCTTAGAAACAACTACAGCCTTTTATATCTTTTTCTTGGGAGGGCTGGAGCAAGAGGGGACCGTGTCGTCTCTGGGCCTCTTCGGCGGGATGGCCGCCAGGGACTCTCTCGCCGCCTCTGCCGCTGCGTTGGCGAGATCAAGACCCTTCGCGGGGTGGATGTTGCTCTTGTAAGGAGGGAGCGCTGGGACGATTCGCCCACCTAAAAGAAAGCAGGGGTTATAAAGAAGCGAAACGACAAGTAGCGAGATGAGAAGAATGAAGGGGTAAGATAAGAATACCTTCGCCCGGGAGCACTGGGAGAAGCGAGTCGAGACCTCGCCGCAAGAAGTTGACCTCGAAATTCTTGCCGACTAAGTACTCGCACAGCAGCTTCTCTGGGCCACTGACTTGGGGGGTGGAGTAGAAGCTCTCTGGCGGATACACTGGTGCGAGAGGGATGCCGCCGAAGTCAGCACGGTCTCCCCGGATGAAGACGAATCGGGTGAGCCAATGGTGGTTCTTGTTGGGCATCTCGCATACCTTAAGCCCCTTCCCAATAAAGTACGAGACGCCATCGGCATTGGCATGATAGATGAAAAGCTTGCGGAAGGCCGTCAAGCTGAACTCGATGCGCTCCCGGCGCATATAGCAGGCGAAGGCGATCAACACCGAGATGGCGTTAGGGTTGAACTGTGTCGAGACGACACCAAAGTATTTAAAGACCTGCTTCACCTCAAGACAAAGGGGCAGCCGCAACCCCGCCTCGAAATGCGAGACGGGGAAGGCGAGCTCCCCTGGGTAGTAGGTGTTGATGCACTCGCCGACCTTGGGGGGACGCGACTCGATCCCTTCCCCCAGGTACTCGCGGGCAAACTTGTGGTAATCTTCTTGAGGGAGCCTACCGAGCGGGAAGTCATGATCGGTAAACCTCTTCCCACAGCGGCTGCGCCCCTCACCCTCCTCGACCTTCTTCTTACCCATCTTCTTCGGCGAAATAGTTCTCGGCGAGACAAAGGAAGAAATTGGCGAGAGATCCAAGAGAGGAAGGCGAGAGAGGCTGGCGAGACGGAAGGGCCAGAGAACCAAGAGCTTGGGCAACAACCGAAGTGGAAAGAGCGGTATCTAGTCTCGGGCTAGGCATATTTATAACCGATACATAACAAACGATTAATGGGCGGGAAAAACATGAGGGCAGACGAAGAGTCGAGGTCCTTTTCTCTCTCCTAAAATCTCGATCAGCGCGACCCATCGCAATCAGGGAAAAATATATATATGTGTATATATGACACAAATTAAAGAAAAAAGTTAAAAAAGGCAATGAAATATCAGCAATAAAAATATATGTTCAAGGATCGTCCCCCGTACAGCGGGCACCCAGTTTCCTGCACATCTTGGCGAGACGACGTCGCAAGATCACTGTTATTATAGCTTTCGCGAGAAGAAGAAAAAGAAAAAATAGCGAGACGGACGTCCTTCAGTATGGGCGTCATTCCCAGCAGCCACCGCGAGCTCCCCCACGGGGAGGTCTACTCCGCGAGTGGAAGGCGCGAAGGGATTCAAGACCGCGGCGTGTGAGACGGAGCTGCATATCGGTCTCATTAATGATGGCTTCTGGGTTGGTGCCATCGACATCTAGCTCGGCATTAACTCCGGAGGATAGGCGAGCGCATTCATTCTCCAGCGATTCGATGCGCTTCTCTGCGGCCTGCTTATCCAGCGTCAAGGAGTGGATGATGCGCGCAT
Organism: Platanthera guangdongensis; assembly: GCA_039583875.1. Classification (NCBI taxonomy): domain Eukaryota; kingdom Viridiplantae; phylum Streptophyta; class Magnoliopsida; order Asparagales; family Orchidaceae; genus Platanthera; species Platanthera guangdongensis. The sequence goes on from CM077160.1 coordinate 129,546,905, forward strand.
GCTTCCGAAAAAGCTCGGTCGTCTTGCGCTTCATCTCCGCTGGATTTGAATGGTCACCCAGATAGTCTTCAATCCCGTCTACAGGAGGAGGCGATACGGAGAGTCGCTTTGGCTGCTCCTCGGCAGGAGAGTTGGCCCGAGAATCTGCGCAAGGGGTGTAGAGGCAGGGTGGAATAGGCACTCGCAGAAGGGAGTGAGAATAGCGAAGGGGATTCAAAAGGGCGAGGGAAGGTCCCTTTACAGGAGGGCGAGAGGTATCGGCGGCCGGGGAAAGGTCGTTCCTCCTCTCGCTGGGAGTAGTTGGGGGAGTAGAAGAGGGCTGCGAGTCGAGCTCCTCGCAGTGGACGGCAGAACCATCTCGCGGACTCTTCGGGTGCTGCGGAACCACGAGAGCCCCCTGAAAAAACACTAGTCAACAAAAGAGAGCACCCGATCGCGGAGATAACAGTGGCAAAAGCGAGTACCCACCTCTATTTCCTTGGGAGACGCATGAGGAGTGGGGATGCTTTCCAAAGCGACGCGAGACAGATCTCCTGCGGCAGGCGACGGGCCGCCAGCCTTCGCCTTTTTTAGGCGAGACGACGGGGGGAGGGGCGAACTAAAGAAGAGGTAAAAGAGGCCACGTTGGCCTTGTGCTGCTCTCACACCCGTGCGAGACGTTCGCGGAAGCTCTGGCTGTGCGTCATACCGAAAGACTCAAGATAGGGAAGAAGAATATGCAGAGCAGGGCGCCAGGTGTGCGGGGCACGAGTCATATATTTATAGGCCCCGGTGGGGGACTCGAAAGATTCCTCATAAATACGTTTTTTAATGCGCCTTAAAGAACGAGCCTCGGTTGAACATTCTTTTCGAGCTTAGAATAATCTCAAAAAGAGCAGGGATTGTGTACAACCTCGGGCTCGCAAAGAGCTCTCAAGAAGCAAATAGGTCGAGGTGGGAAAATTGGACCAGGGGGGCCAACTCGCAAGCGGCGAGATGACTGACTCTCTAGTGGGCAAGATACCCCACCCAGAGGCGAGAGGGCCTCCATGGGAGAGAGAGCCTCCAGCAACAAGAAGATCTCGCAGCAAGGGGAGAGAGGCGTCGGCGAGACAGGCAGTGGTGTCCCTCTCGCCGGCAGGGTCTTTTCCACTCGCCAGGGCGAGAAGAGGCCTTTTTTATATTTCCCTATCAAAGCAGGGGTTTTTACTCTTCTACCCCGGGTATTTTTACCCTCTTACCCTTAGTGGACTGCATATAGCTCCTCAGAACAGCGGAGTTTGGCTGTTGGCAGACCCAGCCAAGGGTACCCGGTAATTTCAGACCGGTGCAGTTTTGTTATTGGCAGTTCAGTTTTTGAAATCTATAAATAAGCCCATAGGGGTTCTTCAGAAGGGACTTTTTTTGGACTCCAAAAGAGAATCATCGGCACTGTCTTCTGAGGAACTCCAAGCCCAGCTTTTGGCTTTGGAGGGGAAGCTCTCTGTGACCTTCCGGGTAAGCGGTGGGACCTCCCTGTTGCGGCTTTGGGCCAGTTTTTTAGTCCTTCACGACCAGTCGGAGGTCGGAGCTTGGGCCAAGTAGGTGTCGGCTACGCCCCAATTTTGTGAACATTCGTCGAAGTCAAATTTTGGCTTCAACACTTTGAAGTGTCCTGGAGAGTTGAAGAATGAAGACTCTTGATTTTTGATTGATTGTTCTTCTTCTTCAGATAGCAGATGTTCTTCTGGTCTAGGGCTTCTTCTCTATACCAGAGATCTGTGAAAGAAAGAGCAGAGAATTCCTTGATTCAGACTTCTTGTGTTACTGACTGTCTGTTTGTGTGTCTATTTTTTCTTTCTATCTTCTCTTGTCTTATGTCTAGTAAAGGAGAGAAAACTTCTTTTATATTTCCTGTCAAGAATTGTCTTTCGAAATTTGAAATCCTCTGCAATCAATGCTGACAGTCTTGAGAATAAACTGCATTGATTTATTTCGCAAACTCTTCCATGGAAAAACGGCAAGCAATAATCCTGGAGAAGACCATAATCAATGCTCCTTTTAACGGTTATATTCAGAGAATATTTGAGCATTAATTACACATGAATTAGTGCAGTAAGAAGGGGCAGAAGGAAGGAAATAACTAAGTCTGGATTCGTCGAACAGATAACAGAAATCGTCGAGCTGAGTTCACAGTTCGTCGAGCCGAGTTGTTGTGTTCGTCGACCAAATGACTTCTGTTCGTCGAGCTAAGTTTCAATATCGTTGAGCTAAAACAGAACTGCATTCTCTAGAAACTTTGTCTTTTCTGTGTATGGAGTTCGTAGAGCTGATAACTGGTTTCGTCGACTGAAGTTCAGCAAAGTATTTCTGGACTTAGAATATTTCAGATGCTTCTGGAATGAAGTGTTGAAGTGAAGTATCCAGAAATCGTTGACCTGAGAATTTGTTTCGTCGAGCTGAGAACCACTGACTGCTGCTGGATAACTCTAGCCAAAGTGGTCAAAGTTCGTCGAGCTGAGAATCTTGAATTCGTCGACTGAAGATGGTTCTGTACTTAGAAAAAATTGAGAAACTTCTGGAATAATAAGTTGAAGTAGAGAACCCATAAATCATCGACCAGAGAACTAAGTTCGTCGACTGGAGTCGAGAGAATAAAGTCTGGACTTGGAATGCTGAAGGTAGAGTCCAAAGATCGTCGACCAAAGAATCAAGTTCGTCGAGCTCAGCTCAGAGAATTTTCTCTGAGATCGTCGAGTTGAGCACGACTATCGTCGACCTATGTTCGACGAACTTCGAACTCATTTTTATGAGTCTTTGGAAAATCTCTAAGTCTTGAGTCTCTGGCAGTCTGATGATGGCTGGTCCATGCAGTGTTGATCCTAAGGACTTGGCCTAGACTATAGGACACAACTATGACCCTGGCTATACATGATGGGTCACAATATCCTAACTTAGTAAACCTAGCCCAAATCAAACTAGGGATCCAACATTTCGTTTTCAGAAAACCTAGACAAGGATTAGATTGTTTGCTTTGCCCGATTTACTTCTTTTTATTCTCAGACGGCCACTCGAGAAGTGGGCCCACCACTAGTATTGATGGTTGAGATTTAGCCATCCAGCACATTCTTTCCATTTACTCTTGATTTAACGGCTCTTTGCTCTATGTGTGACCCAACACTTAAAGATGAAAATATTTCTTTCCAAGTGCAAAGGATGATGACAGCTGGTTGTCAGCGCCTCTGGCAGCATTCCCGCAATATTTGAATTTTGGTTGACATTTTGACTTTGCTAACGCCAGCATGACTCGGCATCTCTGGACTTAGACAAAATTCAAATATTAGAAGCAAAGGAGTTGAGTGAATGACCATCACTCAGCGCCAGAAGACTTTGACGAACGCTTAACTCAGCTCGACGAACTCAAAGTTCAGCTCGGCAAAAAATGAAAGCTTAGTTCGATGAACTTAGAGCTCAGTTTGATGAACTCAGAGCTCAGTTAAATGAAAAGTGAAAGTTTAGTTCAACGAACTTAGAGCTCAGTTTGACAAACGCAGAGCTCAGCTCGATAAAAAGTGAAAACTCAGTTTGACAAATTTAGAGCTTAGTTCGACGAATGCAGAGCTCAGCTCGACGAAAGTAAAAGCAATTAATGCATTTGGACTTAGCTAAATTTTCTGAGCCTTGGAGTTGAGAGAGTAAGCTCCACTCAATGCCAAAATACTTAACAAAACTTCTATGTTATCAGTCATTGAGTAAGTAAGCTACACTCAACGCTTTTGCTCCATGATGTTAAGTGAGTAAGCTACAGTCAATGCTTTCCTACTTAGACAGATTTTCTATCTTGGCGTTGAGGGAGTAAGCTGCACTCAACGCCAGTGGACTTAGTTAAAATTTTGCCCAACTTTTTTGTGGAGTTGACAGGAACAGCAACACTCAACGCTAAACGTTATATGGCATTGAGTGAGTAGACCACACTCAACGTCTGTGGACTTAGCCACATTTTCAAGCCACATTTTCAGCCTATTTCTCTAGGCTTAGACTGACTCAGCCTAACTCACAGCTTTTTGATGTATGGCATTGAGTGAGTAGACTACACTCAATGTATGTGTACTTAGCAGTATTTTTGGCTATCTATTAGTTAGACTGAGATAGACTCAATGCTATTTGTTATATGGCGTTGAGTGAGCTGTCCTCACTCGACGCCTATGGAATTAGGCAAATTTATAACTACACAATATTGAATCCTTACCTCTGGCATTGAGTGAGTTTGTTCCACTCAACGCATGTGGACTTAGTAGATTTTTGCTATGTCCAGCAACCAATTGTTGTGTCCACTTGTCCAATCAATGTGATATGGACTAACCTGTACTCAAGATCTCAAATACACATCAAATAGAGTTGATGTGTGTGACATTGACCTGTTTGACTTCTCACAAATCAGGGACATTGGGAACAATGGACAAATTAAAGTAAGTGTGCGGTCACCCCTGAAAGTGCAAGCTAGATCTGATATACTCTAGAGGGGGGTGAATAGAGTATATGGTGCTTAAAAACTTTTTACAACAGTTGTTGTAATTTGAGTGAACAGGGAAGCAAATATTAAATCTAAACACAGAAATTATCTAATCATAATCTACAAAAGAAACTAATCACAGATCACAGCCAGAAACAAAAAAAAAACAAGCAACCAGAAGACACAAGGAGCTATAGTGGTTCCCCTAAACTTGGGTACATCCACTCTTCTACCACCCTAGGTAGGAATCCACTGCAGGATGAGTTGATCAGGTATCCTGGGCACCAATGAGCTTTTGATAAGGTGCTCAAAAACCAAACCAGATTTTTTGATCAGGTATCTTGCCACCAATGAGCTTTTAATAAGGTGCTCAAAAACCAAGCACAAACTTTTGAAGGGAGTTTGATAAACCCTTTATAGAGATGGGGATGAGAGAGTGATGGAAGTCTTCTCTTTCTCAAAGCAGCTGAGAAGACTATGTGGATTTAGTGATGTTGTCAAAGCTCCCCCTGAGATCTATAGTTGATCAGGAAATGAAGCTTTGCTGTAGGGTGATAGACCTTCAAAAAGTTGATCTCCAGCAATTGATGATTTCAGCAACAGCTGAAATATGAGGTGTCTGGAGTCTTGAATGATGATGGCCTTGAACACTTGAATCAAAAGAGATCTGAAGATTTCAGTTGGTTGATCTCCTTGGTTGTGTGTTCTTGTATGAATTCTTTTTGAGACAGAGAATGTCTACAGCTTTCTTTCTTTTTCTCTTGAGTGATTGTTGTTGAGAAAGTTGTTGTTGCAGAGAAGAGTTGTAGCAGAGAGTATGTTTTTTTTCTTCTTCTTCTTGTTCACTCTCTTCTTGTTCTTGTGTCTCTGGTGAGTGATTCAAAAATCTTGTCTTTTATTCCTTTTTGCTGAATAGAAATGATCCTCTGTCAAGAATAGTTGTTAGCCTGTCATTAAATGACTTCCTTAATTGTAATTGTCTTCTGGGGGAAAGTCCAAAGAAACATTCCTTGATAATCCCTTGAAACTTGGTCCAGAATAAATGAAAACGGCTACAAGATCTTCTGAATTAATTGCTGACAATAACTCCTTAACTGTTCTGAATTTGAATCTTGAAAGTCATTGAACTCTCCAGAAAAACGTCGAACTGAGCTCTACTATCGTCGAACTGAGCTCAGCGATTTGGACTTAGACAGCAACAGAGATCATCGATCTGAGCTCAACTATCGTCGAACTGAGCTCAGAGATAGAGAATCAATACTGGAGTCAAGATCGTCGAACTGAGCTCGAAGATCGTCGAATGGAGTTCGACGATTTATTGAAGTTGAGCTCAGCGATCGTCGAATGGAGTTCGACGATCCGTCGAAGTGAGCTCAACGATCATCAATTGGAGTTCGACGATTCGTCGTACTGAGCTTGACGAAATGACTTAGTCTCCAAACTGAAAAACCTTGGTCTTGAGGGCAGCTTCCAAACCTAACTACTAACCCTTAGACTCAATTCTAATTGACCTTTAGATCTATACAATGAGGTCAAAAACAGGTTTCCTAAAGACATAGTGATCCTGACCCAAATTAGTAATAGGGTGTTCCAACAATCTCCCCCTATTTGGGTTAGGATTACTATTTACAAAACTTGGAAAAATTAAAGAACAACATACAAAGCAACAATATAACAAACAACAACAAGCAGAAGCATAGATATAATATCTCAGACAGAAATCAGAATAACTGTCACCTTACAGAATTATTCCTTCTCCTTGCTCTTTATAAGCTTAATTTCTCTATTAGGATTAAGAGCTTCTTTCTTTGACCTTCTGTCATCAGCTGCACCTAAAGAAGTTTATTGTTTAGGCCTTGGTACCACAGCTTCAGTATGCAGCTCCATATATCTTTCAGAATCAGAAAATTTGCTTGAGGCATATCTTTAAAGTCCCTTCTTTCTTTGTATAGACATAGTAGAAATGCTGGAGGTGTCTTTGTCTTGCTCTCTGGCTTTCTTGATCAGATCCAAGGCAGCTAACTCTTTCATTCTGGCAGTCCATGCAGTAGGATTATTTTCTGGATCCTCAAAGGGCACTGGAGGTTCATATCTGTTGGAAGGATTATCTTGAGGAGCTCTGGATGAGACTACTTCTTTCAACTTGTCGGGAAAAGGACCTGAAGTTGTATCTGATGAAGCTTGTCCTTCCCTAGAGTATGGATGTTGCCTTGAATAGCCTTTGGAGTAGACTTAGAATTCCCTTTGGCTTCCTCTGTAATTTCCTCTTCTTGATTGAGAGCCTCTGGACTGGCTTCCCCTATATTGAGATCTTGCATGAGGCTGATAGGGGGTTTGACTTTTAGTAGAAGGATGAGCAGCTGAGCTTCCACCTGCACCTGCATCAGGAGGAGGTGGTGGAGGAGGATGAGGAAGATGAAACTGAGAAGATCCTTTCTCATATTTCCTCTTCTTCTTCATGGCATTAAGTTAATTCTTGGAATATTGCATCCAATGTTCAGTAATGGGGCAGTCATGAAGAATGTAGTAGGGAATATCATTGGTGTCTTTGACTTTGGCTAGCGGCACCCTTTTCATAGCTTTGTTCCTTGCCTTTCTTTTCCTGACTATAGTGGCAGAAGAATCATCAAAATCAGTCCTAAATTCATCACTTTAAAAACTTTGCTCATCATATAAAGCATCAATCTTTTTCAGATACTCTTTCTGAAGTTGGGTTGGAGTAGATGAGACAGCAGTTGTAGCAACAGCAGACATAGCAGATATAGTACTGGCAGATGTTGTAGCAGCAGCAGTAGTAACAACAGACACAGAACTTTCTGGAGCAATACTTGCAGAAGATATAGCAGCAGTAATGACAGTAGTGACTGGGGCAATAGCAGATACATATAAAACTGTTTTAGAAACACTACTTTCAGATATAATAGTTTCAGCATCAGCAATAGCAGCAGTAATAACATCAGCAATAACAGTAGGCTCAAAATCATATGCCTCTATCTGCATATCCTCAGAAACTAAAACATCAGCTACATCAGTACTAACAGAACCAGCAACATTTGCAGCAGTATGAGCAGCATCAGTGCTTTCATCAGCAACAGAGACAGCAGGGGCAACATCATAAACTGAATTTATGTAGGAGCTTATTAAGCTGGAGTCACAGCTTGAAAAGGGCACAATGGCCTTGGAAAGATCATCTGAGGGCTGGACTGCATTACTCACTGGAAGACAACTGAAATATAATGAATCAAAAACTGATAGTAAGGACCTGAGGTACACTGAGAAGACTGCAACTGGTGGAGGTGTTGAAACTGGAGCTTGAGTTGAAGAGACAGTAGCAGCAGCAGGAACTGAGGAAATAGCAGCAGGCAATCTCACATCTTCATGAGGCATCTCCCCCTACCTAGATTCAGAGAGAGCTGGATCAAGGCACCCAAAGGAAGGGATTTCCTGAGGAGGAAAGATGGAAGATAGCCTGGCAGAAAGGGCTGCAACTGACTGAAGAAGTGGAGCCAAGGAGGTCTCCAATAGAAGTGATAGCCTGGGAGCTAACAGTTCATATAATTTGTTAGCTAGGGCTGGAAGATCTACATGCTCAACAGGGATGTGAGCAGAGGTAGAGAAGGATAGAGGAGCAACTGGAGATGTTGGTGGATAGCTGGTGGATTGTAGAAGTGAAGGTTGAGGTGTGGGGATTGTGGAGATGGAAGAAAGTGGTATGGAGATAGAGGGTGTGAAGGTGGGTTGATCAATGATATCTTGTAGAAGTTATTGATATGATGTAGATGATGAGGGTAGATCAAGAGGGGATGAAGGTGAATCATCCATGAAATAATCATCAAGAAGATTGAATGATGGAATGTTGGATGATGTATCAATGTCTGGTTGAGGGTAGTGGTGTAAAGGATGGAAGATTTCTTCTGTTATTTGAAGAGTTAGGATTGGAGATGGAATTGATGTTGGAGATGGGCTGGAAATAATGATGGTGGATGAGATTGGAATGGTGTAGGGTACTGGTGGAGATGGAATAGGAGGAGGAGGAGAAGCAGCAGGCAAGTCATCTGCAGGGGTAGAGACTTGAGGGGAAGAGACTGTGACAGTCCTTGTGCCTGAAGTGGTGCTTGCAGAAGGCCTGCTGGGCTTCACTATCTGCCTGTCCCATTTGCCAAAAAGGGCACATGACAGCCTCTTTGAAGCATTGATATGCACCCCAGAGGAGACTGGCAGGGCAGGGCATTTGTTATGGAGAAACAGCTCTAGTATCCTTCCAAAATTTACAAAGTTCTTGTTTATTTTCTTCTTGATCAGGTCAAAGAAGACCTCTCCCCAGTTTAACTGTTTCTTATCCACAATGGCACCCATCAAGCACAGCTGATACCTAGAGATAGTATCATGTGCTGAATGCTTGGCCAGCAGAACCTTTCCCACTACATCAGCTAAAAATCTACATTCCACAGCTAAGTTCTTTTTCAGCAGTTTGCTAGGGTTAGCATCAGAGTGACCCATTCTTGCAAGTAAATCAGAAAATTCGTCTCGAGATAACTCAGCAGAATCTCTTCCAGAACTTAATTGAAAAACCTCTGTCAGAATAGCAGGAGTCAATGGTACCTGGGTTCCAGAAATTGAACCAACCACTGTGTTTTGGTCCTAGTTGTGGGCAGTATAGACCCACTCCTCAATCTCATCAGCAGGCAGTATGATTCTGGTGGACATGATGGTAACAAGCTTCTGCTCCTTGAACAGTTCCAGAATGTCTTGAAAGACCTGATCACTAGTGTTGAAAGACTCCATGTCTATATCAAATCCGGCATCGAACTTCATTGCGGCTAGAACGGCAATTGAGACGGACATTGTTACCTGCAAAAATCAACAAACAAAACGACCAAGTGTAGAGATGTTTGGAGGGAAAGAGAATTTTTGCAGAGAGATTGAAAGCGCAAAAGGAGAACGATGGCCGAAAAATGAATTTTATATTAGGGTTCGACGCAGAAAAGAAAGGATCGTTGAACTCAGTTCGACGATCGGGGCTTCTAAAGGAATCTGAAGAGTCTTCAATATCGTCGATCTCCGTTCGACGATATTGGAGAGCGTCGAGCTCCGTTCGACGATAGTTCAGAGAACAACATCGTCGAGCGTCGTTCGACGATCGTTGACCTGGAGAGATAGTTGAATACTATCTGAGAAGCGCTGAACTCAGGTCGACGATTTCGGAAAGCGTCGATCTCCGTTCGACGATCTGGGGGAAAATCGTCGAGCGCAGTTCAGAGACCAGAAATACACTCTAGACACTTAGAAAAATCAAGATGTTTGCCTAGTCTTGGTCAATTTTTAATGTTTTAAAATCTTGGGTATTATTATAGACTTCCTCCATCTAACATACCTGAGAATCCTTTTTACTAATGTTAGGTGTGACTCTTTAGGGCTTACTTGGAATCTAGCACATATGCCTGTAGCAAACATTATGTCTGGTCTACTAGCTGTAAGGTACAGTAAAGAGCCAATCATTACTCTATATGTTGTCTGATCAACAGGTTTCCCATGTTAATCAGCATCCAATACATCATTAATAGGCATGGGTGTTTTCATGCAAGATGCTTCAGACATACCAAATTTCTTGACCAATTCATTTGCATACTTGGTTTGAGAAATGAAGATGCCTTCAGCATGTTGTTTAACTTGCAATCATAAAAAGAAGGATAGATCACCCATGCTACTCATTTCAAATTTAGAATGCATTAGGTTGGAGAACCTTCTGCACAAATTTGAATCAGTAGAGCCAAAGATAATATCATCTACATAAATCTGTACTAGTAGGGTATGGTAGGCCTTCAGAAAGTTGATCTCCAGCAATTGATGATTTCAGCAACAGCTGAAATATGAGGTGTCTGGAGTCTTGAATGATTATGGCCTTGAACACTTGAATCAAAAGAGATCTGAAGATTTCAGTTGGTTGATCTCCTTGGTTGTGTGTTCTTGTATGAATTCATTTTGAGACAGAGAATGTCTACAGCTTTCTTTCTTTTTCTCTTGAGTGATTATTGTTGAGAAAGCTGTTGTTGCAGAGAAGAGTTGTAGCAGAGAATATGTTTTTTTTCTTCTTCTTGTTCACTCTCTTCTTGTTCTTGTATCTCTGGTGAGTGATTCAAAAATCTTGTCTTTTATTCCTTTTTGCTGAATAGAAATGATCCTCTGTCAAGAATAGCCGTTAGCCTATCATTAAATGACTTCCTTAATTGCAATTGTCTTCTGGGGGAAAGTCCAAAGAAACATTCCTTGATAATCCCTTGAAACTTGGTCCAGAATAAATGAAAATGGCTACAAGATCTTCTGAATTAATTGCTGACAATAACTCCTTAACTATTCTGAATTTGAATCTTGAAAGTCATTGAACTCTCCAGAAAAACGTCGAACTGAGCTCTACTATCGTCGAACTGAGCTCAGCGATTTGGACTTAGACAGCAACAGAGATCGTCGATCTGAGCTCAACTATCGTCGAACTGAGCTCAGAGATAGAGAATAAATACTGGAGTCAAGATCGTCGAACTGAGCTCGAAGATCGTCGAATGGAGTTCGACGATTTGTTGAAGTTGAGCTCAGCGATCGTCGAATGGAGTTCGACGATCCGTCGAAGTGAGCTCAACGATCGTCGATTGGAGTTCGACGATTCGTCGTACTGAGCTCGACGAAATGACTTAGTCTTCAAACTGAAAAACCTTGGTCTTGAGGGCAGCTTCCAAACCTAACTACTAACCCTTAGACTCAATTCTAATTGATTTTTAGATCTATACAATGAGGTCAAAAACAGGTTTCCTAAAGACATAGTGATCCTGACCCAAATTAGTAATAGGGTGTTCCAACAACCCCTTCCACAAGGGTTCAAACTCCACAGAAGCCGAATTTTTGTTTCAACATTTTGGTGCGGTGAGCGTGGAGAGTGATCAGCACCTAAAATCCTTGGTGAGTTCGATGACTGGAGGTGAAGGACATTGATCTGATAAGGCCGACTCGCCACCCCATCCCCCTCTCACCACCCTCGGGATATTCGAGGATTTCCAGCAAGAGATGTGGAACCTTGTCATGTTCGCACTCGGCACGCATGCCGAATGCTCGACCCCAGCCGCCACAATCACCACAGCCCCAGCCATGGGCGAGAATGCCCCGATCAGGCAACTCGGGAAGGAAGTTGTAGAGGGGCGAGTAAGATCCCTAAGGGAGAGTTCTGTTCACCGGCTCGGCGAGTGTGGGTGGGGCTGGCGAGATCGACACACGAGATCTCCCAACTCGCCCGGCAAGTGATGGCATCCCCTTCGGTGAGTTGGTCTCATATACCCTAGTTCCAGAGGGGTTTTGTGAGCTGGAGATGTCCTACTATACCAGGAAGGATTATCCGGTTCAACACATACAGTGGTTCGATGATGTTGTCTCAATTCGACAGATGTCAGATGCATTCAAGTGCAGGCTCTTCGCCATCACCCTCAAGGAGAAGGCAAGAGATTGGTTCCACCAGCTGCCGGCCAGCTCCATCTACTATTTCGAAGATCTGCGTCGGGGGTTCATGTTGAGGTTCACCACTTTGAAGATGAGAAAGAAAGAATCTGAGTCTTTGTTCCACATCAAGCACGGGTGAACCAAACCCTGGGGAGCTACGTGGACTGGTTACGAGAGGAGGTCCTCCAGGTCCACGAGATTTCAGGGCATACCTTGATGATGGTCTTCACCCTGGGGCTGTAGAAGGGATTCTTCAGGATGGAGCTGAAGAGGGTGACACCTCTCTTCTTTGAGGAGCTGATGGAGAGGGCAACAAGGGAAGTCGGCGGGAGGCATCAAACCCTACGTTTGCGAGGATGTTGGCCAGACAAGCCACGAAGGAGGAGACGAGAAGTGTCAGGACAAGGAGGTGTGGAGGCCCGAGCCCAGGCAGAGGGAGCAGCAACAGCAGCGGTCGATGTTGGGGCGCTACGATCTGAACAATCAGCTCGGCTTGATGTAGTAAGAGTGGCAAGACCAGGTCCATCGAAGAAGTCTCCATGGATGAGACAACTGCCAGGGGGTCCAGGGTTAGTTCAACCCTCCAGGCTGGAGGTAGGATCAGAGGCCTCCTCTCCTCGATCAACATCAGGCTATGATGATAGACCTAGGGAGGATGAGGAGAGCCCAGCAGAGGAGAAGGCGAGGAGGAAGGGCAGAGTTGCCCTATTACGACTTCTATCAGGAGGAGGGCCATGTTACAGCCACATTCCCGGAGTTCCTCAAGATGAGGGGAAACAGGGAGCAACAACAACAACCCTGCCAAGAAGTGTTGATTGAGGAAGTCCTGTCCGGGGTAGAGGAAGATAGGTGTGAGGACCGGGTCGATATCGGAGGCCGCAGAGGGATCAAAGTGATCCACGAGGGTGGGAGTTGAGGCCACCCGCAAGGCGAGCGTCCATACCATGTATCGTCAGAGCGTCGCCTTCACGTCCCTAGCCCCACCCCAGAGTAAAAGATTACTTTCTCAAGGAAGGACATGTCGGATCATGAGCATGCATTTTATGAAGCACTGGTGATCCAGGCCGCGATCTAAAATTTTACTGTTTCTCGGATCCTTATTGATAACGGAAGCTCGGTCAATATCGTCTTCAAGAAGGCGTTCGATGCGATGAAGGTAGAGGATAGGACGGTGTTCGTCTCATACGGTCCTCTCTTCAGATTCTCTAGGGAGAGGAAGGAAGTGGAAGGAGGAGTGAGACTCCATGTTACTATATAGTGGCAGTCCAGAAACTACAGGTTCATCATCGTGGATGCCACTAGCAGTTACAACGCCATCTTTGGACGACTCCTCATCAGTGATTTCCGTGGTGTACCCTCTTCCATCAGTTCCTGAAGTTCAATACTGCAGGTATCCAAGTCCCGATCTACGGTGACCCCAAGGTGGCGAGGGAGTGCTATGTCACGACAGTCAATGATATCTCCTAGCAAGGGGGGCTAGGGGCATGGAGAGGAGGATGGAGGAAGTGTCCAGGCATGAATCTGGAGAAGCAGCCGGAGAGATAGAGGTGGTGGAGGAAGAAGTCTTTACATCCAGTAAAGTCTAAATCAGAGTATTCAGTTAACTCAAATTCCGACTCAGTTGGATACCATAGTCCTAAATTAGGGCAACTCTTTATATATCTTAAAACTTTTTTAAGAAAATAAGGTGAGATTGTTTAGGGTTCACTTGGAGACTAGCACAAAGACATGTAGCAAACATAATATCTGGTCTACTTACTATAAGATATAATAGGGATCCAACAATGGACCTAGCACAACAATTGGCTTTGGTGGGGAAGAGCTCAGAGATCTTTTGGGTTAGTGAAGGGAGAAATAGGTTTTAGCTACATCCCAATGTCCGAACTCTCATTGAGGCCGGTTTTTGGCTTCAACATTTCTGGTGCAATGAGCGTGGACTGTAGCCGACACAAGAAAATCTCAAGTCAGGTCTCATGACTGGGGTTGAAGGCAAAGGAGCTGGCTCGGGAGTTTCTCCCACCCGGGGAAGTGGGGTGACGCTGGGAATGTTGGAGGACTTTAGGTGGGAAGTCCTGTAGACCATCCACTTGGCCTTCTCAGCAAGGAGCGAGTGGGGAAGGCCCTCAGTTCCGGTGGTGGCGGCCCCATCACTAGGCGAGAACACTCCCGGGCAGTGCCCTGGGAACGAGGTTCTGGCGGAGGTTACCGAAAGGGATGTCGCCAGGCGGGAGCTGTTTCCCGGATAGGCCAGTGCGGACAGGTCCAGCGAGCCAAGGTCGTGGGATGAGCCCTCTCGGCAAGTTGGGGGCGAGAGCCCTTTTAATGAGCTTATCATCCCGGCTCCGGTTCCAAAGGGGTTCAGAGAGCTAAACATGTCCTACTATACCGGCCGGGATGACCCCGTTTAGCATGTGTTGTGGTTCGAGGATGTTATTTCCATAAGGAAAATGTCGGATGCCTTCAAGTGTAGGCACGTCTCCATCACTCTGAAGGAGAAGGCCAGGGACTGGTTCCACCAGTTGCCTATGAGTTCAATCTAATATTTTGAGGATCTGCGACACGGGTTCTTGCTGAGGTTCTCAACTTCCAAGAAGAGTAAGAAGGGAGCAGAGTGCTTGTTTGTCATCAAGCAGAAGCCAGAAGAGGGGCTGGGATGCTATGTGGATAGGTTCGAGGAAGAAATTTTGCAGGTCTAGGAGATGTCGGGGTATACCATGATGCTTTCCTTCACCCAAGGGTTGATTCCAAGCTTCTTTAGCTTAGAACTGAAGAAAGTCCCCCCCTCTCCTTCGAGGCACTGATGGAGAGGGTGGCGAAAGAAATTGAGATCGGGGTAGCTAACCTGGCGTTTGCTAAGAAGCTAGCCAAGTTGGCGGAGGGTGATGGGAAGGAGTCGGGAGCAGGGAGACAGAGGGAGCAGAGAGAGGAGAAAAGAAGGTAGGAACCCTGAGGTCAGGGGAAATACCAAGGTTGTTGGCAGCGCGAGCTGAACAACAAGTTGGGTTGGATGCCACAGGAAGGACCCCTAGGGGCATGGTGGTGGTCTCCAAGGAAGGGACAACTTCCGCGAGCAAAGGAGATTTAATAAGCCAGCGTGGAGGCAGGGATAGAGAGCCCCCTCCCGCCGTAATAGGAAGCTATGGAGATTGTGAGAGGAGGAGGAGGAAGGAGAGGATCTCGAGGTGGAGCGAGGAGAAGAGAAGGTAGGGTGGTGTTGCCTTTTTGTGACTTCCAGCAGAAGGAGGGTCATGCAATGGCCACCTGCCTAGAGTTTTTGGAGATGAGAGGGGCCAGGGGGCAGGTCCAGCAGCAGCTGCCCATGAGGATTGAGTAAGTTCTGCAAGGAGGAGGAGAGGATAGATATGAGGACCGGGTGGATGTGAGAGCCCGAATAGGGATCAGGGTGATCCATGGGGGAGTGGGGATCGAAGCCACCAGTAAGGGGTTCTTCCAAACCATGTACCAAAGGAGCATCGCCTAGACCTCCCAGACTCCCCCAGGAAGAGAAAATCACTTTCTCGGCAAAGGACATGCCTGACTATGAAGACCCATTTTGTGACACCTTGGTGATCCATATAACAATAGAAAATTATACGGTCTCCAGGATCCTGGTAGACAATGGGAGCTCCGTAAATGTGATCTTCAAAAAATCTTTCAATGAGATGAAGGTGGAGGCTTGGAGGGTTTTAGCCTCGGATGGGCCATTGTTTGGGTTCTCGGCGTAGCGGAAGGAAGTTGAAGGAGGTGTGGGACTGCATGTGACGATGGGGGGTGTCGAAGAACAGTCAGTTCGTCATCGTTGACACTTCGAGCAGCTACAATGCAATCTTTGGGTGCCCTCTCATCAGTGTCTTTCGTTACGTCCCCTCCTCATTTCACCAGTGTCTTAAGTTCAGTAGCGGAGGAGTGCAGGTCCGGATTAGGGGGGATCCGAAGGTGGCGAGGCAGTGCTATGTGATTTCCATCAATACCATTTCTTGGATGGCCGAGGCGGGGGAGCTAGAGAGGGAGATGGCGATGGTGATGTAGGAGAAATTTACAAAGAAGTGGGAGGTGAGCCTTGGTGAGGCTGGAGAGGAGACTGGAGTGAAGGTTGTGGAGAAGGAAGTGGCAAGCTACGGGGAGGCTGAAGAGAAGGCTGCGAAGGAGTAGAGGGTAGGGGGAGAAGCTGGGGGTGAGGCGTAGAGGGGTGGAGAAGTGGAGTTGTTGGGGGAGAGACCATTGGAGGCGATGGAAGTTGAGGAAATAGGAGGTGAGGAAGAGTTTAGGCAGGAGGAGGAGAGAGCTGGCAGGGAGCAGTCCTGACTGGAGTCGACAGAGGAGGTCATGGAGATGGAGGTCTTCACCACGGCAGAGAAGGTAGAGAGGGTAAGGGTCAGCGGTGGCTTGAGCCCTGAAGATGGGGCGAGGATGTGGGAGTGCATCCAGAAGAACGTCGACATCTTTGCCTAAGTCACGGCAGACATGTCGGGCATTGATGCAGATGTGGAGTGCCACCGCCTGAACCTGGACCCAAAGATGCGTTCCATCCACCAAAAGATGAGGACCATCGCCACCAAGCTGGAGGAGCCCATCCACTAGGAGGTCAAGAAGCTTCTCGACGCAGGTTTCATCTCGGAGATCCAGTATCCAGGCTGGGTCTCTAATGTGGTAATGGTAAAAAAGGGAATATGAGGTGGCTTATGTGTGTGGACTTCTCTTTATTAAAGAAATCGTTCCCTAAGGATTACTACCCCCTGCCTCAGACCGACACGTTGGTTGATTCAGCCGCTGGTTTTTCTATTATGAGTTTTTTGGATGCTTTTTCAGGTTACCATCAGATTCAAATGCATCACGCTGAAGTCAAGGATGTCTCCTTCATCACAAGGGAGGGATTCTTCAACTACAAGATGATACCCTTTGGGCTAAAGAACGTATGGGCTACCTACCAACGTATGATAGATCAGGTGTTCAAAAGTCAGAGGGGTAGGAACCTAGAGGTTTATGTTGATAACCTCATGGTGAAGAGTGGGGATGTGGGTTCACACCTACTTGACCTGGAGGAGACGTTCGCGACCTCGTGGAAGTTCAAGATGAGGTTGAATCCCCAGATATGTGTCTTTGGGGCAAGCCGAGGCAAATTCCTTGGGCACCTTCTGACCCCAGTAGGGGTAGAGCCCAACCCGGATAAGGTGAAGGCCATCGTGGAGTTATAATCACCTCGCAATGCCAAAGAGGTTCAGCGTTTGAGTGGCAAGCTCATCGGGTTCAGTCGGTTTCTCTCCCGTGCTGGGGAGAAGTGTTTACCGTTCTTCAAGATGCTTCGAGGGAACCAAAAGTTTGAGTGGATAGAGGAATGTAAGGAGGATTTCTGGGCATTGAAGGCTCGACTATCCCATGTGTCGCTCCTTCAGAGCTCGAAGGAAGGGGAATACCTAGCCTTGTATCTGGGGGTAGGGGCAGAGGCTGTAAGTTCTGTATTGGTAATGGAAGAAGGGAAGAAATAGTTGTCAATATACTACGTCAGTAGGATCTTGAAGAAGGAAGAGCTCCGCTACCCCATCTAGAGAAGTTGGCTTTCTCTCTGATCATCTCGGTCAGGAATCTCAGGCCATATTTCCGAGCTCATTCAATCAAGGTGGTGATGAACCATCCATTGTGCAAGATTTTTGAGGGGGTGGAGAACTCGTGGCTGTTGACCAAGTAGTCCATCGAGCTTAGTGAGTTTGACATCCATTAAAGAGGAGGTGGGCAAGCTCCTCAAGGTCGGGTTTGTATTCGATATCCATTACCTCGATTGGGTCTCCAATGTTGTAATGGTAAAAAAGGAGACAACCGCTGGATGATGTTTGTAGATTTTTCTCTTCTTAATAAATTATGTCCTAAAAATTGTTACCTCTTGCCTCGAATCGACGTGCTGGTTGACTCAGCCATCGGTTTTTCTGTAATGAGTTTTTAGATGCCTTTTCAGGTTACCAATAAATCAGGATGCACCTGCCCGACATCAAAGATGTCTCATTCATCATTTGGGACGGGTGCTATTGCTACAAGATGATGCCCTTTAGGCTAAAAAATGTCGGGGCAATATATCGAAGGATGATGGATCGGGTCTTCTAAGAGCAGAAGTGGAGGAACCTGGAGGTGTACGTGGATGATCTCATGACCAAGAGTCGGGATATGGAATCTCACCTCTGGGACCTGGAGGAGACCTTCAGTACCCTACAAAAATATAAAATGAGGTTGAAACCCTTGATGTGTGTCTTCGGAGCGAGCAGAGGCAAGTTCCTAGGCCATCTCCTTACTCCTGCTAGAGTTGAGCCTAACCTTGATCATGGAGTTGGGGTCACCTCGGAATGCCAAGGAGGTCTAGCGGCTGACGGGGAAGTTGGCAGGGTTGAGCAAGTTCCTCTCTCAAGTGGGAGAGAAGTGCTCTCCCTTCTTCAAAGCGCTGGGGGGGGGGGGGGGGGGGGGCAGAAGTTCGAATGGTCCATTGAATGCGAGGGAGCCTTCCAAGCCTTGAAGAGGAAGCTAACCCAGGCTCCTTTGCTCTAGGTACCAAAGGAGGGGGAAGATCTATCCCTCTACCTTGGGGTCGGGGCTGAGGTCGTTAGCTCCATCCTGGTCCGGGAGGAAGGCAAGAAGCAGCTACCAATCTACTACGTGAGCAGGGTCCTGAGGAATTCTTAGCTCTGCTACCCCATCTTGGAAAAAATGGCCTTTGTCGTGGTCATCTCGGCTCGAAAGCTCCGACCTTACTTTCATGCACACTCCATCCGGTGGTTACTGACCATCCCCTCCATAAAATCTTCATGGGGGTGGAACACTCAGGGAGCTTGGAGAAGTGGTCAATGGAGTTGAGCGAATTTGATATATCTTCTGTTTCCCTCCTCTCGATCAAGGCTCAAGCGATGGCAGACTTTCTGGCTAATTATGTGGTCGAAGTAGCGGAGGCGGAGTTCACTCGCCCAATTCATTGGAGGGTGATGGTAGATGGCGCCTCAGGAAGACATTTCTTGGGGGTAGGAGTGATCCTGGAGAGCCCGTAGGGAATAAAGATCGAGCAGATGGTGGTCATCCAGCAGAGTACGAAGCAGTGATAGCTGTTGGGTACATTGGTCAAATGTACCTGATTTGAAGAAGCCTCACCCAACTCAATGATATACATCATAATGTATTTGATGTATGTTGAGTTTACTTGTGCAGGTTAAGTAATCACTGGACTGAAGCAAAAAGTTTCTAAGTCCATGTGTCGACACCTAGAGGGAAAGTGTCGACACTTAAGAAGACTTGTGTCGACACCCAGACAAGCAGTGTCGACACTTGGAGTCATTGTGTCGACACCTGGGATGCAGAGTCGACATCAGACAAAAAGTGTCGACACTTGGAGCTGTGTCGACACTCAGTGAAGAAAAGTGCAGACAGAAAGTGTCGACACAAGGAGCTGTGTCGACACAAGGAGCTGTGTCGACACCTAGTGAAGCTGTGTCTACACCAGAAAGTGTCGACACTTGGAGCTGTGTCGACACTCAGCAAAAGTCTGCAGAGACGAAGTTAAAGTGTCGACACTCAGAACAATGTGTCGACACTCAACAGAAGAGTCAGCACTTGAAGTATGTGTCGACACCCAGCACAATGTGTCGACACACAACCAGAAGAGTCAACACATGAAGTAAGTGTCGACACCCAGCACAATGTGTCGACACTTAGCTAAAGACTCTACACTTGAAGAAAGTGTCGACACAAGGAACTGTGTCGACACTTAGCAAAGATCAGAAAGATCAACAAAATTATTCTAAGTACAAGTGTCGACACTAAGGGAATGTGTCGACACTCAGCTGAAGTCTTAACAAGAAGAAGGTGTGTCGACACAAGGAGCTGTGTCGACACTCAGCAAGTATCGACATGAAAGACTATGTGTCGACACCAAGAAGCAGTGTCGACACTTAATAGTTACAACACATGAAGTTGTGTCTACACAAAGGTGATGTGTCGACACTTAGAAGAATTCAGCTACAAATAGAAGATCAAGTACTTGTGTCGACACTCAATTTCAGTGTCGACACCTGAAGAAGAATCTGTGTCGAGACATACAAAGAGTTGTGTCGACGCCTTGTAGATTTGTGTCGACACTTACACAGCATGTGTCGACACTTGGTCTATAAGTGCCGACACTTAAAGACAAAAAGTCTCGACACTTTCAGACAGTTAGAGATTTTCAAGAAATTACTGGATGACTTGGCAGCTGCCGTTCCAGCCGGTCTACAGCACCTGTCAGAGATGTCAGAAGACAGTTATGGACCGGACCAGCCGGTTACCATGAAGAAGGCCTATAAATAGGCTCATACAGTAGTTCAGATTGTGATCCAAGTTGATCACTTTGTTGAAGAACAAGTTATTAAAGTGGTACAACTGCAGGAGGATTCAGTCTTATTCAGTATCAACACAAGAAGATCTTGCAGTCCAAGTGCAGATCTAAGAAGTTGGAGAGAGAGGGATCCATCCAAGAAATCAGCCTTTGGAACTAGGCTGAGAAGTAGGATTCAAATTCATTCTGGATCTTAAGTGGCAGAGGTCAAGGAACAACTGCAGGAGGATTCAGTCTTATTCAGTTCTACTCAAGAAGCTTTGAAGAAAGCTAAGTCAGATTGAATCCAGCTGAGTTCTTCCAAGAACTCATCAAGAAACTCTCAACTCCCCTCTTTTATTTATGAGTTGTTGAGTTAATATTTGTAATTCATTTTTAACTTGTAGGATCTTTTGGATCTGAGTGAATTTTAAGCCTACAATTATAAAGGCTGAGGGTAGGGCTTGAGAGCCTGAGTGTAGGAGATTGAGATCTCTAAGTGTAGCCCTTGTTGGCTGAGTGTAGGCCTTTGGGGCTGAGTGTAGGCCTTTGGGGCTGAGTGTAGGCCTTGGTTGGCTAAGTGTAGGCCTTTGTGGCTGAGTGTAGGCTTTGGGATAAAGCTGAGTTGTAGGGCCTTGGGCCTGAGGTGTAGGAACCAATTTGGGTTCTGAGACAGTGGAGGAGTTTGGCCGAATCTAGTACACTGCTAGATAGGCGAATGGGGAAAGTGGATGTACCCATATCTTGGGGAACCACTATAAACCACTGTGTATGCTGTGCTGTGCTGTGATTGTTGTTTTGCATGTTGTGTGTTTGCTGTGATAAAATAGTTAGTATTCTGTGATATAACTGATTGCTGCCATTTAAGTTTAAAAAAGGTTTAGGTCACCTATTCACCCCCCCCCCCCCTCTAGGTGTTTAGGTACCATATCTTTCAAGTGGTATCAGAGGGAGGTTCCTCAAAAAGGACTAACAGTCTGAGGAGATCCTGTTTGGCAGATTCAGTGTAAGGTAAAACACAGATTCAAGAAATTCAAGAAAATCAAGAAACATGGGTTCCTCTGAGAATCACAAGGAATTGGGTTCCATGAAATTACCCATATGCAGGAAAGAGATCTTTGGGATCTGGAAGGAAAGGGTAAGGCTGTTTATGGAGGCCTCAGACCCTAGAATCTACATCACAGTAAAGGAAGGGCCTTATGTGCCCATGAAGATTTCAGTTTTAGATGCAAATCAGAGAACTCCAAAGGATTTCTCTGAGATGACTAAGGATGAGATTGTCCTAGCCACAATGGACAAGAGGGCACAAAACATTATAGTGAGTGCCATAGATGATGCAACATTTCAGAATCTTATACACTGTAAGACAGCCAAGGAGATGTGGGACACTCTTATAGTGTATATGGAAGGATCTGAAGAAGTAAGACAAGATAGAAAATCCTTGCTAAATCAGGAGTATGAGAGTTTTAGACAAGGAAAAGGTGATAGCATAACTGAGTGCTACAAGAAGTTCTACAGAATAGTTAATGAACTCATGTCTTATGGAAGAGAGTTCAGTAACTATGAACTAAATGACAAGTTCTTAAGGTCCCTAACCAAAGATTGGGACACCAAGATCTGTGCCATAAGAGAAATGGCTAAGTTGGGAGAAATTCCTCCTCCTACACTGTTTGGCAAGTTGTTGTCATATGAAATGCAGTTGACAGTGAGGAAGGAGGAGGAGAAATCAACAAGGACTGAGCACAGGGAAAGAACTGTTGCTTTCAAGACAGAAGTTCCCAGAAAGTGCAGGAATAAGTCATCAACTCCACCTCCAGAGGTAGTTGAATCAGAATCAGATGAGTCAGTCAGCACAAAGACTGAGAGCAGTGAAAGTGATGAAGACTTTGCTGTCTTCACTAGACACTTTCAGAAATTCTTGAAGAAGAAACAGTGGAAGTCAAGACCTTCTACTTCAAAGGGAAAGGAAGTCTTTTATCAGGAGAAAAAGCCTTCAAAGAAAGACAGGAAGAGGACAAAGTCAAGCAAGGCAACTAGATCTAAGATAGTGTGCTATTGCTGCAATAAACAGGGCCATGTTATTGCAGATTGTCCTGAGAAGAGAAAGGAATCTGGTGACAGGAAAAAGGCTCACTTCAAAGGCAAGAAAGAGAAGTCTTTTGTTGCCAAGAAGGAGAAGACTCTATCAGATATCTCTTCTTCAGAAACTGAGTCTGATGCTGAAGCCTACATAGGGCTGTTTGCTGAAGAAGAAGAGGAAGAATTCATGCAGATCATGGAGTCTATTTTTGAACAAGAAGACAGTCAATGCCAAGGGCCAATGGCTTTGACAGAGAGTGCCAAAATCCTGGAGCAGCCAGGACCCAGTCAGGTACAAAGTTCAAGTTTAAATTCAGTTTCTTGTTCTAGTTCAGAATCAGATTCATCATCATCAAGTGGTGAGAATGTATCTGAGTCTGAGGATGATATTCATCAGCTTATAGATGAATATAAGGTGTTGTTGCAAGCTTACAAGAAAAGCAAGTCCCTAGCCAAAAGTCAGGCAAAGGAAATTGCTGATCTTAAAGCTGCTGCAACAGATTCTGAGAAGCAGTTTGATCAAAAGCTTAATGAGATAGCTAGGCTGAAACACATAACAGTGATTCAGATGGGTACTATATCATTTAAGAATGATCAAATTAAGAGTCTGGAGATCAATCTTCAGAAGGAGAAGGACTTAGTTGCTAGGTTTTCTAAACCTAAGTCAGTGTTACCTTTAATTGATGATTTTGTTCACCATAAAGGCAAGGCTGGACTGGGCTTTACTAGACCTGCAAGGACTGAGCAGTCCAAGTCTAAGTCCAAGAGCAAAGCCCCAACATTCAACAAGTCTGCTGTAGAGAAGACAGCAAAGACTGTACCTAAGCAAAGGTACAATAAGTTTAAATGCTGGTGCTGTGGCAAGGTTGGCCACTTTGCAGTGGACTGTTGGCACAATGTTAGTGCCAAAGTGAGTAGCAAGCTACCTGGTGGAAAGCCAGTAGGTAGTTTTGTCAAGTTGCAGACTAACAAGTACCAAGGACCCAAGAATTCTTTGGGTTCTAAGGTTCATTAATCTGTTTTGCAGGTGAGTCCAAGTGGCCATACCCAACATGGTACTTGGACAGTGGATGTTCCAGACATATGACTGGAATAAGAGGATTACTAAAGGACTACATTCCAGTAAAAGATGGTCCAAAAGTAACCTTTGGTGGTTCTGAAAAAGGAATCATGAAAGGATTTGGTAACATTTCTACAAACTTAGTTACCATTACTCAAGTGGCTTATGTTAAAGGGTTGAAACACAACCTAATAAGTATAAGTCAATTAAGTGATGTTGGGTATGACATCTCATTTGTTAAAAATGGTTGTCATATCAAGAGGTCAACTGATCAAGAGATCATTTTGACAGGTTATAGGAAGAGGAATGTCTACTGCCTAGACATTATGATTGAGAACAATGGTTCTCCAGTTTGTCTTGTAGCTGATGAGACAGTCTCTCAGTGTGTCAAATGGCATAAGAGGCTTGCCCATCTTAACTACAAGACTATTAGCAAACTCTTTAGCAAAGAGTTAGTGAGGAATGGTCCTCAAGTTAAGTGTGTTAAAGATGGTATTTGCTCAGCTTGTCAAAAGGGCAAGCAGACTAAATCCACCTTTAGAAGCATAGAAAACAAAGATACTGTGATGTGTTTATACCTCTTGCATATGGATCTCTTTGGTCCAATGCTAATTCACAGCTTAGGTAGGAAGGTCTATACCTTTGTAGTTATAGATGACTACTCAAGGTTTTCCTGGGTGTTCTTCTTAAGACAGAAATCTGAAACACATAGTGTCTTCTATAGCTTTGTCAAGCAAATTCAGAATGATCTAAATAGTACAGTGGTCAAGATTAGAAGTGACCATGGTACTGAATTTCAGTCTGATAGCATGACAAAACTCTGTGAAGACTTTGGGATATTTCAAGAATTCTCTTCACCTAGAACACCTCAGCAAAATGGCATTGCTGAGAGGAAGAATAGAACCTTGATAGAGGCTGGTAGGACCCTACTAAGTGATACATCACTGCCAGAGTATTTCTGGGCTGAAGCAGTTAACACTGCATGTCATGTTATAAATAGGGCTACCATCACTAAAAGGCTTAACAAGACCCCCTATGAAGTTGTGAAAGGCAGGAAACCAAACTTATCCTATTTTAGGATCTTTGGTTGCAAATGCTTCATACTTAACAATGGGAAGTCTTACTTAACTAAGTTTGCTGCCAAGTCCCAAGAGGGAATTTTTGTTGGGTACAACAATAATAGTAAGGCTTATAGAGTCTACAACTTGACTACACAAGTTGTAGAAGAATCAGTGCATGTAGTTTTTGATGAGACTAAACTTATTAATAATGAGTTGTCTAGTAGTGCATGCAGCCCCACAGGTTTGACAAAGAAAATGGACAAGCTTACTATAGAAGAAGTGCCTGCTGCAAGACAGCAAGTAGAAGACAGTAGCTGTTGTCCAGGGGGAGAACTACATGTGCCAATTGCTGAAGAAATACAAGGAGTTCAGCATGATGCAGATGCTGAAGTGGTTCAACCAGAAGTAAGGTTGCCTCCAGCCAACAGGCATCTAAGAGATCATCCAATAGAGCAGATTATTGGAGATCCAAGACAAGGAGTACAAACCAGGAGTAGAAACATGAATGCAGCAATCTATTCCAGCTTTCTGTCACAAGTTGAACCTAAGAAGTTTGAAGAAGCAATACAAGATCCACAATGGACTGAAGCAATGCAAGAAAATCTTAATCAGTTCAAGAGGTGCAAGGTCTGGGAATTGGTTCCTAAACCTAAAGACCACAATGTAATAGGAACTAAGTGGATCTACAGGAATAAGATGGATGAACAAGGGGTCATCATTAAGAATAAGGCTAGACTGGTTGCTAAAGGATATAGGCAAGAAGAAGGTATTGACTTTTGATCAAACCTTTGCTCCAGTAGCCAGACTGGAAGCCATAAGGATGTTCTTGGCCTATGCAACCTATCAAGGATTCAAGGTTTACCAAATGGATGTCAAGTCAGCATTCCTAAATGGTAATCTTAAGGAAGAAGTCTATGTGGAGCAGCCTTCAGGTTTTGTTGATCCAACTTTACCTCATCATGTCTATAGACTTAGGAAAGCTTTATATGGGTTAAAGCAAGCTCCTAGGGCTTGGTATGAAACCCTATCTAGTTTCCTCATTGAGAACAAATTCTCAAGGGGAAAATAGATAAGACTCTATTCCTTAGGGAAGCTAGAGGCAAAGTTATACTAGTCCAAATATATGTAGATGACATTATATTTGGGTCTACTGAAAGCAGCATTTGCAAAAAGTTTGCAAAACTTATGCAGGGTCAGTTTGAGATGAGTAGTATGGGAGAGCTGAAGTTTTTCTTGGGTCTCCAAGTTAAACAGACTGAAAGTGGTTTATCCATATGTCAGTCCAAGTTCACCCTAGAACTCATAAGGAAGTATGGTATGGATTCATCCAGTACCATGAAGACTCCTATGGGGTCAAGTATGTCTCTTAGCAAGGATGATGCAGGGAAACCTGTAGATGAAACCTTGTATGGAGGGATAGTGGGCTCCCTATTATACTTGACTGTTAGTAGACCTGACATCATGTATGCTACATGTGTTTGTGCCAGGTATCAAGCCTGCCCTAAAGAGTCTCATTTGACAGCAGTCAAAAGAATATTAAGATATCTAAAGGGCACTCCCTATCTAGGCCTCTGGTACCCTAGGAATGGAGATTTTGATCTAACAGGTTATTCAGATGCAGACTTTCCAGGATGCAAAGAGGATAGAAAAAGCACTACTGGAACCTGTCAATTCCTAGGTGGGAGACTAATTTCATGGAGTAGCAAGAAGCAAACCAGTGTGGCTATCTCCACTGCAGAGTCAGAGTATATGGCTGCAGGAAGTTGCTGTGCTCAACTTCTGTGGATACAACATCATCTAGAGGAATATGGATTTCAGGTAAGTAGAACTACACTTTTCTGTGATTCTACAAGAGCTATTTCAATAGCTAATAACCCTGTATCTCATAGTAGAACTAAACATATTGAAATTAAATATCATTTTCTTAGGGAGCATGTAGAAAGAGAAGATATTTTACTTGAATATGTTAAAACTGATAATCAAATAGCTGATATGTTACTAAGCCCCTAGAAGAAGCTAAGTTCAATAGATTCAAAATTGAACTAGGAATGATAAACTTAGAGTAAGTTTACAGAATTGAAATTGGCTAAGTAAAAAGGTGTCGACACATAGACAAGTCTATGTCGACACAGAATAGTGGTGTCGACACTTCAGGAAAAAGGTGTCGACACATCTAGGATGTTGGTGTCGACACTTCAGAATGTTAGTGTCGACACATGTCCAGTAGGTGTCGACACATCCAAGTGGTGTCGACACTTATGTTTTACTCAGTAATTTCTAAGTAAAGTCTCGACAATGTGTCGAGTTATGTTGTGTCGACACATAACCATGTGTCGACACATAAAATCTGTTGACTAAACTTGTGTCGACACATATGTGTCGAGACATTATAAGTCAGTGTCGACACTTACTGCCAGTGTCGACACATTCTAAGT
Organism: Platanthera guangdongensis; assembly: GCA_039583875.1. Lineage (NCBI taxonomy): Eukaryota > Viridiplantae > Streptophyta > Magnoliopsida > Asparagales > Orchidaceae > Platanthera > Platanthera guangdongensis. The sequence continues at coordinate 129,573,816 of CM077160.1, forward strand.
TAGCTGTCCCGCCTGTTCATCTTCAAAATTAGAAAGGTATAAATAGGGTTCTGTCTTTGTTTGTCGACACGCTTTCAACGTTTCGAGACCAAAACTACTGTGTCAACACCTCTCTTTTCTAAAGACAAATTCTACAAACCCTAATGGCTCCTAAGCTTGAGGAGAACGTTAACAAAGGATATGAGCTAGTACGCGGAGCCTTCGACGATGCTGATCAAGAACTCAAGGCAGTAGTAACCCTAGTCGCCGATTCAGGGTTGGAATACTTAGTTTCTGAACCTACTAAGATTTGGAAGAAGGAGGTACTTGAATTCCTTCATGGAACTAAGGTCAAAGTTTCACCTAAAAATCTGAGGAAGGTGTTCCAGCTACCAAAAACTCAAGATGAAGAAGACATTATTGCATCCAAGACCAGGGAAGCTCTAACCTGGTGTGGAATTGATCCAAAGATGAAGCTGGGCTCTCTGTTTAACAGAAAAGGCATGAATACTCAAGGAAAATTCCTGTCTGAGATTGTTGGAAAGGTCTTACTCAGTAAGCCAGGAGGGCATGACAGAGTGTCTGCCTCCATGTTCCATATAATGACAAGAATTATCTTTACTCTAAGAACTGATTGGTCAGTGATAGTCTTTGAGAAAATTAAAGAAAGTCTGAAGAAGCCCAATCTGGGCAGAATCTTAAGCCTCTACCTAGCTGGTACCATACCAGAGGTAATGAATACTGTTGCTGGAAGCAAGATAAACCACATGAGGAAAATGGATCTAAGGATCTTTTCAAGATGGGACAGGGTGTTGTCCAAGGAAGTGCCAACTCCAGAGAAGACAGTTACTGAGAAAGATACTCCTCCAAAGAAGAAAAGGAAGACAGCTCCTGTGGAACAAGTGTCCACAAGCAGTTCTGGGAGTGAAGAACATGCTGTCTTCACTCCAGATGAGCATGAGGAAGAGCCTGCAGTGAAATCTCATGCTGCTCAAGAGATTGCTGAGATCCAGGGGGAGCTACCTCAAGCAAGCCCCATACACAAGGATCAAAGCCAGGGGAGCCTCCAGTTGTAGAAGAACCCTCTACACTGGACAGTGAGCAAGCCTCCACCATCATACAAGAGGTACTCACTGACCTAAATACTTTAGAATATCTCATAGAAGATGCTGATTTTTCTGATGTTCTTTAGCAAACTCAGCTGCCTAGTCAAGCTCCAGATGTTGTTATAGAAGACACATCTGCTATTCCAGTTATTCCTGCTCCTGTGGTTGAAGACCCAAGAACTTCTCCAGCTTCTTCACCATCAGAATATACAATGGAAGACTTATTCCTTAATCTAGACCAACAAGATTTTGACATGGACAAGGATGCTGATGCAAGAGATAATGCTGCTGCTGAGGGGGAACAAGTGCAAGTTCTGGAAGAGCCTTTAAGGCCAGAAACTGAGAAGGCACCTGATGTGCAAGCTGACAGACCTCCAAGCCCTAAGGATAGGGTTGACATTGCCAGCACTTCTGCCTCTGAAGATGAGGAGAGTGCTAGGGCAAAGAAGAAGAAACTGTATGTCTTAAAAGGAGAAGTCAGAGTTATAAGAAAGCTCTGCAATCTATAACCCCACAGCCAATAGTTCATCAAGCTCCAACTGTTGATTATAGTGCATTAATGATTGCAATGCAGATAAAACTGGATGAACAGAGAAAGGCAATAGAGACTTATGTTGATGAAGGGCAAAAATCACTCCAATTTGATCTGGCCCAGGATATAAAATCCATAAGGTTTGAGATGAACCTTAACAAGAAGGAGATGACTGAATGCTTCCACAAAGGTGGAAATGCAGTGGTGTATTTGGCAACACACCAAGAAAAGATAAAAGAACAAGTGGATGACATAGCATTGAAGCAAGGATATGTACTGGAAAATCAGATCAGAATGAATGACAATTTGACTGCTTCACATAATGCTATAGTCAGTGAGTTAAGAACAAGGCTGCTGAACCTTCTACATCTTCTGCTACTATCAAAGCAGAATTTGACAAAGCCTTTCAAGAAGAAATATCTGCTGTTAAGTCTGCTATCCAAGCCTCCCAGAAGGTCATATCTGAACAACTTCAAAAGCTTAAACCTTTCTTTAAAGATTGCATCAGATACTTGGATAGTCAAATCAGATTTCAGAAGGATGATGTCAAAGATCACATGGCTAGAGAAGTCATAAAGGGGGAGAGAGTATTAGTCAAGGCAAGCTCTGAACATGCTAAGTGGATATCAAATTCCATCAGAGCTACACTTGATATCCTCCTCTGTGTGATGACAATGAGGTTGCTGAATCTGGATAAATCCTGCTTATTTTGGAGGTGAGCAACCAGAAGTAGCTCAGGTCATTTATCCACCTCCAGACTTTTGAAATGATTCAAGCAGATGTGAGCATAATATATAGCCCACCTGAGGGCAAGGCAAATGTCCATATTGAAAAGGTTGTTCAACCTATATCTGAAGCCATGCAAGAGGCTCTACAGAAAGAGGAAGAGACAAGGTTGTCTAAGAAGAGGTTTAGGGAACAAGCAGAACAAAGGCCAGACTTTGAACAGTGGAGCCCTACCTCTAGGAATATAATTTTAACTGCCTGGAAAGCTGCCAAGGGCAATACTCATGACAGGAACAAATGGTTCTCTGAAGCTGAATGGAGAAAACATGAATCAAGACAAAGGCCATTGTTCAATTCAGAAGGAAGGCAAAGATGGGAAAGCTACCTCCTACAGCCGTGGAGCCTAGCAAGTACTTTCCTAAGCCATATCACTATTTTGAGAGGCAGAAGATCAAGGCAGAAGAACTCAAAAAGAAAGATCTAAAAGGCAAGAAGCCTGCTGATGCTGAAACTGTTGATGCCCCTGTCAAAGCTCAAGTTCAAGCTGGCAAGGGAATAGTTATCAAGGAAACAGACAAGAAATAGATTAAGATTTTACTTGAAGCTTATTTTGTAATCTTTTAAATGTAAAACATTTTTGGAAATTACTAAAAATGTATAAGATATATGTTAGAACAATATAAGATCAATATATTTCATGGTTGTTCTGTGAATGTGTCTATTTCTTATTTGTTCTGAAATGATGAATGTGTATACATGTGTGAATTAATACATGTTTATGTTTACCCTGCTGAATATAACCTGCTTTACATCATTTTGTAATTTTTAATTATGAATGGTGTATATCATTGACTAAGGGTTATGACTTCTCCAAATAGGGGGAGATTGTTGGGTACATTGGTCAAATGTACCTGATTTGAAGAAGCCTCACCCAACTCAATGATATACATCATAATGTATTTGATGTATGTTGAGTTTACTTGTGCAGGTTAAGTAATCACTAGACTGAAGCAAAAAGTTTCTAAGTCCATGTGTCGACACCCAGAGGGAAAGTGTCGACACTTAAGAAGACTTGTGTCGACACCCAGACAAGCAGTGTCGACACTTGGAGTCATTGTGTCGACACCTGGGATGCAGAGTCGACACCAGACAGAAAGTGTCGACACTTGGAGCTGTGTCGACACTCAGTGAAGAAAAGTGCAGACAGAAAGTGTCGACACAAGGAGCTGTGTCGACACCCAGTGAAGCTGTGTCTACATCAGAAAGTGTCGACACTTGGAGCTGTGTCGACACTCAGCAAAAGTCTGCAGAGACTAAGTACAAGTGTCGACACTCAGAACAATGTGTCGACACTCAACAGAAGAGTCAGCACTTGAAGTATGTGTCGACACCCAGCACAATGTGTCGACACACAACCAGAAGAGTCAACACATGAAGTAAGTGTCGACACCCAGCACAATGTGTCGACACTTAGCTAAAGACTCTACACTTGAAGAAAGTGTCGACACAAGGAACTGTGTCGACACTTAGCAAAGATCAGAAAGATCAACAAAATTATTCTAAGTACAAGTGTCGACACTAAGGGAATGTGTCGACACTCAGCTGAAGTCTCAACAAGAAGAAGGTGTGTCGACACAAGGAGCTGTGTCGACACTCAGCAAGTATCGACATAGAAGACTATGTGTCGACACCAAGAAGCAGTGTCGACACTTAACAGATTCAACACATGAAGTTGTGTCGACACAAAGGTGATGTGTCGACACTTAGAAGAATTCAGCAAACAGATAGAAGATCAAGTACTTGTGTCGACACTCAATTTCAGTGTCGACACCTGAAGAAGAATCTGTGTCGAGACATACAAAGAGTTGTGTCGACACCTTGTAGACTTGTGTAGACACTTACACAGCATGTGTCGACACTTGGTTTATAAGTGTCGACACTTAAAGACAAAAAGTCTCGACACTTTCAGACAGTTAGAGATTTTCAAGAAATGATTGGATGACTTGACACCTGCCGTTCCAGCCGGTCTACAACACCTGTCAGAGATGTCAGAAGACAGTTATGGACCGGACCAGCCGGTTACCATGAAGAAGGCCTGTAAATAGGCTCATACAGTAGTTCAGATTGTGATCCAAGTTGATCACTTTGTTGAAGAACAAGTTATTAAAGTGGTACATAGAGTATCAACACAAGAAGATCTTGCAGTCCAAGTGCAGATCTAAGAAGTTGGAGAGATAGGGCTCCATCCAAGAAATCAGCCTTTGGAACTAGGCTGAGAAGAAGGATTCAGATTCATTCTGGATCTTAAGTGGCAGAGGTCAAGGAACAACTGCAGGAGGATTCAGTCTTATTCAGTTCTACTCAAGAAGCTTTGAAGAAAGCTAAGTCAGATTGAATCCAGCTGAGTTCTTCCAAGAACTCATCAAGAAACTCTCAACTCCCCTCTTTTATTTCTGAGTTGTTGAGTTAATATTTGTAATTCATTTTTAACTTGTAGGATCCTTTGGATCTGAGTGAATTGTAAGACTACAATTATAAAGGCTGAGGGTAGGGCTTGAGAGCCTGAGTGTAAGAGATTGAGATCTCTGAGTGTAGGCCTTGTTGGCTGAGTGTAGGCCTTTGGGGCTGAGTGTAGGCCTTTGGGGCTGAGTGTAGGCCTTGGTTGGCTGAGTGTAGGCCTTTGTAGCTGAGTGTAGGCTTTGGGATAAAGCTGAGTTGTAGGGCCTTGGGCCTGAGGTGTAGGAACCAATTTGGGTTCTGAGACAGTGGAGGAGTTTGGCCGAATCTAGTATACTGCTAGATATTCGAAGGGGGAAAGTGGATGTACCCATATCTTGGGGAACCACTATAAACCACTATGTATGCTGTGATGTGCTGTGATTGTTGTTGTGCATGCTGTGTGTTTACTGTGATAAAATAGTTAGTATTCTGTGATATAACTGATTGTTGCCATTTAAGTTTAAAAAAGGTTTAGGTCACCTATTCACCCCCCCCCCTCTAGGTGTTTAGGTACCATATCTTTCAATAGCCGCATTGCGTCTGGACATTGAGCTGGGGTACATGATGTGGAAGTGCTCACAGATTCCATGGTGGTATCATCTCATATCAATAGGGAGTCCAAGGCAAGGGAGCCTACGCTCCAATTACACCTAGCCAATGTAAAGGGGGTCATCAACATGTTAAAAACGTTCTCCACCCGACATGTGCCACGAGAGAAAAACGAGCAGGTGGATCAGTTGGCCAAGCATGGACCCCGAGTGGGAGATACCATCACCGACTTGTTCCGCCCTTCAATCAAAGAGGGAGAGCTGATGGAGGTGGACCAACGCCCTCGCAGATGGATCCTTTTGCAACTTTCCTATCCATATAGGAGTTCCCGGAGGGTATGGATAGAAATCAATTCAAGCACAAATCGACATACTACCTTATGCGCGACCGGTAGTTGTATAAAAAGACCCTCTCAGGGTTACGGGCGTGTTGCGTAGCAGAGGGAGTAGTTCAAAGGATTTTGGAGGAGATACATTCCGGAGAGTGCGACAGCCACTCGGGGAGCAGGACCTTGGAAGAGAGGATAGTCAGGCAAGAGTACTTCTGGCCAACCCTGGGTCAGGATGCCACAGAGTTTGCGAAGAAGTGTCAGAAGTGCCTGTTGTTCGCCCCATCCAACTACTGCCAGCTCAGCGGCCCAGGAGCATAACGGCGCCCCGCCCCTTCGCCATTTGGGGAATGGACCAAGTAGCACCCTTCCCTCAGGCCAGTGGACAGAGGAGGTTCTGGCTAGTCATGATCAATTATTTTTCTAAGTGGTTGGAGGTGAATGCACTGGCCAAGGTGACTTCCCAGGTTATCAAAACATTTGTCTGGGGGGAGATCATCTGTCAGCATGGATTGCCTCAGGCCATTGTAACAGACAATTGGTTGCAGTTTACTAGCGTCGAGTTTATCAACTTCTGTGGCCAACTTGGAATCGATCTCAGGTTCGCGTCGGTCCATCATCCTAGGAGCAACGGGCAGGTGGAGGCGGTGAACAAGATCATCGTGAACCTCTTAAAGAAGAGGGTGGAAAAATTGAAGGGGAGCTGGGTTGAACATCTCGCTTCAGACCTCTGGGCCCTGAGGACTACTCCCAATATAGCCATGGGGGAGACCCCCTTCAAGCTCTCCCATGGCTGCGAAGCACTGCTCCCCATAGAGTTCGAGGTCCAGACACCTCAGGTAGTTGAGGCAGAAGAAGGTAGAGAAGAGTGGCGGGCCGAGAAAGAGGAAAAGTTGCGGCTCTCCGTGGATATGGTGGAGGAGTTGTACGATTTGTCTGTCATCCAGTAGAAAGATGTCAAACTGGGGATGGCTAAGTACTTTGACAAGCATATTCGGATCAAACAGTTCGTGGAAGGGGACTTGGTCCTGAAAAAGGTGGATGCAGCAGGAAGATCAGCTGCAGTGGGGATACTCAAGCCCAACTGGGAGGGTCCATACATTGTAAAATAAGCATTAAGGTCAGGAGGGTACCACCTCCGGAATGTGGAGGGCGAGACCCTAAGTCACACTTGGAGCTGTGATGACTTGAAGCGTTTCTACCCGTAAATCATGTACGTACGTCCCTTTTGTAAATATGAAATCTCTTGGTCTTTCAGCTCTTTTTGCAATAGAATTTGTGACAGTCCATGTTCATAAAGTAGACCACGTGCAGATCCCGCCGTCAGGCATTCATCTAGCTGGCAGGGCTGGATGTCACTTGAGAGAGTCTACCCAGACCCTGAACAGATCCCGCTTCTAGACTTTCATCCAGCTGGCAGGGCTGGATGCCACTCGAGAGAGTCTACCCACCCCGAGCAGATCCTGCTGCCAGTCTTTCATCTAGCTGGCAGGGTTGAATGTCACTCGAGAGAGTCTACCCAGACCCCGAGAAGATCTCACTGCAAGGCTTTCATCTAGCTGGCAGGGCTGGATGTCACTCGAGAGAGTCTACCCAGACCCTGAGTAGATCCCGCTGCCAGACTTTCATCTAGCTGGCAGGGCTGGATGCCACTCGAGAGAGTCTACCCAGACCCCGAGAAGATCCCGCTGTCAGGCTTTCATCCAGCTGGCAGGGCTGGATGTCACTTAAAAGAGTCTACCCAGACCTCGAGCAGATCCCGCTGCCAGGATTTCATCCAGCTGGCAGTGCTGGATGTCACTCGAGAGAGTCTACCCATACCCTAAGCAGATCCCGCTTCCAGGCTTTCATCTAGCTGATAGGGCTGGATGTCACTCGAGAGATTTTACCCGGATCCCGAGTAGATCTCGCTGTCAGGCTTTCTTCTAGTTGGCAGGTCTAGATGTCACTCGAGAGAGTCTAGCCGGAACCCGAGCAGATCCCACTGCCAGGATTTCATCCAATTGGTAGGGCTGGATGTCACTCAAGAGAGTCTACCCTAATCCCGAGCAGATCCCGCTGTCAGGCTTTCATCTAGCTAGCAAGGATGGATGTCACTTGAGAGAGTCTACCCGAACCCCGAGTAGATCTCATTGTCAGGCTTTCATCTCGCTGGCAGGGCTGGATATCACTCGAGAGATTCTACTCGGATCCCGAGCAGATCCCGCTGTCAGGATTTCATCTAGATGGCAGGGCAGGATGTCACTCAAGAGAGTCTACCCAGACTCCGAGCAGATCACGCTGTCAGGTTTTCATCTAGCTGGCAGGGATGGATGTCACTCGAGAGAGTCTTCCCAGACCCCGAGCAGATCCCCCTGCTAGGCTTTCATCTAGCTGGCAGGGCTGGATGTCACTCGAGAGATTCTACCCAGACCCGAGCAGATCCCGTTGCCAGGCTTTCATCTAGTTGGCAAGGCTGGATGTCACTCGAGAGAGTCTACCCAGACCCCGAGCAGATCCCGCTGCCAGACTTTCATCTAGCTGGCAGGGCTGGATGTTACTCTAGAGAGTCTACCCAGACCCCGATCAGATCACGCTGTTAGGCTTTCATCTAGGTGGCAGGGCAGGGGTCCTCGATGGACATGGTGGTTGCTCTGGAGATAAGTCTCGAGTTGCTCCCGCTGTCAGGCTTTCACCTAGCTAATAGGGCAATTGGGCCCTTGGGAGGCGTTGCAAAATGCCTTGAAACCTATTCCTGGGCTGCTCATGCCAGCCAAGGAGGCTCGAAATCTAGAGGATTTTGGGAGGAAATCCCAAGCCTCAAGGAGATCTCATCGAACAGTGATCTTGCCAGCCAGTAAAAGGCAGTCAAAGGTACAAATTCGGGAAAAGGCCAAGGGCAGGGGGAAGTATACATGCGAATGTGAGTGTTCAAAGCCTGTTCTCGAAATTTATCACATTCGCGCGTGAGCCTATGTGGCGAGAATGATGCGAAATCTTGGCTACGATTCTGTATGCGCGTGAGCCTATGAGGAGAGAACGTCACGAGAACTATATCCTAGGCGGCAAGTTCAAAGTAAAAAATCTATCATTGCTCGTGAGCCAATTGGGCGAGAACGACACGAGATCGAGCCCTATACATCGAATTGGCAAAGTCAGTGATTCACCAAATTGACGTAGTGGGAAGTCAGTATATGGTCTCGCGAGATATCGTGATCATGGACTTTTGAGAGAAAGCCCGAGACGAACGCGTTTTTCGCATAGCAGTGCATTCAAAATCAAAGCACGAATAAGAAAAAAGATATTTCATAACAAAACTTTGTTTTCATGTTATCAATCCGGTTACATTTCGCAAGGTGCGGAGCACGAAAAAAAATAAATTACAAGGAAAAAGCAAGAATGAGATTGCTGCAGGGCGATGATGTCTACTGCTCGCTCTCTCTAGAGATATCGTCGGGGGTGTCCTCTAGTTCTGGGATGGGCAGGAAGAGTTTCGGGAATAAGATCTCGGTCGTCACCTTCTCGCCATCATTGTTCAAGAATCCAGCCTCCCTCATCACCTGGAGCGAATGCCTCGTCGTCGTAATAGCATTCTCCTGCATCATCAGCTCAATCTCATGCGGCGTGTACAATAGAGCCTTCTTCCTTTCGCTTGAGGGGGAGGGACCAGTGAATTGATCCATTGCTGATTCTGGGCCCTTATTCTCCGGTTCCCCTCCTCGAGCTGGGCAATCCGCGCATCCTTTTTGGCGACAACTGCGACATCCTACAAAACAATCAAAGGCTAGTGCGAGAACATTGTTCAGTGAATGCGCAGTAAATAAGAAAGGCTTACCACTCAGGCCTCTCGCAAGGCGAGGTCTTTCTTGGAGGTATCCAGATCCCGCTTTAGGGTTGTAACCTCTTTGCACAGCTTGGAACACACTTCACTTACATCCGCCAGCTGTTGCGAGTAGCGGATGCCGCGTCGGGCTACATGGGGCGAGTTCGATGGCGCGAAACTGAGCTTGCAAGCTCTTATAGGCGAGTGACTTCATCAGCGTTGAATCATAGTAAGCGGAGTTGTCCCGCACATACATGCCGAATGCGAGTGCATAGGCCTGGCTCGAGACCATCTCATCATCTTGCCAGGAGGGGAGTATAGTGGAGATGGAAGCCCTGTTGGCTTCCTGGTCCCATACCAGCAGGGGCTCGCCGGCGTCATTCAGCACCATCTCGCCCAGGCCAATGTTCCTATGGTCCTTAGGACTAGGTTTCTCTTTTGCTGCCGAGGTCCCACCAACCTTGCCCACTTCCTTCTCTACAGTCTCGCCTGAAAGAGCAGCTAGATCTGATATACTCTAGAGGGGGGGTGAATAGAGTATATGGTGCTTTTAAACTTTTTACAACAACTGTTGTAATAAGAGTGAGCAGGGAAGCAATAATAAATCTAATCACATAACTAAACTAATCAAGAGCTAATCACAGAATAATCACAGCCAGAAACAAAAATAAAGACAAGCAAAACCAGAAGACACAAGGAAATATAGTGGTTCCCCTAAACTTGGGTACATCCACTCTTCTACCACCCTAGGTAGGAATCCACTACAGGATGAGTTGATCAGGTGTCCTGGGCACCAATGAGCTTTTGATAAGGTGCTCAAAAACCAAAGCAGATTTTTTGATCAGGTGTCTTGCCACCGATGAGCTTTTGACAAGGTGCTCAAAAACCAAGCTCAAACTTTTGAAGGGAGTTTGAGAAACCCTTTACAGAGAGGGGGTGAGAGAGTGATGGCAGTCTTCTCTTTCTCAAACAACTGAGAAGACTAAGTGGATTGTTGATGTCAAAGCTCCCCCTGAATCCTTGAGATCTTCAGGAAGAAAAGCTTTGCTGAGGGTGATAGGACTTCAAAGATTGAACTCCAGCAATGGATGATTTCAGCAATGACTGAAATGTTGAGTGTCTGGAGTCTTGAAAAATGTTGGCCTTGAACACTTGGAACTAAAGAGATCTGAAGATTTTTGAAAGCTTGATCTCCTTGGATGAGTGTTCTTCAGAATTCTTTTTGACAGAATATTTTTGAATGTGTCTCTGTAATCTCTGTTCTGTGTATCTCTCTCTATTTTTTTTGTTTACTCAAAAATTCTGTCTTTTATTCTCTGGTACAGCATAGAATAACATTCTCTGTCAAGAATAGCTATTAGCATGCATTGATTGCATCCTTAATTGCAAAATCTCTTCTGGGGAAAAGTCCACAGAAATATTCCTTGAAAAATCCCTTGTAACTCGATCCAAAATTGAATGAAAACGGCTAGGAAATCTCTGAATTAATTGCAGAATAACTCCTTAACATATTTGAATTTGAATTTAGAATCATCCTGGAAGTTATCTGAAATCGTCGAACTGAGCTCTGCTATCGTCGAGCTGAGCTCAGCGATCTGGAAACATACAGCAGCAAAATATCGTCGATCTGAGCTCACAGATCATCGAACTGAGCTCAGAGATAAAGATCCAAAGCAGAGTCAAAATCGTCGACCTGAGCTCACCGATCGTCGAATGGAGTTCGACGATATAATGAAGTTGAGCTCAGCGATCATCGAATGGAGTTTGACGATCTGTCAAGGTTGAGCTAGACGATCATCGATCGGAGTTCGACGAATCGTCGTGCTGAGATCGACGATATGACTTAGTCTCCAAATACAAAATCTTGGTCTTCAGGGCAGCTTCCAAACCTAGACTTCTAACCCTTAGACTCAATTCTATTTGACCTGTTAAGCTATACAGGAGGTCAAGCAAAGGTTCCTAGAGACATAGTGATCCTGACCCAAATTAGTAATAGGGTGTTCCAACAATCTCCCCCTATTTGGGTTAGGATTACTATTTACAGACTTTGGAAAAACTTTAAATAACAAAATACAAGCATCAAAGCAGAAAAACAACAGCTAGACATTGCAGAATAATCACAGAGATATATATAGCATCCAGATAATCAGAAATTGCAGAAATTGTCACCTTACAATATCATTTCTTCTCTTTGCCCTGAACCATTTTAATCTCTCTATTAGGATTGAGGGCTTCCTTCTTAGATCTGGTGTCATCTGCTGCACCTAGAGATGTTTGCTGTTTAAGCCTGGGAACCACTGCTTCAGGATGCAATTCCATATATCTGTCAGCATCAAAGAATTTACTTGAAGCATATCTCTCTAGCTCTTTTTGTCTCTGTTCAGACATGGTTGAAATGTTGGAAGAATCTATTCCTTATTCTCTGGCCTTTTTAATCTGATCCAGTGCAGCTAGTTCTTTCATTCATGCAGTCCAAGCAGCTGGATTATTTTCAGGATCCTCAAAAGGTACATGAGGCTCATATCTGTTGGAGGGATTGTCCTGAGGAGGCCTGGAAGACACATTTTCTTTCAGCTTATAAGGGAAAGGACCAGATGATGTATCAGAAGAAATTTGTCCTCCCCTAGAATATGGGTGCTGCCTGGAGTACCCTTTGGAATAGACTTGAATATCTCTTTGATTACCTCTATATCCTCCTCTCCTAGAATGTGAACCCCTGGATTGGCTTTCCCTGTGGTAGGATCTGGCATGAGGTTGATAGGGAGCCTGACTTCTGGCTGGGGGTTGAGCTGTAGAGCTTCCACCTGCACCTGCATCAGGAGGAGGTGGTGGAGGAGGATGAGAGTGCTGGAATTGGGAGGAGCCCTTCTCATATTTTCTCTTTTTCTTCATTGCTTTCAGCTGGTTCTTGGAGTATTGCATCCAGTGTTCAGTGATTGGGCAGTCATGTAGAATGTAATATGGGATATCATTGTTATCCTTAACTTTGGCAGAAGGTACCCTCTTCATAGCCTTGCTCCTTGCCTTTCTTTTCCTGGCAATGGTAGCAGAAGAGTCATCAGAGTCTGTTTTAAATTCATCAGATTCAGAACTCTGGTCATCATAGAGAGCATCTATTTTCTTCATTAAGTCTTTCTTGAGTTGAACAGAAGCAGATAAGGCAGAAGATGTAGCAGCAGGTGTTGAAATGGTAACAGCAGAAACAGCAGCAGATGTTGAAACAGAAGCAGAAACAACAATAGCAGCAGCAGTAGGCTCTGGAGAGGTGACAACAGCAGTGATAGTCTCACTTACAGTAACAGACACAGAAGGAATATCATCAAGGACTACAGAAGGCTCAAATTCAGGTGCCTCTGTCATCAGAATGTCCTTGGAATTTGGTTCATCAGAAACAATAGGAACTTCAGCAGTAGGAGGAACTTATGGTTGAGGCACAGCAACAGCAACATAAGGAGGAGCAGCAGAAGAAACAGGAGTAACAACAGCAGCAGACAGACAGCTTTCAGAAATAGCAGCAGCATCAGCAGCATGAAGATTCACTTCATATGGCATCTCCCCCTGCCTAGATACAGACATGTCTGGATCAAGGCACACTGTTGTAGGTGCTGCCTGAGGGAAGAGGGAAGAGAGCCTGGCAGAAAGGGCTGCCACTGACAGGTGGAGTGGAGCCAAGGAGGTCTCCAACAGCAGAGAGAGCCTGGGGGCAAGCAGCTCATACAGCCTGTCAGCAAGGGCTGAGAGGTCTACTTGCTCAAGAGCTGGAGTAGAGGTAGAAGGTATAGGAGCAGCTGAAGGTTCTGGAAGTGGAGAGCTGGTGTGTGGTGGAAGAGATGGCTGAGGTGTGGGTAGGGTGGATATGGAGGATAGAGGGATGGAGATAGATGGGGTGAATGTGGGTTGATCTATGATTTGGTGTAGGAGGTCTTGAAATGAAGTGGAGGAGGAAGGTAACTCAGGAGGAGAGGATGGGGAATCATCCATAAAGGAATCATCAAGTAGGGTGAATGATGGAATGGAGGGTGATGAGGTCACATCTGGTGGAGGGTAGGAGAACAGTGGGTGGAATTGTTCTTCTGGTGTTGAAAGAACAGGGACCGGAGAAGGTGTGGATGTTGGAGATGGGCTGGATATGATGATGGTGGATGGAGCTGGAATGGTGGATGGTAGGGGAAGGGATGGAATTGGAGGAGGAGGAGAGGCAGCAACATCAGCCAGGTCATCTACAGGGGCAGAGACCTGTGGAGGAGTGACTCTTAGAGTCCTTGTGCCAGAAGGGGTACTGGAGGAGGGCCTGCTAGGCTTGCTGATTTGTCTGTCCCGCTTTCCAAAGAGGGCACAAGACAATCTCTTGGAGGCATTGATATGAACTCCAGTGGAGACCAGTAGGGCAGGGCACCTGTGCTGCAGAAATACTCCAAGGATTCTTCCAAAGTTAACAAAACTTTTATTGATTTTCTTTTTGATGAGGTCAAAGAAAACCTCTCCCCAATTCAGATTCTTCTTATCCACAAGAGCTCCCATGAGACAGAGCTGATATCTTGATATTGTGTCATGGGCTGAGTGCTTTGCCAGTAGCACCTTCCCAACAACATCTGCCAGGAACCTATATTCGACAGACAGATTCCTTTTGAAGAGCTTGCTAGGGTTTCCCTCTGAATGACCCATTCTGGCAAGCAGTTCAGAAAACTCATCTCCAGATAATTCAGCAGAATCTTCTCCATTTCTCAACTCAAAGATTTATGTTAGAATGGTTGGGGTCAAGGGTACCTGAGTTACAGCTATAGACCCAACAATAGTGTTGTTATCTTGAATATGGGCAGTATAAACCCACTCCTTTATTTCATCACAAGCCAACTTGATCCTGGTCATCATTATTACTGTCAGATTCTGGTCCTTGAACAAACCCAGTATATCTTGAAAAATCTGGTCAGTCGTGCTGAAGGATTCTATATCAATATCAAACCCAGCATCAAACTTCATTGCAGCAAGAACAGCAACTGACACAGCCATTGGTACCTGCAAAAACTCAACAAACAAAACGACCAAGTGTAGAACTGTTTGGAGGGAAAGAAAAATCTTGCAGAGAAATCGAAAGCGCAAAAGAGAACGACGGCGAAAAATGAGTTTTATATTAGGGTTCGACGCAGAATTGGAAAGATTGTTTAACTCAGTTCGACGATCGAGGCTTCTAAAGGAAACTGAAGAGTCTTCAACATCATCGATCTCCGTTCGACGATATTGGAGAGCGTCGAGCTCCGTTCGACGATCGTTCAGAGAACATAATCGTCGAGCGCCGTTCGACGATCGTTGACCGGAAGAGATAGTTCATACTATCTGAGAAATGCTGAACTCAGTTCGACGATTTTTGGAAATCATCGATCTCCGTTCGACGATCTTGGGGCAAATCGTCGAGCGCAGTTCAGAGACCAGAAAAATTCTAGACACTAAGAAAAATCAGAATGTTTGCCTAGTCTTGGTAAATTTTTAAGCTTTCAAAATCTTGAATATTATTTAAGACTCCATCTAACATTCCTAACTGATTTAGGAAGAAGGTGTGTTTCTTTTCATCCAATGGCTTGGTGAAAATATCTCCCCTTTGCAAATCAGTTGGGATATATTGTAGTTCAATTTTATTCTTTTCAACATTATCTCTTAAGAAATGATGCCTAATCTCTATGTGTTTTGTCCTACTATGGAGGACTGGATTTTGAGCTATGGAAATAGCACTTGTGTTATCACAAAAGATTTTAGACTTCTCTAAGTTGTAGCCATAGTCTAGGAGTTGGTTTTGAATCGACAAGATTTGTGAACAACAACTGCCTGCAGCCATATATTCAGCTTCAGCAGTTGAAGTTGACACAGATGTTTGTTTCTTACAAAACCAAGAGACAAGTCTGTCACCAAGGAACTGACAAGTCCCACTGGTGCTTTTCCTGTCAATTCTGCATCCAGCATAATCAGCATCTGAGAATCCAGTTAAATCAAATGCTGAATCCTTTGGATACCAGAGACCTAGATTTGGACAACTTTTAACATACCTGAGAATCCTCTTTACTAAAGTTAGGTGTGACTCTCTAGGGCTTACTTGGAACCTAGCACATATACATGTAGCAAACATTATATCTGGTCTACTAGCTGTAAGATACAGTAATGAGCAAATCATTGCTCTATATGTTGTCTGATCAACAGGTTTCCCTTGTTCATCAGCATCCAATACAGTATTAGTAGGCATGGGTGTTTTCATACAAGATGTCTCAGACATACCAAATTTCTTAACCAGTTCAGTTGCATACTTGGTTTGAGAAATGAAGATGCCTTCAGCATGTTGCTTGACTTGCAATCCTAGGAAGAAGGATAGCTCACTCATGCTACTCATCTCAAATTTAGAATGCATTAGGTTGGAAAACCTTCTGCACAATTTGGAGTCAGTAGAACCAAAAATAATATCATCTACATAAATTTGTACTAGTAGGGTATGGGACTTATGGGTTCTAATGAACAGAGTTTGGTCTACTCTACCCCTTATAAAACCATTTTCCAAGAGAAAGCATGCTAGGGTCTCATACCATGCTCTAGGATCTTGCTTGAGACCATATAATGTTTTGTTCAGTCTGAAAACATAATCAGGAAAAGTTGGAGAGATAAAACCTGGAGGTTGTCTGACATAAACTTCCTCTTTGATGTCTTCATTCAATAAAGCACTTTTGACATCCATCTGATATACTTTGAAGCCTTTATGAGCTGCATAATCTAGAAATATTCTGATGTCTTCTAATCTTGCAACAGGTGCAAAAGTCTGGTCGTAGTCGATTCCTTCTTCTTGAGAGTATCCCTGAGCAACTAGCCTTGTCTTGTTCCTTATAATTACTCCTTGATCATCCAGTTTGTTTCTGAATACCCATTTTGTTCCAACAATGGACTGATCCTTAGGCTTTGGCACTAGTTCCCATACTTTGTTTCTCTCAAATTGATGCATCTCCTCTTGCATTGCAATGATCCAGTGTGGATCTTGCTCTGCATCTTGAATGGACTGACGTTCAATTTGAGATAGGAAGCAGGTGTGCAGCGGGTTTTGATTCACCTGATTTCTGGTTTGCACACCAGCTGAGATTTCTCCAATTATTTGGGAAATTGGATGGTCTCTTGATGTTACTGAATCAACAAGGGGTGTTGATTGTTCACCAACCTGTGTTGTTGTTTCCTCTTGTGGTACAACAACTGGCTCTTCAAGTTGTTCTTCAAGGTGTTGGGCATTTCCTTCATCTTCACTACTTTCATCCTTTTGAGTAACCTGCAACTTGTTCAAGTCTTCTACTAGAGAATGTTCCTGCAAAGGTTTTATGGTAGAAGAAGTCTTCTCCTTGAAGGACATGTTAGTTTCATCAAATGAAATGTGAACAGATTACTCAATTTTTAAAGATGATTTATTATAGACCCTATAGGCCTTGCTGATCATGGAGTATCCCAGAAACACTCCTTCATCAGCTTTGGCTTGAAATTTTGCTATATATTTCTTGTCATTATTGTGAATGTAGCAAATACAACCAAAGAATCTAAAATAGTCAACTTTAGGTTTCTTCCCTTTGAGTAATTCATAGGGAGTCTTTCCCTTTAGTTTATGTATCAGACTTCTGTTCAGCACATAGTTGGAGGTGTTCACTGCCTCTGCCCAGAAGGATAGAGGTAGATGAGCATCTGACAACAATGTAGTGGCAGATTCAATAAGGGTTCTATTTATCCTTTCAGCTACCCCATTTTGTTGAGGAGTTCTAGGAGCTGAGAAAGTATGTCTGATCCCTTCACTCTGACAGAACTCTTGCATAAGAAGAGAATCAAACTCTGCCCCATGATCACTTCTGATCAGGGCAATGTGAGTATTGAACTCAATCTGTATACATTTGAGAAACTCTGTCAGACACTTAAAGTTATCAGACTTCTTCCTTAGAAAGAACACCCAAGTGAATCTAGAGAAGTCATCTATAACTACTAAAGTGTAGGATTTCCCTCCTTGGCTTTGTACTGTGATGGGTCCAAAAAGATCCATGTGTAACAGATACAATATCCTAGGTGAATCACTCTTATTAAGTGACTTAAAGCTGTTTTTAGTTTGCTTGCCTAATTGACAGGCCCTGCAGAGTCCTTCCTTCTTATAGGGGCCAGAAGGTAGTCCTCTAACAAGGTTGTCCTTGGATAGCCTAGCAATAGTTCTAAGGTTTAGGTGTCCTAATCTCTTATGCCATAAAATATTGGGTCTACAGACAGAATTAAACAAGCAGATATCTACATCAGTTGAAAGAAAATCTACTAGGTAGATGTTACCTTTCCTTTTACTTGTCAACACAGTTGTGTTGTCCTCTGACTTGATTTTGCACAAGGCTTTGCTGAAGGTCACCTGGTAGCCTTCATCACACAGCTGACTGATGATAATTAGGTTGTGTTTCAGTCCTTCCACATAAGCTACCTTCTTGAAAGTTACTGAACCAATCTGGACTGCACCATATCCTTTAGTCTATCCAAAGTTTGAATCACCAAAGATAACTTTGGGTCCAAGCTTGGCTCTGAAGGATGTTAGGTTGTCCTTGTTCCCTGTCATGTGCTTAGAGCACCTACTATCCAAATACCATTGCTGGTTAGATGTTTGATAGGTCTTCACCTGCACATGAGACAATTCATTTGTTTTTGACCCAGTTTACCTTGGGCCTAGGTTGATAACCTTTAAATTCTGAAATGAAAGACATCCCAGGTTGACTCTTATATCCTTCAGGATGATATCTCCTTGGAGGTATAATCCATTCAGTATAAGGGTTAAAGATTTTGGATGAAGGACCCTTAGGATTCAATTTTGATTTGCCTTTGAAAAATTTTCCAGAGCTCTGACCTCTGTTCGACAATCTTGGAGCTGCGTTCGACGATCTTGGATCAGATCATCGAGCTCCGTTCGATGGTCCACTATGGCTGAGGTCAGGTGTTTGAGATCGTCGACCTGCGTTCGACGACTTTGGCTGAGATCGTCGATCTGCGTTCGACGATTTTACCTGAGATCGTCGAGCTGCATTCGGAGATCGTCGATCTTCATTCGGCGATCGTCGATCTCCGTTCGACGATTTCTGCTGGGACTTAGTTTTCTGAGGCAGATCAGAATTTTTCCTAGCAACCTCTACAACTCCCTTTCCTTTGTCAGAAATTAATTTTATTGGAGTTGTTCGGACTATAGGTTGGCTAGATGAAGCACCCAAGCCCAGTGTACTATTGAATCTGGAGTTCACTGTGCTTGTGATGTCCATCAGCTTGATGCTTCTCCCATTGAGGGATTCTTCAAGCTTCTTGGCCTCAGAGAGCTCACTTTTCAGTGTAGCTATCTGTTCCCTACAGCTCTCCAACTCCTGAGAGAGTTTGAGGTTTTCTGTCTTTAAAGTATTGTGTTAAGATAATTGATTTCTGAGAGAGATAATTTCTTTCTCAGACTTTAGCAGGTCTAAACACAGTGCTTTAAATTCAGATTTAAAATCCTCTGAACTAAAATCAAAAGAACCAATTACCTGATCTTCTTCAGGTTGAGTCTCTGAGTCTGACTCTGACTCTTCTTCCTCTGAGTTGTGATGTGAGGCATTGATTGCCATCATGCAGAACTCCTTTTCTTCTGCATCATCCTCATCATCACTGGAGCTGGATGAGGCTTCTGACTCTTCTTCTGTCTCACTCCAGGATTCAGCAACAAACCCTTTTCTTGTAAGCTTGTTTTTGCTTGAAAAAGGTTTGTCATTGCCATTCCTTTTGGAGTCTTTCTCCTTTCTTCTTTCTTTCCTGTCCCTTCTGTCCTTGTTCTTGTTCTCTGGACAGTCAGGAACTATGTGCCCTGGTTTCCTGCAACCAAAGCAAATAATGTCTTTATTATTACTAATGGACTTGTCATACCTTGGCTTATCCTGCTCCTTGTATGATCTTCTTCTGAAGTCCTTTCTGGCCATCTTGTAGAATCTTTTGGCCAGCAGACTGAGTAGTTCATCATTTCCTGTGACTTTATCTTCAGGCAGATCTTCAGTTGCCTTGAATGCTATGGTCTTCTCTTTTCTTGTGGCTGGTGAGGCAGCCTTCTGTTCTTCCTCTCTATTTTTGATGAGTAGCTCATAAGATTTGAGCTTACCCAATAGAGCTTCAGTGGTGATCTCATTTAGACTTCTGGCATCCTTAATTGGCCAGATTCTTGAATCCCAAGTGCTGGGGAAGCACATTAGGATCTTGTCATTAAGTTTAGTTAGAGAGATCTCTTTGTTTAATGTCCTGAGTTCACTGATAATTAGACTTAGTCTGTTGTACATGTCTCCCACTGACTCAGTTTCTCCCTTTTTGAAATTCTCATATTGAGAGATGAGATGGGATCTCCTATCCTTTCTCTCATCAGTAGAGCCTGAGACTATTTCTGAGAGTTTGTCCCAAATTTCTTTTGCTGAATTACATTCAGCCACCTTTTGGAATATGTCATCAGACATTGTCTGGGCCAAGATGTTCATGGCCTTGGCATCAGCCACCTTCCATCTATTGATATCAGCATCTGTTCCTGATGGAGGTGGAACAGCATTTGTGCTGGTATTCTCTGGGGGTCTTGGGCACACTGTCAAAACAGAGTTAAAAATGTCTTCGTCAATAGAATTCATGTAAAGTCTAATCCTTGCCTTCCAAAGTACAAACTTGGATAGATTGCACACTGGAGGTCTGGTGCTAGCATAATCTTTGTTTTGGGCCATGATTTGTGAAAACAAAATCTAATAATAAAATACTAAAGAAAACAGATCTAACTTGGGATCTTTGGGTTCAGGTGTTAGCCTGTACAACCAATTAGGTGTGGTATGTTTAACCAACCTCACTCTGATACCAATTGAAAGAGCAGCTAGATCTGATATACTCTAGAGGGGGGGTGAATAGAGTATATGGTGCTTTTAAACTTTTTACAACAACTGTTGTAATAAGAGTGAGCAGGGAAGCAATAATAAATCTAATCACAGAACTAAACTAATCAAGTGCTAATCACAGAATAATCACAGCCAGAAATAAAAATAAAGACAAGCAAAACCAGAAGACACAAGGAAATATAATGGTTCCCCTAAACTTGGGTACATCCACTCTTCTACCACCCTAGGTAGGAATCCACTGCAGGATGAGTTGATCAGGTGTCCTGGGCACCAATGAGCTTTTGATAAGGTTCTCAAAAACCAAAGCAGATTTTTTGATCAGGTGTCTTGCCACCGATGAGCTTTTGACAAGGTGCTCAAAAACCACGCTCAAACTTTTGAAGGGAGTTTGAGAAACCCTTTACAGAGAGGGGGTGAGAGAGTGATGGCAGTCTTCTCTTTCTCAAACAACCGAGAAGACTAAGTGGATTGTTGATGTCAAAGCTCCCCCTGAATCCTTGAGATCTTCAGGAAGAAAAGCTTTTGCTGAGGGTGATAGGCCTTCAAAGATTGAACTCCAGCAATGGATGATTTCAGCAATGACTGAAATGTTGAGTGTCTGGAGTCTTGAAAAATGTTGTCCTTGAACACTTTGAAACTAAAGAGATCTGAAGATTTTTGAAAGCTTGATCTCCTTGGATGAGTGTTCTTCAGAATTCTTTTTGACAGAATATTTTTGAATGTGTCTCTATAATCTCTGTTCTGTGTATCTCTCTCTATTTTTTTTGTTTACTCAAAAATTCGGTCATTTATTCTCTGGTACAGGATAAAATAACATTCTCTGTCAAGAATAGCCGTTAGCCTGCATTGATTGCATCCTTAATTGCAAAATCTCTTCTAGGGGAAAGTCCACAGAAATATTCCTTGAAAAATTCCTTGGAACTCGGTCCAAAATTGAATGAAAACGGCTAGGAAATCTCTGAATTAATTGCAGAATAACTCCTTAACAGATTTGAATTTGAATTTAGAATCATCCTGGAAGTTATCTGAAATCGTCGAACTGAGCTCTGCTATCGTCGAGCTGAGCTCAGCGATCTGGAAACATACAGCAGCAAAATATCGTCGATCTGAGCTCACAGATCGTCGAACTGAGCTCAGAGATAAAGATCCAAAGCAGAGTCAAAATCGTCGACCTGAGCTCACCGATCGTCGAATGGAGTTCGACGATATAATGAAGTTGAGCTCAGCGATCGTCTAATGGAGTTTGATGATCTGTCAAGGTTGAGCTAGACGATCGTCGATCGGAGTTCGACGAATCGTTGTGCTGAGATCGACGATATGACTTAGTCTCCAAATACAAAATCTTGGTCTTCAGGGCAGCTTCCAAACCTAGACTTCTAACCCTTAGACTCAATTCTATTTGACCTGTTAAGCTATACAGGAGGTCAAGCAAAGGTTCCTAGAGACATAGTAATCCTGACCCAAATTAGTAATAGGGTGTTCCAACATCGCCGGCAGAACTCACGGAGAAATATGAGGCGATCTTCTTTCCCGTGGCGAGAACTATTGTTTGTTGCTTCTTAGGAGGTGGTGGAGGAGGGGAAATGTCAGGATTTGGCTTCTGGCCGCTTGATCCCGACAACGATTTCATTGGGCCTCGGCAGGCCGCTACGGCAGCCTCGGCGTGTGCCATCTCAGAAGCGAGTGCAGTGCTACTGACAGAGGGAGGGTTGAGAGGGAGATCACACAACCCTGCACAGGTATCGTAAGTTAGAAAAATTCTAAATTATGTAATATTTAAAAGTAAACAAATGCGAGAACTACCTTCCTCGGCAAGAACTTGAAGAAGCGTGTCAACGTTCCTCCTCAGAAAGGGAACCTCAAATTCCTTTTCGAGGAGGAATTGGTGAAGCCCGGACTCATGACCGCCGAGACTGGGAGGGCGGTATGTAGACTCTTCTTGTTGAACTGGCGAGAGGGGGAGGTTGTCGAAGTCACCAGAGACAAAGATGAACTTCTTGACCTAGTTATGATTTTTGTTGGCGAGACCTTTCACCTTAAGGTTGTTGCTAGAGAAGAACGACGCGACTCCGTCCCTCTTGGCGCGGACGTTGAATAGTTTGCAAAAGACGAGAATGCTGAATTCCATTCACTCTGACCATAGGTAATATGTGAATGCGACTAGCAGGGCTATGGAGTTGGGGTTGAGCTGCGTGGGAACCACGCCGAAATAGCAGAGGGTTGGACGAATCTCAGACCAAATGGGGAGGCGAAGCCCCACTTTGAAGTGCTCAACAGGAATGGCGAGTTCATAGGGCTAGAAATTATTGATCGACTCATCTTTCCCCGGATGTTGCGCGGTGAAGCCCTGCATGACGTAGAGGTTTACGAGCAAATTATACTCTTATTTAGACATGTTGTAGTTCACGAATGGGTAATCGATGAATGCAGTCGCACACTTGGTTTGCCCTTCGGTATCCCCTATCATCTCGCTAGAAAGGGAAAAGAAAGAAAGGAGGCGAGTGCAATAGAAAGAAAGACGACAGGAGGGATTTGGAGGCTATTAAATGTGATAATTAACGCGGTAGGTGAAGGTCTATTTATAGAAATTTTGGGCGGGAAAGGGCCCAAGCATTAAAAGTGCGGATAGAATATTTGTTAGATCTCGCCTCAGATCCCGTCTTGGACCCTGGTGAGATTTCACACTCCCTCACTCGTGCTATTGTTATAAGCATAGATGACAACAAAAGTAAAAACATACACGAGAATAGGAAGAATAAATGGCAGAAAAGTAAAGCGAGATCAAATAAAGAATACACAGTCACAACACATCATGCATGCTCGACATAAGGGTCGATAGTCATTATTACACGGCTCAAATAAAAGAAAACTAGAGCGGGAAGTTGACTGCCGGTAGGACCACCAGCGGGCATTACTACCATCCCCGGCCTATCCTTACCGCCCAAGGCATTGCACGAGTATAATGGAGGGACCGAATGGTTTGAAGTTCCCGCTGAGCAAGGTGTAGTTGATCCTCGACTCTTGCGATGTGGATGTCGGGGTAGTCCGTCATGCCGCCAGCTTCTCCCCTAGATTGGCGATCAGTTGCGTATAGCTATTTTCTAAGCTTAGAAGCCGCCCCTATGCAGACTCTTGGTTCTCCTGCACCAGGTTGGCCATCTCGCGCAGCAGTAGGGATTTCTTCAGAAGTATCTCGGCCAGCTGTCGCTTCATCCGCTCAGCATACTTCGGGTCACCTAAGTACTCGACAATCGAACCTGAAGAAGGGAGAGGCGAGATATCCTCCTCATCAATATCAACATCGGTGCACAAGATCTTGTGGAAGCCTGCGTTAATAGTATTAGGTGTGCCTGGTTTTCGCGCCTTTTCTGGAAAGCGAGTAAGTTCGTTACTTGGCATGGTACTCGCTTCATTGTCGAAAGGTCAGCGAGAAGTGTTGGGCCGCCCTTCGAAGGGAGTGTTGAATGTTATGTTCCATTTTCCAAGCTCGGGGTGAAAGTTTGTTGGTTCAGCAATAGAAGTGTTGACCTGTAGAGGAAGGTTGGGTATAGTATCCATTGGAGGCAGAAGGCTCAAGGCTGGATCCACGGGCGTTTGGCGGGCAGGGGATCTCGGCATTGGAGCTCTTAATCTCGTAGCTCCAAAAGGGGGAGCTGCGAAGAAAAGGAGGATGAGCAAGATGGTGAAAGGCTAGAAGACAGAAGAAGGCTTACATTTCTCTCGTAGGGTAACATCCGGCCGGAGCGGAGAGGTGATCTCAGGGGGTCATCCCGCCATTCCCGGTCCCGAGCGAGTGTGGTTCGGCACTCGCTTCCCCAGCTCCTTTTTGCTTCGGATGAATTTGCAGGCAGAGCGTCAACATCTATTTTTACCCAAGCGAGGAGTGTAAAGCGAGTAAGAATACCGGATGAATCCCAGAGTGGGAAGGATCCTGCGAGACTGATTCGTCTCTGGTCAGGTTGCGTCTGACCACTTTGGCTTTCTTCTTCTTCGGAGTCGATCCGGGGACTTTACGCAAAAGTCAGGCGGCGAATGAGCCCATCGAGGCTTTATCCTTAGCACGGACAATGTTGAGGAGATCTAGAGCTTCCTTTAAGAGAGACATTGTAGTGGAGGTGTGAACCTGGAAAGTTGAGGGGCAAAAAATCCTCTGCCCCTGTTAAAATATTTATAGAGTCGTGGAGGGGCCCACCAAAGATTCTCTTAGAGGTCAGCAAGCACTCAACAAATACTTGGGGTTGGATGATTCTTTTTGAACTTTGTGATAGCTCGCAAAGAACGGGGATTGTGTACAACCTCGTATTCGCTGACCAGGCTCTCTCAAGCAGGTTCAGGGCATTGAAGGACGTTTGGACCCAAGAATACAAGGTTGGCAAGTGAGGAAGGTTGGCCCGCACTCGCCCAGTGCCAAAAGGGGGCATTCATAGAGATTCAAAAAAGTAATAGAGGCGGATGGACCCTCAGGCGAATGCGATCTTCATCGAGAACTCGCCCAGGCCTTGCGCTTTAACGTACATGTAAAGTTCTCGCCAAGTCTGACGAATGGTTACAAGATGGTCATTCACTCTTCCGAGAATCTCGAGGAGGCGAGTGCATTGTTCTCCCGGCACTCGCCCCTTCAGGCGAATGGTGCCTTCATGGATCGCTCGCACGGTGGGGTCCAGAGATGAAATTACTTGGATGCCCTTGTAGGGCTGCAAATAACCTTCCATAACTACGGAGTTTGGCTTTTGGCAGACCACTTTTGGCTGCATATAGCTGTTTAGAACAGTGAAGCCTTGCTATTTGCAGGCCAGACTTTAAAAACTATAAATAAATCCAAGGGGGTACCTCAGAAGGCATGCTTTCGAGCATTCCAATCTTATTACTCTCTGATCTTCTAGTGCTTTCTGAGGTACCCTTAGCTCAGCATATGCTAAGGAGGGGAAACACTCTAAGATCTTCTGGGTGTGTGGTGGGACCTCCGTGTTGTAGCCTTAGATCGATTCTGGTTCTAAGTCTTTGGTCATTCAAGCTCGCTAGGGAGAAGTAAGTGTGCGACACCCTTTCCCCAAGGGTTCGAACTCCACAGAATCCGAATTTCAACACTGGTGATGACTCCGATAGGATACAACATGTTAAGCAATTTTTAAATTCTGTCTTTCAGATCAAAGATCCGTGAAACCTTCGGTATTTTCTTGGACTAGATTTTGCACGGCGACCTGAAGGACTTGTCTTATCCCAGCGCAAGTATTGCATTGACCTTCTACAAGATGCTGGCCTCTCTGGGCGCAAACCTGTGGAGACCTCGTTGGAAGTCAACCACAAGTTGTGCGCTCAGGGATCTGAGTTTGACACTCTACTTCCAAATTCAGAATACTATCGGCATCTTGTGGGAAAACCGATATACCTAATAGTTACAAGAACAAATATCTCATTTGCGGTTGGAGTGGTCAGCCTCTTTATGCACACTCCACTGTTTTCTCATCTTCATACAGTGGAACGCGTTCTAAGATATCTGAAGACTACTCCTACACAAGGACTTGTGTATAAACCATCTTCGGAGCTTTCTCTTATTGCTTACTCTGATGCGGATTATGCGGGCTCGCTGGACGATAGACGATCTACAACTGGTTTCTATACTTACTTTGGAGGAAATCTTATCACATGGCAGAGTAAGAAGCAGTCGGTGGTTGCTCGCTCATTTGCTGAGGCTGAGTACCGTGCGATGACGGCTGTTATATCAGAAATCACCTAGCTTGAAAGCCTTCTTATGGATTTGGGAGTTAAATTATCCTCACCTTCAACTTTGTTTTGTGACAGTCGGGCTGCACTCCATATTGCAAAAAATCCCGTGCTACATGAGTAGACCAAACATATTGAAGTTGACTGTCACTTCGTTCGAGAAAAGGTCCAATCAAAGATGCTAAAGCGTGAGCATGTTTCTGCTTCTGGGCAAGTTGCTGACATTCTTACCAAGGCATTACCTCGGAAAATGTACCATCAGTTGTTGTCCAAGCTTGGTGCCTACGACTTGTACGCTCAAGCTTGCAGGGCAGTATTAGAGAATATGATGGAAAACGATGTATAAGGCTCATCTATAGGCCCTCTTATTCTGTCTTCTATTAGTCTCACATCTCTTGTATAAGATTCTTTCTCCTTCTCTTCTCCTATATATTTGTATTCACTCTTGTATTTTGGTCATGACAAAGTATATACAAGATTTGTCTCTATTTTTCTACACATGTAAATAGTTTGGTTTTTATCCAATTAAGCATAAATTCATCCTTCTATATAAAGAGGGCTAGGGGTAGTTAAAATGATATCCAATTTAAAGCATTGATGCTCACTGTGGACATTGTTATCCCTTCAAGTGTCGGGCTTTGGAGGAACACTTCACGGAAGCTCAAGGATTAACCATCCAGGTCAGAATCAAAAAATAAAACATGCAACGACAACAGCGATAGAAAGCAGAAGAATGTTATCAACACATGTTCAAATTCCATGCATGACAATCATTGAAACCCAAAAGGTGTATATTAATTGCACAATATTAAAGCAAGGATGTTGGGTACATTGGTTCTAATGTACCTGATTTGAAGAAGCCTCGCCCTACTCAATGATATACATCAAAATGTATTTGATGTATTTTGAGTTTACTTGTGCAGGTTAAGTATTTGCAGGAAAGATGAAAAAGTTTCTAAGTCCATGTGTCGACACCCAGAGGGAAAGTGTCGACACTTAAGAAGACTTGTGTCGACACCCAGGCAAACAATGTCGACACTTGGAGTACTTGTGTCGACACCAGGGATGCAGAGTCGATACCAGACAGAAAGTGTCGACACAAGGAGCTGTGTCGACACTCAATGAAGAAAAGTCCAGTGAAGCAGTGTCGACACTTAGCAGTTGTGTCGACACCCAGTGAAACTGTGTCAACATCAGAAAGTGTCGACACTTGGAGGCTGTGTCGACACTCAGCAAAAGTCAGCAGAGTTTAAGTATAAGTGTCGACATGATAAATAATGTGTCGACACTCAGCAGAAGACTCAACACTTAAAGATAGTGTCGACACAAGAAAGAATGTGTCGACACTAAGCAGAAGACTCAACACTTGAAGAAAGTGTCGACACAAGGAGCTGTGTCGACACTTAACAAAGTTCAACAAAAAATTCTAAGTAAAAGTGACGACACTAAGGGGAAGTGTCGACACTCAGCCAGAGTCTCAACAGAAGAAGAATGTGTCGACACAAGGAGCATTGTCGACACTCAGCAAGTATCAACACAAAAGGCATGTGTCGACACCAAGAAGGTGTGTCGACACTGAACATGTTCAACACATGAAGATGTGTCGACACAAAAGAGTTGTGTCGACACTTACAAGAATTCAGCAATATTCTGAAGAACAAGGTCTTGTGTCGACACACAACATCAGTGTCGACACATGATGAAGAAGCTGTGTCAAGAAGTCAATTCTAGAACACAAGGAGTTGTGTCGACACCTTGAGGGCTAATGTCGAAACTTAGTCTACTTGTGTCGACACTTGGTCTATAAGTGTCGACACTTAAAGACAGACAGTCTCGACACTTTCAGACAGTTACAGTTATTTCAAGAACTGATTGGATGACTTGACAGCTGCCATTCCAGCCGGTCTACTGCACCTGTCAGAGTTGTCAGAAATTAGTTATGAACCGGACCAGCCGGTCACAATGAAGAAGGCCTATAAATAGGCTTATACTGTCTGCAGAAATAGGAGTTGAGAAGATCAACACATCAAGTAATTCACACAAGATCTAGCTATTCATCTAGTGAAGATCTAAGAAGTTGGAGAGAGAGAGCTCCATCCAAGAAGACAGCCGTTGGAACCAGGCTGTGAAGAAGTATTCGGACTTTGTTCTGAATCTTAAGTTGCAGAGATCAAGGATCAGCTGCAGTGGAGATCAATCCTATTGTGTTCTACATTCAAGAAGCTTTGAAGAAAGCCAAGTCAGATTGATCTCAGCAGAGTTCATTCAAGAACTCATCAATAACCTATCAACTCATCCCTCTATTCAGAGTTGTAGGTAGATACATTTTTTATTCATAATATCTTGTAGGATCCTTAGGGATCTGAGTTTGTAAGCCTGTAATTATAAAGGCTGAGTGTAGGGCCTATGTGCCTGAGTGTAGGAGATTTGTATCTCTGAGTGTAGGCCTGTTGTGGCTTAGTGTAGGCCCGTTGTGGCTGAGTGTAGGCTTTGTGAAGAAGCTGAGTGTAGGTCTTTGGAGAAGACTGAGTTGTAGGGCCTTGGGCCTGAGCTGTAGGAACCTGTTTTGGGGTTCTGAGTGTAAGATCTGAGGATCTGAGATAGTGGAGGAGTTTGGCCGAATCTAGTACACTACTAGATAGGTGAAGGGGGAAAGTGGATGTACCCAAACCTTGGGGAACCACTATAAACCTGGGTGTTCACTGTGTGCATGTGTTTTGCTGTGATTGATGATTGATTGCTGTGAGAAAGTAGTTTAAATTCTGTGATATAATCTGAATTCTGCCTAAAAAGTTAAAAATATTTAAGTCACCTATTCACCCCCCCCCCCCCATCTAGGTGATTAGGTACAATATCTTTCAAGTGGTATCAGAGCTAGGTTACTCAAAAAGGGACATAACTGTCTGAGTAGATCCTGTTGGCAGATTCAGTCTAAGTCAAGTAATTTGGAGAATCAAGAAAATCAAGAAACATGGGTTCTATTGAGAATCATAAGGAATTGAGATCCATGAAGCTACCCATTTGCAGAAAAGAAATATTTGGCATCTGGAAAGAAAGGGTGAGACTATTTATGGAAGCCTCATACCCTAGAATTTACATCACAGTTAAAGAAGGGTCATATGTGCCCATGAAGGTTTCAGTCTTAGATGCAAATCAGAGAACACCTAAGGACTTCTCTGAAATGACAAAAGATGAGATAATTCTAGTCACAATGGACAAGAGCGCTCAGAATATCATTGTGAGTGCCATAGATGATGCTACCTTTCAAAACTTGATACACTGTAAGACATCTAAGGAGATGTGGGATACTCTTATTGTGTACATGGAGGGTTCAGAAGAGGTGAGACAGGATAAAAAATCTTTGTTAAACCAGGAATATGAAAGTTTTAGGCAAGGTAGGGCTGACAGCATAACTGAATGCTATAAGAAGTTCTATAGGATTGTGAATGAGCTAATGTCCTATGGCAGAGAATTCAGTAATTATGAATTAAATGATAAGTTTTTAAGGTCCCTAACTAAGGATTGGGACACCAAGATCTGTGTCATAAGGGAAATGACAAAGTTAGCAGATATCCCTCCACCAACACTGTTTGGAAAACTGTTATCTTATGAGATGCAGTTGATGGTGAGAAAAGAAGAGGAGAAATCTACAAAAAGTGAACATAAAGAAAGGACAGTGGCATTTAAAACAGAAGCCCCTAGAAAGTACAGAAGTAAGTCACCAACTCCACCTACTAAAGTAGCTGAGACTGAGTCAGATGATTCAGAAAGCAGAAAGTCTGAAAGCAGTGAAAGTGATGAGGACTTTGCAGCCTTCACAAGACACTTTCAGAAGTTCTTAAAGAAGAAGCAGTGGAGGACAAAGCCATCTACTTCACAAGGAAAAGATGACTATTATCAGAACAAGAAGTCATCAAAGAAAGACAGGAAAAAGACCAAGTCTAGCAAAGCAACTCTTTCAAAAATTATATGTTATTGATGTAACAGACAAGGACATGTGATTGCAGACTGTCCAGAGAAAAGGAAGGAGTCTAATGATAAGAGAAAGACTCAATACAAGGGCAAGAAGGAAAGATCTTTTGTTGCCAAAAAGGATAAGAGCCTGTCAGACATATCTTCATCAGAAACTGAGTCAGATGCTGAAGCATACATAGGACTGTTTGCTAAGGAAGAGGAAGAAGAGTTCATCCAGATCATGAACTCTATATATTAACAAGAGGACAGTCAGTGCCAATGACTGATGGCATTGACAGAAGGTGACAAAATCCTGGCGCAGCCAGGACCTAGTAAGGTACAAAATTGTTCTTTAAGTTCAATTTCTTATGCTAGTTCAGAATCAGATTCATCATCATCAAGTGATGAGAGTACATCTGAGTCTGAAGAGCATATTCATCAATTGATAGATGAATATAAAGTTCTGTTGCAAGATTTTAAGAAGAGCAAGTCCCTAGCCAAGAGTCAGGCAAAGGAAATTGCTAGTCTCAAAGTTACTGCAATTGATTTTGAGAAAATGATTGATCAAAAGCTAAATGAAATAGCCAGACTGAAGCACATAACTGTGATTCAGATGGGGACTATAACTTTTAAGAATGATCAAATCAGAAGTCTGGAGATTAGTCTTCCGAAGGAGAGAGATTTAGTTGCTAGGTTTTCTAAACGAAAGTCAGTTCTACCCTTAATTGATGAATTTGTTCATCAAAAAGGTAAAGCTGGAATGGGATTTACTAACCCAGCTAGGACTGTCAAGTCCAAGGGCAAAGCCCCAGCTTTCAATAAGCCAGCTGTAGATAAAACAACTAAGAATGTACCTAAGCAAAGGTACAATAGGTTTGAGTGTTGGTGTTGTGGCAAGGTAGGTCACTTTGCCATGGACTGTTGGTACAATGCAAGTGCCAAAGTGAGTAGCTTACTGCCTGTTGGAAAACCTGTAGGTAGCTTTGTTAGGAGGCAAACTAGCCAGTACCAAGGACCCAAGAATTCTTTGGGTTCTAAGGTTCACTAATCTGTTTTGCAGGTGAGTCCAAGTGGCCATGCCCCAATATGGTACTTGGACAGTGGATGTTCCAGACACATGACTGGAACAAGGGGATTGCTAAAGGACTACACACCCATCAAGGATGGTCCAAAAGTCACCTTTGGTGGTTCTGAAAAAGGAATCATCAAGGGTTTTGGTAACATTTCCAGCACCCATATTACTATTACTCAAGTGGCTTATGTTAAAGGTTTGAAACATAACCTTATTAGTATAAGTCAATTGAGTGATGTAGGATATGACATCTCATTTGTCAAGGATGGTTGTCATATCAGGAGGTCAATTGATCAAGAGATCATTTTGACAGGTTATAGAAAGAGGAATGTCTATTGCCTAGACATTATGTGTGAGACCAATGGTTCTCCAGTGTGTCATGTAGCTGATGAGAAAGTCTCTCATTGTGTCAAATGGCACAAGAGGCTGGCCCATCTCCACTATAAGACAATTGACAAACTCTATAGCAAAGAGTTAGTGAGGAATGGTCCTCAAGTTAAGTGTATTAAAGATGGAATATGCTCATCTTGTCAAAAGGACAAGCAGACTAGATCCCGCTTTAGTAGCATTGAAAACAAAGATGTTGTGAGGTGTTTATACCTCTTGCATATGGATCTCTTTGGTCCTATGCCAGTTCACAACCTAGATAGGAAGGTCTATACCTTTGTAGTTGTAGATGACTACTCAAGGTTTTCCTGGGTGTTCTTTCTTAGACAGAAATCTGAAATACCTAGTATCTTCTATAGCTTTGTCAAACAAATTCAGAATGAACTAGACAGTACAGTGGTCAAGATAAGAAGTGACCATGGTACTGAATTTCAGTCTGATAGTATGGCAAAACTATGTGAGGAAATTGGGATATTTCAAGAGTTTTCTTCACCCAGAACACCTCAGCAAAATGGCATTGCTGAGAGGAAAAATAGAACCTTGATTGAGGCTGATAGAACCCTATTAAGTGATACATCACTACCAGAATATTTCTGGGCTGAGGCAGTGAATACTGCATTCCATGTAATTAATAGGGCTACCATAACTAAAATCCACAACAAGACCCCCTATGAGATTGTGAAAGGCAGAAAACCAAACCTATCCTATTTCAGTATCTTTGGTTGTAAGTGCTTTATACTTAACAATGGTAAGTCTTACTTGACTAAGTTTGCTGCCAAGTCCCAAGAGGGGATTTTTGTTGGGTACAGCAATAATAGTAAGGCTTATAGAGTCTACAACTTGTCTACTCAAGTTATAGAGGAGTCTGTACATGTAGTATTTGATGAAACTAGACTTATTAACAATGAGTTGTCTAGTAGTATTTGTAGCTCCACAGGTATAACTAAGAAGTTGGACAAGCTCACTATTGAAGAAGGACCAAATGCAAGTCAGCAGGTAGAAGATAGTGGTTGTTGTCCATGGGGAGTACTACATGTACCTAATGTAGAAGAAGTTCAAGGAGTGCAGCAAGATGAAGAAACTGAAGAAGTTCAACCTGAAGCCAGGATGCCTCCAGCTAATATGTTAACCCAGAAATCGGCGATCCTTCCCAAGGTTGCCAGCTGGCTAATCGCGACCCTTAGATTCTCCCTCTTGATCGCGATGGGTCCTGGCGTAGGCGGACAGTTTCCCCTATCCGCCTAGGTCTCCTAGTAACCGCGTGCCCTGCGGGACGGCGGGCTATTCCCATGGCTCACCCTCGCGGGACATGCGGTTAGGTCCGCTAATCATGCAGTCCTTTTCCTTGCAGGAGTCCGCCAACAGCAGTACCAGGAGCGGCCTCCTATCTCGCCCAAGGGGCGGTGGTCTCCTACCGCCGTCCGCCGAGGACCGCCCGCCAGGGGCGGCCTCCCTGCAGCCCGAGGGGCGGCGGCCTCGTGCCGCCGTCCGCCGAGGCCGCCCAACCCGGGCGGCCTCTGCCCGCCAGCCGGCGGACTCCCCCTGGAGTCCGCCCAGGCCGCCCGCTAGGGGGCGGCCCCCGGCTCCTGCCGGGCGGACTCCCCCTGGAGTCCGCCCAGGCCGCCCGCTAGGGGGCGGCCCCGGCTCCTGCCGGGCGGACTCCACCCGGAGTCCGCCCAGGCCGCCCGCTAGGGGGCGGCCCCCGGCTCCTGCCGGGCGGACTCCACCCGGAGTCCGCCCAGGCCGCCCGCTAGGGGGCGGCCCCCGGCTCCTGCCGGGCGGACTCCCCCTGGAGTCCGCCCAGGCCGCCCGCTAGGGGGCGGCCCCGGCTCCTGCCGGGCGGACTCCACCCGGAGTCCGCCCAGGCCGCCCGCTAGGGGGCGGCCCCGGCTCCTGCCGGGCGGACTCCCCCTGGAGTCCGCCCAGGCCGCCCGCTAGGGGGCGGCCTCCGGCCTGCCGGGCGGACTCCTCCCGGAGTCCGCCCAGGCCGCCCGCTAGGGGGCGGCCCCGGCTCCTGCCGGGCGGACTCCCCCCGGAGTCCGCCCAGGCCGCCCGCTAGGGGGCGCCCCGGCCCCTGCCGGGCGGACTCCCCCGGAGTCCGCCCAGGCCGCCCGCTAGGGGGCGGCCCGGCTCCTGCCGGCGGACTCCACCCGGAGTCCGCCCAGCCCGCCCGCAAGGGGGCGGCCAGGCCCGCCGGGCGGACTCCCCCTGGAGTCCGCCCAGGCCGCCCGCTAGGGGGCGGCCCCCGGTGCCCTGCCGGGCGGACTCCCCCTGGAGTCCGCCCAGGCCGCCCGCTAGGGGGCGGCCTCCGGCCTGCCGGGCGGACTCCTCCCGGAGTCCGCCCAGGTCGCCCGCTGGGGGCGACCTCCAGTTCTCTGCAGGTGGGTCCTTCCGCTTGCTTCCTCACTCAACAGTGGCGGACGCAAAATCTCTGTCCGCGGAGTCCGCGCAGGTCGTCATGCTGATGTCACTAGGCCCCACTTCTTCAAGAACTCCCCTGGGCCTATAAATAGCCCATGGTGCCTCTTATTCTGCATCGCTGCCAGAGGCCAGAAGTCTTGCCAGCAAACCCTGCGGACTCCGTTTTCCTGTCCGTCATCGCCTCTCCAGCAAGCTCAGCGGACTCAGTTTCCTGTCCGCGCAGTCCTCCAGCAGCTCTTCAGCAGCTTGCCAGCAGACTCTGCAGACTCAGTTTCTCAGTCCTCCAGCAGCTAGCAGACTATTTTACTTAGTCTCTGGCAGCTTCTCTCCTCTGCTTTCTGGCATTTTCTTCTCTCTTAGCCGCCAGCTTCTCCTTGTACCCCTTTATTGATTTGTTGCAAAGGTGTACTTGTAAGCTTGTAATCTCTAGCTTTTAATAAAAGGAAAGCCCGTCGCAGGAGTGGCATTTAGGCCGCGGCGGGCGAAGTGTGTTGTTGTCGCTGCTAGCGGCCCCCCTTCTTCTTCTCTCTGCCCACCAAGCTTCTTCTCTGCTCAGTTCAGCTCTTCTCGGCAACCAACCTGCAAGCACAACCGTCACATTAGTCGTCTGCTCGACAGCTCCTGGTCAACCTCCTTCTCCTCTCTTGATCAACCCGCTCTGTTGATCAAGCTTCTCTCCTCTATCCCCGCAACCCTCTTTGACAAGCCGTTTGCTCCACTCTCGAGCACTCAGAGGCTTCCTTCCTTTCCTCCTCTCCTCCTCTCCTAGCTTGTGAGACCGAACACCCCCTCCGTGTTAGCTGGCTGGTGCCCCGCGACGTTTCCGCGCATCAACAGTTAACACGCGGCCTTCAGATCCGGTCAGACGGTGAACAGCGACAGTTAGCCATGTCAGATCAATCAGCCGAGAACTTTGCTCCAAGTCCCAGTGAAGATCCTCTCTGGGAAGCTTTTGAGCAGTCGCGCCGTGAGAATGCTCAACAGTTCCAAGCCATCAACCAAGTCCTTGCTGCGATCACGCAGCGATTAGACGCTCATCCAGCACCTGCTCCAGCTCCTCCAGCTGCTCCAATCAATCTAACACCAACATCAGAGCATAAGCAAGCTTATTCTCAAGCTTGTCCGCCGTTCTATCCGCCTTACACCCCAACCTTCCCGCAAGGTCCTGCTGCTCCTTTGTGAACTCAAGATGAAGAGTTCGCCGCTCGCCAAAACTTCTTCCGGCAAGCAGCCCGGGGAAATCCTGCAAGATTTCTCAACTTTCAAGGAAGTCATCCTTGCCCCCCAGCTCCTGCCTCTGCTCCTCCTCCAGCAACTTTTCCTTTCTACCCCCCTGCTTCTTTTGCAGCTGCAGCCTATGCTCCCTTTAATCCCTATGCTGTGGGAGAGCAGGAAGAGCCGTCGCCCTTTATCGAGAGTGTTCGCCTTGAACCTACTCCAGCAAACTTCAGAGAGCCTCGACTGCCAATCTATACAGGAGAGACTGATCCGGTCAAGCATCTTCAAGCCTTTGAATCAGCCGTTGCTCTCAAGACTCTGTCAGATGCAACCAAGTGCAAGCTCCTTGTGACAACTTTTGATGGGCAAGTGAGGGATTGGTTCTATGGCCTCCGCCCTCACTCCATCTCTTCCTTCCTCGATCTTCGTAGAGAGTTCCTTCTCAGATTCTCTACCTCCTCCAAGAGAAAGGGCGGTCCTGAAGCCCTCTTTGAGATCAGACAGCGCAGTGATGAAACTTGGTCTCAATTCGTTGATCGATTCCAGAGAGAGATTCTGGACATCGAAATCGTTGATCAAGAAATGTACCGAGTGGCTCTTATCCACGGTCTTCGTGAAGGGCCTCTCAAATTTGAAGCTAATGTCCGTGCTCCAAGGACATACCAAGAGCTGATTGCTCTAGCCAACTCGTACATCCGAGGCGAGAAGAGCAATCCAGGCTTCGTCTCCAAGCTCGTATCAGAGAAAGATCCGTTTCGCAAGTAGCCTCCAAGGTCTCCTTGCAATCGTTTCCCAACCTACTCAAGGAAGGATAGAAGGCTTCATCGCCAGCGATACTCCTTCCCGAGCCGTGATGCTCAAGATCCCTCGCTACCGCTAGCTCCTTCTCAAACAGCAACTGTTCAACAACAGCAAGACGATGACTTGCATGAGTCAGATCTCGATGACGTCGTGCAAGAAGTAGCCCAAATCTTGAAAGATAGGGCAAGCTACAAGAAGCCCTATCGGCCGACCGATCAGAGGTCTAGAAGCTCAGAGCCTTATTGTGAATTCCACAAAGAGCCAGGCCATCGAACAGAAGACTGCCGAGCATTCCGCCAGCTTGTGCAAAGGATGCTCCGGCAAGGCAAGATGCATGACTTGCTTCCTAAAGAAGATCGCCCTGATCCATCAACTTCAAAGGGCAAAGAAGTTGCAGACGCTCCTTGCTGCTCAAGAGGAGTGAACCACATCAAAGAGCCTCCTCTCCTCGTTGTTCCCCCAACCGTCGAATGCTTCGATGCTGATGACGAGGGTATACTAGGAAGGCTATTCTAAACTAGCAAGGACTTCACAGTCCTCCAAAGCCATGGACTTCACAGTCCTCCAGAGCTCCTCACAACCTACAGGGGTTATCTCAACCCTTACTCCCTCTTTCAAACATTTTTCATTACAACACTTCTCAGTGTTTTATTCTTGCTTTTCTGCAAAGCTTTTATTCAGAGATCCTGTACTGACACAGTTCCCTTTTTGTTGCCTCTCTCTCTCTCTCTCTCTCTCTCTCTGGATCAATACCCAATGAGATTTCGCCGAGTCTGAAACGTTCCCTCCGTAGTTTGTTCTTGCACTACCGCTTCGACCACATATGGCGGGAGTATACCCATGTGTGTAGTGGGAGCAGTTCATCTACGATTATGGGCTTCAGGCTTAGGATCCTAGCCGGCATCTAACACAGAGTGTGTGCTAGGGGAGCCCCATGTGTTAGCTCTGCTGTGCGTCTTATAGTAAACACTACGGTTAGGATGATCTTCGCTGGACAAGCAATGGCAATCAAGCGTAGCCTTGTATCTTTGATCAGCCTTCAACTGTGGTGGCCGAATAACTCTCTCTGGTATCCTCGATCCATGCCTCTCGGGTTCTCACAACTCCACTGATCAATACACAGACAATATAGGCCTCTTGGCGCAACCTGTCTCCTTGATCAGTGATGCTTGTGCCCAGGGCAAGAGAGCAGAGTCTCTAGCGATCCTTCTCAGGATCTTCCTTGCTTCCAGCGGTCCTTCTCAGGACCTTCCCTTGCTTTGTGCCCTCCTTGAGGATGCGCGGCCAGCCCGCTTTGAGCAGGACCATACTCGGAATGACTTTCTCAGGCCAGTGATGCATAAGGCCCACGGGGAACACCTGTGGCAGCATTCAACCCTCTGTAGTCATTCCGAACATGGACCTCTTTTTTCCTTTCCCGCTTTGAGCAGGACCATACTCGGAATGACTTTCTCAGGCCAGTGATGCATAAGGCCCACGGGGAACACCTGTGGCAGCATTCAACCCTCTGTAGTCATTCCGAACATGGACCTCTTTTTCCTTTCCCGCTTTGAGCAGGACCATACTCGGAATGACTTTCTCAGGCCAGTGATGCATAAGGCCCACGGGGAACACCTGTGCAGCATTCAACCCTCTGTAGTCATTCCGAACATGGACCTCTTTTTCCTTTCCCGCTTTGAGCAGGACCATACTCGGAATGACTTTCTCAGGCCAGTGATGCATAAGGCCCACGGGGAACACCTGTGGCAGCATTCAACCCTCTGTAGTCATTCCGAACATGGACCTCTTTTTTCCTTTCCCGCTTTGAGCAGGACCATACTCGGAATGACTTTCTCAGGCCAGTGATGCATAAGGCCCACGGGGAACACCTGTGGCAGCATTCAACCCTCTGTAGTCATTCCGAACATGGACCTCTTTTTCCTTTCCCGCTTTGAGCAGGACCATACTCGGAATGACTTTCTCAGGCCAGTGATGCATAAGGCCCACGGGGAACACCTGTGGCAGCATTCAACCCTCTGTAGTCATTCCGAACATGGACCTCTTTTTTTTTCTTTTCCCCCCTCTCCTTGAGGATGCGCGGCCAGCCCGCTTTGAGTAGGACCATACTCGGAATGATTTTTTTCGGGCAAGTGATGCATAAGGCCCATGGGGAACACCTGTGGCAGCATTCAACCCTCTGTAGTCATTCCGAACATGGACCTCTTTTTCCTTTCCCGCTTCGAGCAGGACCATACTCGGAATGATTTTTTCGGGCAAGTGATGCATAAGGCCCACGGGGAACACCTGTGGCAGCATTCAACCCTCTGTAGTCATTCCGAACATGGACCTCTTTTTTCCTTTTCCCCCCTCCTTGAGGATGCGCGGCCAGCCCTCTTTGTGTAGGACTATACTCGGGATGATTTTTCGGGCAAGTGATGCATAAGGCCCTCGGGGAACACCTGTGGCAGCATTCAACCCACTTTAATCATTCCGGGTGTAGACCTCCTTTTCTCTCTTGCCTTCTTTCACAGGTGAACAGGTTAATCCGACCTACCAAAAGGATTTTCAGCATTCGCTTTGCTCATGCTCATCCTATATGAATTGCTTATTCAAAGCTCTATCGGATGATGACCAGCACTTTGCCTATATAAGCTCTATTGCTCTTATCCACATTGTTTGCTCAAGCGCTATAAGCCATGCTATTATAATCCAGTCATATCTGTCAGCAGTTAACACAGTTTATTGATCTGGGCTTCATAATAGTATTCATCA
The DNA here is from genome assembly GCA_039583875.1 of Platanthera guangdongensis. Classification (NCBI taxonomy): domain Eukaryota; kingdom Viridiplantae; phylum Streptophyta; class Magnoliopsida; order Asparagales; family Orchidaceae; genus Platanthera; species Platanthera guangdongensis. Next base: position 129,612,575 of record CM077160.1, read on the forward strand.
GGCACTCTTCTTGCTAATTGGTCATATCGGCCTTATCTTGTCAACAGTTAACTTATCAACAGTTAACAGTCTACAGTTAACACTTGCAAGCCTTCTCTTCACAGGTACTTGCAAGTTATTTTCATATCTTATTTGTTCCTAACTCTCTTCTTGCAGAGATCAACAAACCCTTGCAAGTCTCTTCACAGGTACTTGCAAGTTACTCTCATGTTTTATGTCTGCTCCTAACTCTCTTCTTGCAGAGATCAACAAACCCTTGCAAGTTTCTTCACAGGTACTTGCAAGTTACTCTCATGTTTTATACCTGTTCCTAACTCTCTTCTTGCAGAGATCAGCAAAGACTTGCAGGTCCCTTCCAGGTACTTGCGAGTTGTTATGCCTTTCTGTTTTCCTCACTTTCGTTTTGCAGAACATTACAGAAGACACACCTTCTTCGTTTTGCAAAAGCAAATTCAGGTACACACTCGATGTGCCACCCCTACATGCTTATCCTAACTTTCCTTTTGCAGGAAAATAGACAGGAAGCGCCAAGCTTGTAAGGAGAGTTTTCAGGTTCTGTCTCTCCTTGCTCCTCTTCCTTTATTGGGGTGGATCACGATTTTCGTGGGTCTCCAACTTTTTCGAAGTTCTTTTCGGAACTTGAAAAAGTGCGGGGATTATGTTAACCCAGAAATCGGCGATCCTTCCCAAGGTTGCCAGCTGGCTAATCGCGACCCTTAGATTCTCCCTCTTGATCGCGATGGGTCCTGGCGTAGGCGGACAATTTCCCCTATCCGCCTAGGTCTCCTAGTAACTGCGTGCCCTGCGGGACGGCGGGCTATTCCCATGGCTCACCCTCGCGCGGACATGCGGTTAGGTCCGCTAATCATGCAGTCCTTTTCCTTGCAGGAGTCCGCCAACAGCAGTACCAGGAGCGGCCTCCTATTTCGCCCAAGGGGCGGTGGTCTCCTACCGCCGTCCGCCGAGGACGCCCGCCAGGGGCGGCATCCCTGCTGCCCGAGGGGCGGCGGCCTCCTGCCGCCGTCCGCCGAGGCCGCCCACCCCGGGCGGCCTCTGCCCGCCAGCCGGGCGGACTCCCCTGGAGTCCGCCCAGGCCGCCCGCTAGGGGGCGGCCCCGGCTCCTGCCGGGCGGACTCCCCCTGGAGTCCGCCCAGGCCGCCCGCTAGGGGGCGGCCCCGGCTCCTGCCGGGCGGACTCCACCCGGAGTCCGCCCAGGCCGCCCGCTAGGGGGCGCCCCGGCTCCTGCCGGGCGGACTCCACCCGGAGTCCGCCCAGGCCGCCCGCTAGGGGGCGGCCCCGGCTCCTGCCGGGCGGACTCCCCCTGGAGTCCGCCCAGGCCGCCCGCTAGGGGCGGCCCCGGCTCCTGCCGGGCGGACTCCACCCGGAGTCCGCCCAGGCCGCCCGCTAGGGGGCGGCCCCGGCTCCTGCCGGGCGGACTCCCCCTGGAGTCCGCCCAGGCCGCCGCTAGGGGGCGGCCTCCGGCCTGCCGGCGGACTCCTCCCGGAGTCCGCCCAGGCCGCCCGCTAGGGGGCGGCCCCGGCCCCTGCCGGGCGGACTCCCCCCGGAGTCCGCCCAGGCCGCCCGCTAGGGGGCGGCCCCGGCCCCTGCCGGGCGGACTCCCCCGGAGTCCGCCCAGGCCGCCCGCTAGGGGGCGGCCCCGGCTCCTGCCGGGCGGACTCCACCCGGAGTCCGCCCAGGCCGCCCGCAAGGGGGCGGCCAGGCCCGCCGGGCGGACTCCCCCTGGAGTCCGCCCAGGCCGCCCGCTAGGGGGCGGCCCCGGCGCCCTGCCGGGCGGACTCCCCCTGGAGTCCGCCCAGGCCGCCCGCTAGGGGCGGCCTCCGGCCTGCCGTGGCGGACTCCTCCCGGAGTCCGCCCAGGTCGCCCGCTGGGGGGAGACCTCCAGTTCTCTGCAGGTGGGTCCTTCCGCTTGCTTCCTCGCTCAACAGTGGCGGACGCAAAATCTCTGTCCGCGGAGTCCGCGCAGGTCGTCTGCTGATGTCACTAGGCCCCACTTCTTCAAGAACTCCCCTGGGCCTATAAATTGCCCATGGTGCCTCTTATTCTGCATCGCTGCCAGAGGCCAGAAGTCTTGCCAGCAAACCCTGCGGACTCCGTTTTCCAGTCCGTCATCGCCTCTCCAGCAAGCTCAGCGGACTCAGTTTCCTGTCCGCGCAGTCCTCCAGCAGCTCTTCAGCAGCTTGCCAGCAGACTCTGCAGACTCAGTTTCTCAGTCCTCCAGCAGCTAGCAGACTATTTTACTTAGTCTCTGGCAGCTTCTCTCCTCTGCTTTCTGGCATTTTCTCTCTCTTAGCCGCCAGCTTCTCCTTGTACCCCTTTATTGATTTGTTGCAAAGGTGTACTTGTAAGCTTGTAATCTCTAGCTTTTAATAAAGGAAAGCCCGTCGCAGGAGTGGCATTTAGGCCGCGGCGGGCGAAGTGTGTTGTTGCCGCTGCTAGCGGCCCCCCATTCTTCTCTCTGCCCACCAAGCTTTTCTCTGCTCAGTTCAGCTCTTCTCGGCAACCAACCTGCAAGCAAGCACAAACCGTCACATTAGCCGTCTGCTCGACAGCTCCTGGTCAACCTCCTTCTCCTCTCTTGATCAACCAGCCTGTTGATCAAGCTTCTCTCCTCTATCCCCGCAACCCTCTTTGACAAGCCGTTTGCTCCACTCTCGAGCACTCAGAGGCTTCCTTCCTTTCCTCCTCTCCTCCTCTCCTAGCTTGTGAGACCGAACACCCCCTCCGTGTTAGCTGGCTGGTGCCCCGCGATGTTTCCGCGCATCAACATAATAGGCATCTAAGAGATCATCCAGCAGAGCAAATCATTGGTGATCTAAGATAAGGGGTACAAACAAGGAGCAGAAATCTGAATGCAGTACTCTACTCCAGTTTCTTATCCCAAGTAGAGTCAAAGAAGTTTGAAGAAGCCATCCTAGACCCTCACTGGATTGAGGCAATGCAAGAAGAGCTAAATCAGTTCAAGAGATGCAAAGTCTGGGAGCTTGTTCCTAAACCAAAAGACCACAACATAATTGGAAACCAAGTGGATCTTCAGGAACAAGATGGATGAACATGGAGTAATTGTCAAGAACAAGCAAGACTGGTTGCTAAAAGATATAGGCAAGAAGAAGGTATTGACTTTGATCAAACCTTTGCTCCAGTAGCCAGACTTGAAGCCATAAGGATGTTCCTGGCCTATGCAACCTTTCAAGGATTTAAAGTTACCAATGGATGTTAAGTCAGACTTTCTTAATGGTATCTAAAAGAAGAGGTCTATGTGAACAGTCATCAGGTTTTGTTGATTCAACTCAACCTAATCATGTCTATAGACTTAGGAAAGTATGTATGGGTTAAAACCAAGCCCCTAGGCTTGGTATGAAACCCTGTCTATTTCCTCATTGAGAATAAATTCACAAGGGGAAATAGACAAGACTCTATCCTTAGGGAATCCAAGGCAAGATCATACTAGTCCAAATATATGTAGATGACATAATAATTGGGCTACTGAAGTAGTCTTGCAAAACGTTGCAAAACTAATGCAAGGATAATTTGAGATGAGTAGTATGGGGGAACTTAAGTTCTTCTTGGGTCTCCAAGTTAGACAGACTGAGAATGGATTATCCATATGCCAGTCTAAGTTCGCCCTAGAAACTAATAAGGAAGTATGGTATGGATTCAACCAGTACCATGAAGACTCCTTTGGGGTCAAGTATGTCTCTTAGCAAAGATGATGCAGAGAAACCTGTAGATGAGACTTTGTATAGAGGGATTTTGCTCCCTACTCTATTTGACTATAAGTAGACCAATATCATTTATGCTACATATGTTTGCTAGTAACAAAGCATGCCCCTAAAGAGTCTTATTTGATAGCAGTCAAAAGGATACTGAGATATCTAAAGGGCACTCCTTATCTAAGCTTTGGTACCCTAGGAATGGAGACTTTGATCTAACAGGTTATTCAGATGCAGATTTGCAGGCTGCAAAGAAGACAGAAAAGTAAAACTGAAACCTGTCATTCCTAGGTGGAAAGACTGATATCATGGAGTAGCAAGAAGCAAACAGGTTTGCTATCACCCACTGTCAGAATCAGAATAAGTGGCTGCAGGAAGTTGCTGTGCTCAACTTCAAATTATACAACATCAGCTTGAGGATTATTAAATTCAGTTAAGTAAGCAAAAA